>JAKSXM010000343.1:25000-32500 GCA_022575985.1 Anagrus nilaparvatae
GGATAATTGGAATCAACTGAAGAATTGTTTAAATAATTCAATGTCATGAAGGAAAATGCATTGGCGCATGGGGCCTTCGGCCCCCTTCGCTTCTTTCTGATTGTTTAACTCAAAATTTTTTGTCTAATTATCAAGCTTCATTTTTTTTAATTTTCCAAATGTTGATTTTTAACATTAAAGTGCGGGTAAATGGCGGTAGTAACAACGACTCTCTTTATAGTATTAAAAATTGAGGCGCGGGTAAACAGCGGGAGTAACTATGACTCTCTTTATAGTATTAAAAATTGAGGCGCGAGTCAAAAGCGGTATTAACTATGATTTTCTTATTAAAGATTAAAGCTCGGGTAAATGGCGGGAGTAAGAATGATAAGAATGACTCACTTTATAGTATTAAAAATTGAGGCGCGAGTCAAAAGCGGTAGTAACTATGATTCTCTTATTAAAGACTAAAGCGCGGGTAAATGGCGGGAGTAACAACGACTCTCTTTATTGCTAGAAATAGTATACGAGACTATTCCAGTACGTAAGGTATTAAATTTCAAAGTTCCCATTGTCCCTAGTTCTTTTTTTTTTATTGTTCTTTCCTTAATTTTTGTTTTTTCTTTTTTGTACGCATAACCTTACAGCAAATAATATCCATTCTTCTAAATTCATTGATACATGGATTAGAAATATATTGCTGAAGGAGAATGCATTGGCGCATGGGGCCTTCGGCCCCCCTTTGCTTATTTAGGATTGTTTAACTCAGAATTTTTTGTCAAATTATCAAGCTTCATTTTTTTTAATTTTCTACATGCTGATTTTTAAAATTGAAGTGCGGGTAAACTTCAGGAGTAACTATGACTCTCTTTATAGTATTAAAAATTGAGGCGCGAGTCAAAAGCGGTAGTAACTATGATTCTCTTATTAAAGACTAAAGCGCGGGTAAATGGCGGGAGTAAGAATGACTCTCTTTATAGTATTAAAAATTCAGGCTCGGGTAAACGACGGGAGTAACAACGACTCTCTTTAGTGCTAGAAATAGTATACGAGACTATTCCAGTACGTAAAGTATTAAATTTCAAAGTTCCCATTGTCCCTAGTTCTTTTTTTTTTTTATTGTTCTTTCCTTAATTTTTGTTTTTCTTTTTTGTACGCATAACCTTACAGCAAAAAATATCGATTGTTCTAAATTCATTGATACATGGATTAGAAATATATTGCTGAAGGAGAATGCATTGGCGCATGGGGCCTTCGGCCCCCCTTTGCTTCTTTAGGATTGTTAAACTCAGAATTTTTTGTCTAATTATCAAGCTTCATTTTTTTTAATTTTCTAAATGCTGATTTTTAAAATTGAAGTGCGGGTAAACGGCGGGAGTAACTATGACCCTCTTTATAGTATTAAAAATTCAGGCGCGGGTAAACGGCGGGAGTAACAACGACTCTCTTTAAGGTTTTTTTTTTTAACGGCGGGAGTAAATGTGACTCTCTTTAGTGCTAGAAATAATAGACGAGACTATTCAAGTACGTAAAGTATTAATTAGCAAAGTTCCCACTGTCCCTAGTTTCTTTTTTTGATTGTTCTTTCCTTAATTTTTGTTTTTCTTTTTCAAATATAAAAATGTAGAAAAAAAGATTGGATTAAAAAGGGAAAATCTTTTTTAAGGCTTTAATTTATTTCTTGATAATCGATTGAATTTTGTTTTATTCTCCTTTACGTCCAGAACGACAGCACTGATTGTCGGCCTCTGGGCGGCGAACCTAACCTATAGCCGGCGGGGCGATCGCGATCGAGGAGAATAATCATAAAAAGGGCGATGATTTTTAAAAAAGTATAGTAAACTAAAATAGAATAAATGTATTGTAATTGAAACGGCGTAAGTTAACAGTAATTGTCAAACATAGTGTTAATTTACATGGGGTTTATATGAGAGCCATCGAAAAATGTATTGTTATAAAATTATTAAAAATGATTAATGAAAATAAGCAAGTGAAAAATTAATTACTAAATGAATACTCAGTGCTTTGATTAAAAAAAAATTGTTGTAATAAATGTTTTCATTCAAATATAATGAAAATTAATAAACTTAAGGTTGAATCAGGTGGATAGAAATAGCATATTTTGTGTAAAAATTTGTGGAGATCGAAACTTCTGTAATGTTTAATATTTTTAGCCATTGATCATCTGACTAGAGACGGAGATATTAGCGCTTGAAATTTCATTAATTTTTTTAGGTACTTAATTAATCAAGACTCTTTTATAAATAATGTGATATTACAAATCTTTGAATATATAATAATTAGAGCATTATTTAGCATCGATTAACTAAAAGAAAAATTTATATTTTCAACGTTTCGCCGCGAATAAATTTGAAAAGTATAGGTTTGGTCAAAAGTCAAAAAAGTTGAAATATATTTCACATTATAGTTAAAAATGGATATTTTTTTTAGTTAATCGATGATAAACAATGTTTTAAATATAATATTCAAAGATTTTAAAAATCAGATTAATTATAAAAAAGTCTTGATTAATTAAGTACGTAAAAAATGAAAAATGAATGAAATTTTAAGCGATACTATCTCCGCTCGTGGTCAATGAATTTTCAAATTTTTTTTTTGTTGATTCTAAGGGACACATAACATGATCAGTGGCTAAAGATAGGTATTAAAGATTTCAGAAGTATTTATTTCCAGATATTTTCAATAAAGAAATTCTATTTCTATCTACCTGATTCAACCATAAGGAGGCTCTTCAGTGTACTCGTTAGTAATTGGAGGAACTGTTAAAAAATTTTGTTAATTTTGTTAATTTATGTGAAATGTCAATGTGAAAAATCGTTTTTTAATTTAATAAATTATTTAATGTTAATAAAATCGATAACAAAAAGTTCACGTACCATACGAACAACTAAAGGCGCGCTCAGTGTAAAATTTTTAATTTATTATTCGGAGTGCAGATATTAGAATTTATATTTACCGTATTTTAAAGCATTATATGACTTTTATTATTTATCAAATAAATGTTAGATTTATCGTTTACAAGTAATTAATAAGATTTTTTATTTTCAAAACAAAATTAAAAAAAGTAATATTAATAAATATATAATATTTACAAATAAGCGCGTGCCCCTGTATAGTACACTATTTTGGTTGCTTTCTCTTTAAAACCTTGTTTACTTATTTTGTAGTTTTATTGTTCAAAATGTGAACAATAATTTCCTTGGACATTAAATTTTATTGTCAAAGTACACAGGTTTTATAATTTTTTGTTTTAAGAGAATAAATAGCAACTTCCTGAACTTGTCTCTTAAAAGCAGAGTTAAAATTTTATTACTTTTTACGCTAATATTTCTAAATTTTGCACGGCTATCGAATATATGCTCTACACCATTTGAATCGGGGAATTTCACTTTATTCAGCCGTATATATCTCTATTTATAATTTTCTACTGAAAAGCCTCCTTATAAGAAAAAGGTGGTAGGTTATAACATTAGAAATTAGTCATAAAGTTTTAAATTATCAATTCAAAAGGAAATCAAAAATAAAAAACAGTTTATTAGTAAATATTTCATAATTCAAGTATTACTTAAGTCATATTTTATAAAATTTTTTGACCGATTTGCTGTGTAATGTGGTTACAAAATAAAAAAGTTGTTTTTTAATAATAAAAAACTTTATTTTTTTGTTGTGAAATTTTTTATTTAGCTCAAAAAGCTAAATTTAAAAATTACAAATTTACCGTCCAGTAAAATTTTATTTCTTATTGCAGGCAATAAGTCCAAAGTTTTTAACTTTAAGGTATTTATTTAAATAAAGAAGCTCTATAAGTTTTATTTTCCACTTAAAATAAATCATTTATATCTTTGATCAGGCATTCAATAATGCTTTCTCATTGGAAAATAATTTTTTTCAGATCTTTAAGCTACTTTAACTTTGACATAAAAATACATATAAAAATAGATCTTAAGACCAAAGTACCCTATAAAACATGTAAATGATTTATTTGAAATGAAAAATAAAATTTATACATCTTTTTTATTTAAATAAATACCTAAACATTAAAAACTTTGTGCTTACCTTCAGTAAGATATGAAGCTTTACTAGACGATATAGTCATATAATCTTTAATTTTTTAATTTAGCTTTTTGAGCTACATAAAAATAAATTGTCACAATACGAAAATACAGTTTTTGATGATTAAAAATTGTTTTTTCTTTGTATCTAATATGCTGAAAATTAAATTACTAGCAAATTCTTCTTTGAGGATACAATTTTTTTTGAAGTTGTTACCACATTACATAGCTTATTTTACAAAGGCACATAATGAATGGTTGTTCTCACGATACTCGGCATAAATGGACAATAATTCTAGTCCCTTTCGGCTGCCTTGTGTATGAAAAAAACTTCATTCAAGTATACATTATGAAAAAATTTATTTTTATTTCAATCTATATATATTAAAATTCATGTCGATTGTCTACAATATAAAAGTATACAAAAATTTTTGTCATGAGTATATTTCATATAAATTTCCAACGATATTAAAAAGCTGCAAAGATATCCACTGTAAAGTAAAATAGATGTCGGCAGTCTTGTTCATGAAAAAATCAAAAAATTTTCATTCAAGTTTACAATATTACTTCAATATATATTAACATTCCTATCGGCTGTCTACAATATGAAAAAACTGCAAAAATTTTACTATGGGATAAAATGCATTTCGACTATAAAAAAAAATCTCTGAAACTTTACTATGGAATATAATAGATGTCGAAAATCCTATATATGAAACAAACAAAAATTATTTTTTTAATTTTCTCTTATATAGGACTAACGACATCTATTTTACTTCCTAATGAAATTTTTGTGGTTTTTTCATAGTGTAGATACTATGCCGATATGAATTTTACGAAAAATTTTAAAATTTTAAAATTTTAATTTTTTTCATATTAAAGACAGCCGAGATCTATTTTATTAGAAAACGAAATTTTTAGATTTTTTTGTACTTAAGACGTTGACAATATATAATTTGAAAATTTTTGCGATTTTAAGATAATGTAGACACCCAATATAAATTTTATTACATACTATAATTTTGTATTTCAAGTTTTTTCATACATAGGACTGCCGACATCTATTTCACTTCATAGTAAAATCTTTTAGGTATTTTCATATAAACGATTATTCCATTGTGATTTTTTTTTTTTTTTGTCTGTTGTTTCATATTTTAGATAGTCGATATGAATTTTATTAAAAAGTAAAATTTAAAAACATTTTTATTTCTTTCATATACAAGACAGCCTAGTTGGTTTTAGTTAACTTTAATTTAACTTTATTCACTAATTTTATATGTAAGACTAAAAATTGGAAACATTTAACTTTTTAGTAAAATTCATATTGGCTATCAGCAATATCAAAATGTTTAAAAAAATTTTTAAATACAGTGTCGGCTTTTTTATTAATTTAAAAATCTCAAAAATTCCATTACGGAGTAAAATAGACGTCGGCTGTCCTGTGTATGAAAAAAAAATTAAAAATAAAAAAATTTTTACGATATAAATTTTACTATATTAACTGAATCTTAATGTTACTATTCAAATTTATATTGCCTATCTCCAATATGGAAAAATCGCAAACATTTTAATATATATATTGTCGATTGTTTTTCATTCGAAAAAAAAACAAAAAATTTCACTTTGAAATAAAATAGACTTTCTTTGTTTTGTATATTAAAAACATATAAATTTTAAAATTGTTTACTTTTTAGCAAAGTTCATAACGGCTATTTACAATATGAAACAATACGAAATTTCACTACGTAGTAAAATGCATGTCGGTAATATGAAAAAACCTCAACGATTTCGAATACGGAGTAAAATAGATGTCGGCTGTCCTAGATATGAAAAAAAATTGAAAATAAAAAAAATTTTATTATATACTAAAATTCACATTGGGTATCTACATAATGCAAAAATTGCAAACATTTAAATATATATTCTCAAAAAAATGAATATCAATTTTTTTTGAAAAAAATCAAAAAATTTCACTTTGAAATAAAATATATTTCCTCTGTTTTGTAAATGAAAAACATTAAAATTAAATAATATTTTACCTCTTAGTTTAGTTCATTTCGGCCATCCACAATATGAAAAAACTAAAAAAATTTTAATTCGTAGTAAAATGCATGTCGGTCTAAATGAAAAAACTCTACGATTCCATTATGGAATAAAATAGATGTCGGCTGTCCCGGATATGAAATACCAAAAAAACAAAAAAATTCACGAAGTGGCATTCATTGTATTTTTCTTTAATGAAAGGATTAAAAGCAAAAAAAAAATATATTACAAATGTCTGAGGATATTTCTTTATTCTTTAATTTAAATTGAATTTAATGTATTCTCGTCCATTCATTGTTGCATAAATTGCATCTAAAAAAAATCTAAAATAATGAATTTTGAGTAATCTTTCATTTTAAAGGAATAGGATAGGATACGATATTTTTTAAGTTCTCTTGCCTTAACTATGCAACGCAAGAAAACATAATGCTGTCAGCATGCTTTAAAACACAAAAAAATCGCATACAATTTCGCATACGATTCGTATACAATTGTGCATACAATTTGCATAAAATTTCGTATAATAACTTAGCATAAAATTCGTTTACAATTTTGCATACAATTCGCATACGATTCGTATGCAATTTTGCATACAATTCGCATAAAATTTCGTATACAATTCACATACAATTTATTTAACAAACAATTCGCATACAATTTATCATACAATTCGTATACAATTTTGCATACAATTCGCATACGATTCGTATGCAATTTTGCATACAATTCGCATAAAATTTCGTATACAATTCACATAGAATTTATTTAGCAAACAATTCGTATGCAATTTTGCATACAATTCGCATAAAATTTCGTATACAATTCACATACAATTTATTTAGCAAACAATTCGTTAACAATTTTGCATACAATTCACATAACGATTCGTATACAATTTTGCATACAATTCGCATACGATTCGTATGCAATTTTGCATACGATTCGCATAAAATTTCGTATACAATTCACATACAATTTATTTAGCAAACAATTCGTTTACAATTTTTCATACAATTCGCATACGATTCGTATACAATTTTGCATACTATTCGCATAAAATTTCGTATACAATTCGCATACAAATGTTAAGTAAAGCAAAAAAAAATTTTTCCTTTTTCACGTTTGCAAATTTAACTGATAATAATACTACCGCTAACTCTACTTTTGAAAAGTAAACGAAAAATTAAAATTTTAAAAGTTCACAAAAAAATTTTTTAAATACTCAGTACTTGAGCTACAAATGTGTTTACAGATGGCGCAAATGTTATGCGCCAAGTATTACTAAAAAGAGATATGCGCCAAAGTACAGTTTAAACCATTCGTTACTATATGAAAGGTCTACTTGACGAGCAATCGTCTAAGTTTATCTTATTTAAATGTTTTATATAATCCACTTCATTGCCGC
>JAKSXM010000343.1:35000-37500 GCA_022575985.1 Anagrus nilaparvatae
AAAATATAAAAAAAAAAAATACAAAGAAGCATCTTACGATGCTCTCTATGTAACAGAAAAATCGAGAGATAATCTCTCATCAAATATAATAAAATGTACTACAAAAAAATAAAAAACGTGCTCAGAGCGAAATTAATTTCAAAGAACGAAAGTATCGTTTTGGCAAAAGCGTTACAGGGTGATCCGTGATTTTGAAAGCGGGGCTCTGTTGCCACCATTCGTATAGAGTGGATTGGTATTAACACAAGACGCTTCGAGACGATACGAGTAATTCTTCTAATTTCGTTCGGCGCACGGATGCTTCGCTTGTGGTAACCTTTGAAGGTGTGAACTTTCTTGGGTTTTTCAATGATTTTTACGCCCTGTCAGACGAAGGTACCGTGTCGTTTACCAGAGCATTCGACGCCTTTTAAAATATATATTTAAGGCCGATCAAAGTCTCACGAGACTTTGATCAACTATTTTTTTTTATGCAAATTTCATTTGTATAAGTACGAGCTAAAACTGTGAAAATATCATATCTAAAGATATCGATATAAAATTTTAAAATGATTACCCTGAACGGTGGATCACTTGGCTCGTGGGTCGATGAAGAACGCAGCTAATTGCGCGTCAACTTGTGAACTGCAGGACACATGAACATCGACATTTCGAACGCACATTGCGGTCCACGGATTTAATTCCCGGACCACGCCTGGCTGAGGGTCGTTTATAAATATAAACCAGACTGCTTGCGGGTGTTGCGTTTTATGCGCAACGCACCAAGCGATACCTGAACGTTCGCCGTTTTTTTAAAAACGGTGTCGTTTGAAATGATATGCAAGTTTCGGAGGAAATCGCTGGCCGAGAAATTGAGTACGAACACAAGCTTGTCCTCGAATTCTCTCTCGTGTTAAGCGATAACGCCGCGGATGACGCGCGTGTGCAGGTTTCTTTACCATGCGAATACACGCGAATGCGTCGGATGCATTGCGTTCTCTTCCCGGAGCATAACAACGTGTCCGTGAGCTTTCTTGCGTTTATGCGCGATTAAGCGGACCGATGTTAGACAGCACTCCGAATGGGACAGAGAGTAGGCGTTGTCGTTATCGAGAGGGATAGACACTACCGTTTGTACTTTTCTCACGTTGGCACCTTCCTTGTACAACGAGACTTGCTTTTGTTAATATTCTTTTTTTTTTTTCTAAAAAAAGATGTTGACAAAAAAATTTTTTATTATACGACGACCTCAGAGTAGGCGAGAATACCCGCTGAATTTAAGCATATTAATAAGCGGAGGAAAAGAAACTAACTAGGATTTCCTTAGTAGCGGCGAGCGAACAGGAATTAGCCCAGCACTGAATCCCACGGTTCTGCCGTCGGGAAATGTAGTGTTCGGGAGAGTCCGCATACTCGAGAGGTTAGCGTTGCGTTCAAGTCCATCTTGAATGGGGCCAATTACCCATAGAGGGTGCCAGGCCCGTAGCGACCGATGCGCCGCTCGAGTGGATTTCTCCTTAGAGTCGGGTTGCTTGAGAGTGCAGCTCTAAGTGGGTGGTAAACTCCATCTAAGGCTAAATATAACCACGAGACCGATAGCGAACAAGTACCGTGAGGGAAAGTTGAAAAGAACTTTGAAGAGAGAGTTCAAGAGTACGTGAAACCGTTCAGGGGTAAACCTGAGAAACCCAAAAGATCGAAAAGGGAGATTCATCGTCGATGCGTGCTGGTATCCGTGCGATTTCGCGATGTGCTCTTGGGACTTCGGTTCTAGAGCGCACGCTTTCGCTGCGCGATAATTATCCAGTCGCGTCGGCGTGCACTTCTCCCTTAGTAGAACGTCGCGACCCGTTGAGTGTCGGTCTACGGCTGTGGATGGTCGACTGTTATTGTTGCGTCTTTCGGGGCGTCTTCAGTGGCAGACCGCTGCAAATGCCCGGCCGACTGCTCGACGGTAGATGACTCGAGTATACCAATTGGTATAGAGCCGCAGTAAGTGCGTTCAGGCACGTCGTCGAGCGAGTTCAAGGAATCTCGGGATACGGACCTGTGTGCCGGATCTTGGGCTTGGCTTGCTTTTTTGGAACGACGTTGTCCTCGGACTGGCTCATATATACATTCGAACGCGAATATACTTGTCAGCGACGCTACTGCTTTGGGTAATTTCAGGACCCGTCTTGAAACACGGACCAAGGAGTCTAACATGTACGCAAGTCATTGGGATTTGATAAACCTAAAGGCGTAATGAAAGTAAAGGTCGTCTTATTGACGACCGAGGGAGGATGGTTCGCGTTACGATGCGAATCCGCACTCCCGGGGCGTTTCTATGGCTCATTGCGAGTCGAGGCGCACCCAGAGCGTACACGTTGGGACCCGAAAGATGGTGAACTATGCCTGGTCAGGACGAAGTCAGGGGAAACCCTGATGGAGGTCCGTAGCGATTCTGACGTGCAAATCGATCGTCGGAACTGGGTATAGGGGCGAAAGACTAATCGAACCATCTAGTAGCTGGTTCCCTCCG
>JAKSXM010000344.1:0-66044 GCA_022575985.1 Anagrus nilaparvatae
TATCAATTTAAAAAAAATTTTCGTTAATAAGTCTAAGATCAATTTTTTTAAATACTGAACAGAAATAACTTTAAAAAATAAGAAATATTGTAGCTTTAACTTTGGGGGATATGGCAGGAATATCAAATACTTTAATTTGCCATACGAGTCCATTTAAATGAATGATAATCTAGATTCTACTAGGTATTATTATCTTAACTTACTCTAATAGTCGAGAGACTAGGTAAAATACGATTCAAGTATTAAATTTTGGACAGTAAAAGATTCTACGTATGCTAAAAGCTTCTAAGTATAATTAAATAAAGTTATCCTGTAATCTCACTGTCAAATATGCGAAAACCAGGAGATTTTCTATAAAAAAAAAACTTTAATTAACAAGTCATATGATCAATTTATTTAAAACCATAAAACATATAAGTTTAAAAAATAAGAAATATTATAGCTTTAACTATGGGGGATATGGCAGGAATATCGAATACTTCTAATTTGCCATATGAGTCCATTTAAATGAATGATAATCTAGATTATACAAGGTATTATTATCTTAATTTACTCTACTTGTGGAGAGACTAGTTAAAAAACGATTCAAGTATTAAATTTTGGACAGTAAAAAATTCTATATATGCTAAAAACTTCTAGTATAATTAAATAAAGTTTTACTGTAATCTCACTGTCAAATATTCGAAAACCAGGAGATTATCAATTAAAAAAATTTTAATTAATAAGTCTAAGATCAATTTTTTTAAATACTGAAAAGAAATAACTTTAAAAAATAAGAAATATTGTAGCTTTAACTTTGGGGGATATGGCAGGAATATCAAATACTTTAATTTGCCATACGAGTCCATTTAAATGAATGTTAATCTAGATTATACTAGGTATTATTCCCTTAATTTACTCTACTATTTGAGAGACTTGGAAAAATACGATTCAACTATTAAATTTTGGACACTAAAAGATTCTACGCATGCTAATAGCTTCTAAGTATAATTAAATAAAGTTTTCCTGTAATCTCGGTGTCAAATATCCGAAAAACAGGAGATTTTCTATAAAAAAAACTTTAATTAACAAGTCATATGATCAATTTATTTAAAAACTGAAAAGATTTAACTTTAAAAAATAAGAAATATTTAAGCTTTAACTATGTGGGATATGGCAAAAAATCAAATACTTCTAGTTTGGCATAAGAGTCTATCAAAATGAATGAGCATCTAGATTATAATAGGTAATATTGTCTAACTTTACTCTACTATTGTAAGAACTAGGTAAAATACGATTCAAATATTAAATTTTGGACAGTAAAAGATTCTATGTATGCTAAAAACTTCTAGTATAATTAAATAAAGTTTTACTGTAATCTCACTGTCAAATATTCGAAAACCAGGAGATTATCAATTAAAAAAATTTTAATTAATAAGTCTAAGATCAATTTTTTTAAATACTGAAAAGAAATAACTTTAAAAAATAAGAAATATTGTAGCTTTAACTTTGGGGGATATGGCAGGAATATCAAATACTTTAATTTGCCATACGAGTCCATTTAAATGAATGTTAATCTAGATTATACTAGGTATTATTCCCTTAATTTACTCTACTATTTGAGAGACTTGGAAAAATACGATTCAACTATTAAATTTTGGACACTAAAAGATTCTACGTATGCTAATAGCTTCTAAGTATAATTAAATAAAGTTTTCCTGTAATCTCGGTGTCAAATATCCGAAAAACAGGAGATTTTCTATAAAAAAAAACTTTAATTAACAAGTCATATGATCAATTTATTTAAAAACTGAAAAGATTTAACTTTAAAAAATAAGAAATATTTAAGCTTTAACTATGTGGGATATGGCAAAAAATCAAATACTTCTAGTTTGGCATAAGAGTCTATCAAAATGAATGAGCATCTGAGATTATAATAGGTAATATTGTCTAACTTTACTCTACTATTTTAAGAACTAGGTAAAATACGATTCAAATATTAAATTTTGGACAGTAAAAGATTCTATGTATGCTAAAAACTTCTAGTATAATTAAATAAAGTTTTACTGTAATCTCGGTGTCAAATATCCGAAAACTAGGAGATTATCAATTAAAAAAATTTTAATTAATAAGTCTAAGATCAATTTTTTTAAATACTGAAAAGAAATAACTTTAAAAAATAAGAAATATTGTAGCTTTAACTTTGGGGGATATGGCAGGAATATCAAATACTTTAATTTGCCATACGAGTCCATTTAAATGAATGTTAATCTAGATTATACTAGTATTATTATCTTAACTTACTCTAATAGTCGAGAGACTAGGTAAAATACGATTCAAGTATTAAATTTTGGACAGTAAAAGATTCTACGTATGCTAAAAGCTTCTAAGTATAATTAAATAAAGTTATCCTGTAATCTCACTGTCAAATATGCGAAAACCAGGAGATTTTCTATAAAAAAAAACTTTAATTAACAAGGTCATATGATCAATTTATTTAAAACCATAAAACATATAACTTTAAAAAATAAGAAATATTATAGCTTTAACTATGGGGGATATGGCAGGAATATCGAATACTTCTAATTTGCCATATGAGTCCATTTAAATGAATGATAATCTAGATTATACAAGGTATTATTATCTTAATTTACTCTACTTGTGGAGAGACCTAGTTAAAAAACGATTCAAGTATTAAATTTTGGACAGTAAAAAATTCTATATATGCTAAAAACTTCTAGTATAATTAAATAAAGTTTTACTGTAATCTCACTGTCAAATATTCGAAAACCAGGAGATTATCAATTAAAAAATTTTAATTAATAAGTCTAAGATCAATTTTTTTAAATACTGAAAAGAAATAACTTTAAAAAATAAGAAATATTGTAGCTTTAACTTTGGGGGATATGGCAGGAATATCAAATACTTTAATTTGCCATACGAGTCCATTTAAATGAATGTTAATCTAGATTATACTAGGTATTATTCCCTTAATTTACTCTACTATTTGAGAGACTTGGAAAAATACGATTCAACTATTAAATTTTGGACACTAAAAGATTCTACGCATGCTAATAGCTTCTAAGTATAATTAAATAAAGTTTTCCTGTAATCTCGGTGTCAAATATCCGAAAAACAGGAGATTTTCTATAAAAAAAACTTTAATTAACAAGTCATATGATCAATTTATTTAAAAACTGAAAAGATTTAACTTTAAAAAATAAGAAATATTTAAGCTTTAACTATGTGGGATATGGCAAAAAATCAAATACTTCTAGTTTGGCATAAGAGTCTATCAAAATGAATGAGCATCTAGATTATAATAGGTAATATTGTCTAACTTTACTCTACTATTGTAAGAACTAGGTAAAATACGATTCAAATATTAAATTTTGGACAGTAAAAGATTCTATGTATGCTAAAAACTTCTAGTATAATTAAATAAAGTTTTACTGTAATCTCACTGTCAAATATTCGAAAACCAGGAGATTATCAATTAAAAAAATTTTAATTAATAAGTCTAAGATCAATTTTTTTAAATACTGAAAAGAAATAACTTTAAAAAATAAGAAATATTGTAGCTTTAACTTTGGGGGATATGGCAGGAATATCAAATACTTTAATTTGCCATACGAGTCCATTTAAATGAATGTTAATCTAGATTATACTAGGTATTATTCCCTTAATTTACTCTACTATTTGAGAGACTTGGAAAAATACGATTCAACTATTAAATTTTGGACACTAAAAGATTCTACGTATGCTAATAGCTTCTAAGTATAATTAAATAAAGTTTTCCTGTAATCTCGGTGTCAAATATCCGAAAAACAGGAGATTTTCTATAAAAAAAACTTTAATTAACAAGTCATATGATCAATTTATTTAAAAAACTGAAAAGATTTAACTTTAAAAAATAAGAAATATTTAAGCTTTTAACTATGTGGGATATGGCAAAAAATCAAATACTTCTAGTTTGGCATAAGAGTCTATCAAAATGAATGAGCATCTAGATTATAATAGGTAATATTGTCTAACTTTACTCTACTATTTTAAGAACTAGGTAAAATACGATTCAAGTATTAAATTGTGGACAGTAAAAGATTCTATGTATGCTAAAAACTTCTAGTATAATTAAATAATGTTTTACTGTAATTTCACTGTCAAATTCGAAAACGAAGAGATTATCAATTTAAAAAAATTTTCGTTAATAAGTCTAAGATCAATTTTTTTAAATACTGAACAGAAATAACTTTAAAAAATAAGAAATATTGTAGCTTTAACTTTGGGGGATATGGCAGGAATATAAAATACTTTAATTTGCCATACGAGTCCATTTAAATGAATGATAATCTAGATTATACTAGGTATTATTATTCTTAACTTACTCTAATAGTCGAGAGACTAGGTAAAATACGATTCAAGTATTAAATTTTGGACAGTAAAAGATTCTACGTATGCTAAAAGCTTCTAAGTATAATTAAATAAAGTTATCCTGTAATCTCACTGTCAAATATGCGAAAACCAGGAGATTTTCTATAAAAAAAAACTTTAATTAACAAGTCATATGATCAATTTATTTAAAACCATAAAACATATAACTTTAAAAAATAAGAAATATTATAGCTTTAACTATGGGGGATATGGCAGGAATATCGAATACTTCTAATTTGCCATATGAGTCCATTTAAATGAATGATAATCTAGATTATACAAGGTATTATTATCTTAATTTACTCTACTTGTGGAGAGACTAGTTAAAAAACGATTCAAGTATTAAATTTTGGACAGTAAAAGATTCTATATATGCTAAAAACTTCTAGTATAATTAAATAAAGTTTTACTGTAATCTCACTGTCAAATATTCGAAAACCAGGAGATTATCAATTAAAAAAATTTTAATTAATAAGTCTAAGATCAATTTTTTTAAATACTGAACAGAAATAACTTTAAAAAATAAGAAATATTGTAGCTTTAACTTTGGGGGATATGGCAGGAATATCAAATACTTTAATTTGCCATACGAGTCCATTTAAATGAATGTTAATCTAGATTATACTAGGTATTATTCCCTTAATTTACTCTACTATTTGAGAGACTTGGAAAAATACGATTCAACTATTAAATTTTGGACACTAAAAGATTCTACGCATGCTAATAGATTCTAAGTATAATTAAATAAAGTTTTCCTGTAATCTCGGTGTCAAATATCCGAAAAACAGGAGATTTTCTATAAAAAAAACTTTAATTAACAAGTCATATGATCAATTTATTTAAAAACTGAAAAGATTTAACTTTAAAAAATAAGAAATATTTAAGCTTTAACTATGTGGGATATGGCAAAAAATCAAATACTTCTAGTTTGGCATAAGAGTCTATCAAAATGAATGAGCATCTAGATTATAATAGGTAATATTGTCTAACTTTACTCTACTATTGTAAGAACTAGGTAAAATACGATTCAAATATTAAATTTTGGACAGTAAAAGATTCTATGTATGCTAAAAACTTCTAGTATAATTAAATAAAGTTTTACTGTAATCTCACTGTCAAATATTCGAAAACCAGGAGATTATCAATTAAAAAAATTTTAATTAATAAGTCTAAGATCAATTTTTTTAAATACTGAAAAGAAATAACTTTAAAAAATAAGAAATATTGTAGCTTTAACTTTGGGGGATATGGCAGGAATATCAAATACTTTAATTTGCCATACGAGTCCATTTAAATGAATGTTAATCTAGATTATACTAGGTATTATTCCCTTAATTTACTCTACTATTTGAGAGACTTGGAAAAATACGATTCAACTATTAAATTTTGGACACTAAAAGATTCTACGTATGCTAATAGCTTCTAAGTATAATTAAATAAAGTTTTCCTGTAATCTCGGTGTCAAATATCCGAAAAACAGGAGATTTTCTATAAAAAAAACTTTAATTAACAAGTCATATGATCAATTTATTTAAAAACTGAAAAGATTTAACTTTAAAAAATAAGAAATATTTAAGCTTTAACTATGTGGGATATGGCAAAAAATCAAATACTTCTAGTTTGGCATAAGAGTCTATCAAAATGAATGAGCATCTAGATTATAATAGGTAATATTGTCTAACTTTACTCTACTATTTTAAGAACTAGGTAAAATACGATTCAAATATTAAATTTTGGACAGTAAAAGATTCTATGTATGCTAAAAACTTCTAGTATAATTAAATAAAGTTTTACTGTAATCTCGGTGTCAAATATCCGAAAACTAGGAGATTATCAATTAAAAAAATTTTAATTAATAAGTCTAAGATCAATTTTTTTAAATACTGAAAAGAAATAACTTTAAAAAATAAGAAATATTGTAGCTTTAACTTTGGGGGATATGGCAGGAATATCAAATACTTTAATTTGCCATACGAGTCCATTTAAATGAATGTTAATCTAGATTATACTAGGTATTATTATCTTAACTTACTCTAATAGTCGAGAGACTAGGTAAAATACGATTCAAGTATTAAATTGTGGACAGTAAAAGATTCTATGTATGCTAAAAACTTCTAGTATAATTAAATAATGTTTTACTGTAATTTCACTGTCAAATATTCGAAAACGAAGAGATTATCAATTTAAAAAAATTTTCGTTAATAAGTCTAAGATCAATTTTTTTTAAATACTGAACAGAAATAACTTTAAAAAATAAGAAATATTGTAGCTTTAACTTTGGGGGATATGGCAGGAATATCAAATACTTTAATTTGCCATACGAGTCCATTTAAATGAATGATAATCTAGATTATACTAGGTATTATTATCTTAACTTACTCTAATAGTCGAGAGACTAGGTAAAATACGATTCAAGTATTAAATTTTGGACAGTAAAAGATTCTACGTATGCTAAAAGCTTCTAAGTATAATTAAATAAAGTTATCCTGTAATCTCACTGTCAAATATGCGAAAACCAGGAGATTTTCTATAAAAAAAAACTTTAATTAACAAGTCATATGATCAATTTATTTAAAACCATAAAACATATAACTTTAAAAAATAAGAAATATTATAGCTTTAACTATGGGGGATATGGCAGGAATATCGAATACTTCTAATTTGCCATATGAGTCCATTTAAATGAATGATAATCTAGATTATACAAGGTATTATTATCTTAATTTACTCTACTTGTGGAGAGACTAGTTAAAAAACGATTCAAGTATTAAATTTTGGACAGTAAAAGATTCTATATATGCTAAAAACTTCTAGTATAATTAAATAAAGTTTTACTGTAATCTCACTGTCAAATATTCGAAAACCAGGAGATTATCAATTAAAAAAATTTTAATTAATAAGTCTAAGATCAATTTTTTTAAATACTGAACAGAAATAACTTTAAAAAATAAGAAATATTGTAGCTTTAACTTTGGGGGATATGGCAGGAATATCAAATACTTTAATTTGCCATACGAGTCCATTTAAATGAATGTTAATCTAGATTATACTAGGTATTATTCCCTTAATTTACTCTACTATTTGAGAGACTTGGAAAAATACGATTCAACTATTAAATTTTGGACACTAAAAGATTCTACGTATGCTAAAAGCTTCTAAGTATAATTAAATAAAGTTTTCCTGTAATCTCGGTGTCAAATATCCGAAAACCAGGATTTTTTCTATAAAAAAAACTTTAATTAACAAGTCATATGATCAATTTATTTAAAAACTGAAAAGAATTAACTTTAAAAAATAAGAAATATTTAAGCTTTAACTATGTGGGATATGGCAAAAAATCAAGTACTTCTAGTTTGGCATAAGAGTCTATCAAAATGAATGAGAATCTAGATTATAATAGGTAATATTGTCTAACTTTACTCTACTATTGTAAGAACTAGGTAAAATACGATTCAAATATTAAATTTTGGACAGTAAAAGATTCTATGTATGCTAAAAACTTCTAGTATAATTAAATAAAGATTTACTGTAATCTCACTGTCAAATATTCGAAAACCAGGAGATTATCAATTAAAAATATTTTAATTAATAAGTCTAAGATCAATTTTTTTAAATACTGAAAAGAAATAACTTTAAAAAATAAGAAATATTGTAGCTTTAACTTTGGGGGATATGGCAGGAATATCAAATACTTTAATTTGCCATACGAGTCCATTTAAATGAATGTTAATCTAGATTATACTAGGTATTATTCCCTTAATTTACTCTACTATTTGAGAGACTTGGAAAAATACGATTCAACTATTAAATTTTGGACACTAAAAGATTCTACGTATGCTAATAGCTTCTAAGTATAATTAAATAAAGTTTTCCTGTAATCTCGGTGTCAAATATCCGAAAAACAGGAGATTTTCTATAAAAAAAACTTTAATTAACAAGTCATATGATCAATTTATTTAAAAACTGAAAAGATTTAACTTTAAAAAATAAGAAATATTTAAGCTTTAACTATGTGGGATATGGCAAAAAATCAAATACTTCTAGTTTGGCATAAGAGTCTATTAAAATGAATGAGCATCTAGATTATAATAGGTAATATTGTCTAACTTTACTCTACTATTTTAAGAACTAGGTAAAATACGATTCAAATATTAAATTTTGGACAGTAAAAGATTCTATGTATGCTAAAAACTTCTAGTATAATTAAATAAAGTTTTACTGTAATCTCGGTGTCAAATATCCGAAAACTAGGAGATTATCAATTAAAAAAATTTTAATTAATAAGTCTAAGATCAATTTTTTTAAATACTGAAAAGAAATAACTTTAAAAAATAAGAAATATTGTAGCTTTAACTTTGGGGGATATGGCAGGAATATCAAATACTTTAATTTGCCATACGAGTCCATTTAAATGAATGTTAATCTAGATTATACTAGGTATTATTATCTTAACTTACTCTAATAGTCGAGAGACTAGGTAAAATACGATTTCAAGTATTAAATTGTGGACAGTAAAAGATTCTATGTATGCTAAAAACTTCTAGTATAATTAAATAATGTTTTACTGTAATTTCACTGTCAAATATTCGAAAACGAAGAGATTATCAATTTAAAAAAATTTTCGTTAATAAGTCTAAGATCAATTTTTTTAAATACTGAACAGAAATAACTTTAAAAAATAAGAAATATTGTAGCTTTAACTTTGGGGGATATGGCAGGAATATCAAATACTTTAATTTGCCATACGAGTCCATTTAAATGAATGATAATCTAGATTATACTAGGTATTATTATCTTAACTTACTCTAATAGTCGAGAGACTAGGTAAAATACGATTCAAGTATTAAATTTTGGACAGTAAAAGATTCTACGTATGCTAAAAGCTTCTAAGTATAATTAAATAAAGTTATCCTGTAATCTCACTGTCAAATATGCGAAAACCAGGAGATTTTCTATAAAAAAAAACTTTAATTAACAAGTCATATGATCAATTTATTTAAAACCATAAAACATATAACTTTAAAAAATAAGAAATATTATAGCTTTAACTATGGGGGATATGGCAGGAATATCGAATACTTCTAATTTGCCATATGAGTCCATTTAAATGAATGATAATCTAGATTATACAAGGTATTATTATCTTAATTTACTCTACTTGTGGAGAGACTAGTTAAAAAACGATTCAAGTATTAAATTTTGGACAGTAAAAGATTCTATATATGCTAAAAACTTCTAGTATAATTAAATAAAGTTTTACTGTAATCTCACTGTCAAATATTCGAAAACCAGGAGATAATCAATTAAAAAAATTTTAATTAATAAGTCTAAGATCAATTTTTTTAAATACTGAACAGAAATAACTTTAAAAAATAAGAAATATTGTAGCTTTAACTTTGGGGGATATGGCAGGAATATCAAATACTTTAATTTGCCATACGAGTCCATTTAAATGAATGTTAATCTAGATTATACTAGGTATTATTCCCTTAATTTACTCTACTATTTGAGAGACTTGGAAAAATACGATTCAACTATTAAATTTTGGACACTAAAAGATTCTACGTATGCTAAAAGCTTCTAAGTATAATTAAATAAAGTTTTCCTGTAATCTCGGTGTCAAATATCCGAAAACCAGGATATTTTCTATAAAAAAAACTTTAATTAACAAGTCATATGATCAATTTATTTAAAAACTGAAAAGAATTAACTTTAAAAAATAAGAAATATTTAAGCTTTAACTATGTGGGATATGGCAAAAAATCAAGTACTTCTAGTTTGGCATAAGAGTCTATCAAAATGAATGAGAATCTAGATTATAATAGGTAATATTGTCTAACTTTACTCTACTATTGTAAGAACTAGGTAAAATACGATTCAAATATTAAATTTTGGACAGTAAAAGATTCTATGTATGCTAAAAACTTCTAGTATAATTAAATAAAGATTTACTGTAATCTCACTGTCAAATATTCGAAAACCAGGAGATTATCAATTAAAAATATTTTAATTAATAAGTCTAAGATCAATTTTTTTAAATACTGAAAAGAAATAACTTTAAAAAATACGAAATATTGTAGCTTTAATTTTGGGGGATATGGCAGGAATATCAAATACTTTAATTTGCCATACGAGTCCATTTAAATGAATGTTAATCTAGATTATGCTAGGTATTATTCCCTTAATTTACTCTACTATTTGAGAGACTTGGAAAAATACGATTCAACTATTAAATTTTGGACACTAAAAGATTCTACGTATGCTAATAGCTTCTAAGTATAATTAAATAAAGTTTTCCTGTAATCTCCGTTTCAAATATCCGAAAAACAGGAGATTTTCTATAAAAAAAACTTTAATTAACAAGTCATATGATCAATTTATTTAAAAACTGAAAAGATTTAACTTTAAAAAATAAGAAATATTTAAGCTTTAACTATGTGGGATATGGCAAAAAATCAAATACTTCTAGTTTGGCATAAGAGTCTATCAAAATGAATGAGCATCTAGATTATAATAGGTAATATTGTCTAACTTTACTCTACTATTGTAAGAACTAGGTAAAATACGATTCAAATATTAAATTTTGGACAGTAAAAGATTCTATGTATGCTAAAAACTTCTAGTATAATTAAATAAAGTTTTACTGTAATCTCGGTGTCAAATATCCGAAAACCAGGAGATTATCAATTAAAAAAATTTTAATTAATAAGTCTAAGATCAATTTTTTTAAATACTGAAAAGAAATAACTTTAAAAAATAAGAAATATTGTAGCTTTGACTTTGGGGGATATGGCAAAAAATCAAGTACTTCTAGTTTGGCATAAGAGTCTATCAAAATGAATGAGAATCTAGATTATAATAGGTAATATTGTCTAACTTTAACTCTACTATTGTAAGAACTAGGTAAAATACGATTCAAATATTAAATTTTGGACAGTAAAAGATTCTATGTATGCTAAAAACTTCTAGTATAATTACATAAAGTTTTACTGTAATCTCACTGTCAAATATTCGAAAACCAGGAGATTATCAATTAAAAAAATTTTAATTAATAAGTCTAAGATCAATTTTTTTAAATACTGAAAAGAAATAACTTTAAAAAATAAGAAATATTGTAGCTTTAACTTTGGGGGATATGGCAGGAATATCAAATACTTTAATTTGCCATACGAGTCCATTTAAATGAATGTAAATCTAGATTATACTAGGTATTATTCCCTTAATTTACTCTACTATTTGAGAGACTTGGAAAAATACGATTCAACTATTAAATTTTGGACACTAAAAGATTCTACGTATGCTAATAGCTTCTATGTATAATTAAATAAAGTTTTCCTGTAATCTCGGTGTCAAATATCCGAAAACCAGGAGATTTTCTATAAAAAAAACTTTAATTAACAAGTCATATGATCAATTTATTTAAAAACTGAAAAGAATTAACTTTAAAAAATAAGAAATATTTAAGCTTTAACTATGTGGGATATGGCAAAAAATCAAGTACTTCTAGTTTGGCATAAGAGTCTATCAAAATGAATGAGCATCTAGATTATAATAGGTAATATTGTCTAACATTACTCTACTATTGTAAGAACTAGGTAAAATACGATTCAAATATTAAATTTTGGACAGTAAAAGATTCTATGTATGCTAAAAACTTATAGTATAATTAAATTAAGTTTTACTGTAATCTCGGTGTCAAATATCCGAAAACCAGGAGATTATCAATTAAAAAAATTTTAATTAATAAGTCTAAGATCAATTTTTTTAAATACTGAAAAGAAATAACTTTAAAAAATAAGAAATATTGTAGCTTTGACTTTGGGGGATATGGCAGGAATATCAAATACTTTAATTTGCCATATGAGTCCATTTAAATGAATGTTAATCTAGATTATACTAGGTATTATTATCTTAACTTACTCTAATAGTCGAGAGACTAGGTAAAATACGATTCAAGTATTAAATTTTGGACAGTAAAAGATTCTATGTATGCTAAAAACTTCTAGTATAATTAAATAATGTTTTACTGTAATTTCACTGTCAAATATTCGAAAACGAAGAGATTATCAATTTAAAAAAATTTTCGTTAATAAGTCTAAGATCAATTTTTTTAAATACTGAACAGAAATAACTTTAAAAAATAAGAAATATTGTAGCTTTAACTTTGGGGGATATGGCAGGAATATCAAATACTTTAATTTGCCATACGAGTCCATTTAAATGAATGATAATCTAGATTCTACTAGGTATTATTATCTTAACTTACTCTAATAGTCGAGAGACTAGGTAAAATACGATTCAAGTATTAAATTTTGGACAGTAAAAGATTCTACGTATGCTAAAAGCTTCTAAGTATAATTAAATAAAGTTATCCTGTAATCTCACTGTCAAATATGCGAAAACCAGGAGATTTTCTATAAAAAAAAACTTTAATTAACAAGTCATATGATCAATTTATTTAAAACCATAAAACATATAACTTTAAAAAATAAGAAATATTATAGCTTTAACTATGGGGGATATGGCAGGAATATCAAATACTTTAATTTGCCATACGAGTCCATTTAAATGAATGTTAATCTAGATTATACTAGGTATTATTCCCTTAATTTACTCTACTATTTGAGAGACTTGGAAAAATACGATTCAACTATTAAATTTTGGACACTAAAAGATTCTACGTATGCTAAAAGCTTCTAAGTATAATTAAATAAAGTTTTCCTGTAATCTCGGTGTCAAATATCCGAAAACCAGGAGATTTTCTATAAAAAAAACTTTAATTAACAAGTCATATGATCAATTTATTTAAAAACTGAAAAGAATTAACTTTAAAAAATAAGAAATATTTAAGCTTTAACTATGTGGGATATGGCAAAAAATCAAGTACTTCTAGTTTGGCATAAGAGTCTATCAAAATGAATGAGAATCTAGATTATAATAGGTAATATTGTCTAACTTTACTCTACTATTGTAAGAACTAGGTAAAATACGATTCAAATATTAAATTTTGGACAGTAAAAGATTCTATGTATGCTAAAAACTTCTAGTATAATTAAATAAAGATTTACTGTAATCTCACTGTCAAATATTCGAAAACCAGGAGATTATCAATTAAAAATATTTTAATTAATAAGTCTAAGATCAATTTTTTTAAATACTGAAAAGAAATAACTTTAAAAAATACGAAATATTGTAGCTTTAATTTTGGGGGATATGGCAGGAATATCAAATACTTTAATTTGCCATACGAGTCCATTTAAATGAATGTTAATCTAGATTATACTAGGTATTATTCCCTTAATTTACTCTACTATTTGAGAGACTTGGAAAAATACGATTCAACTATTAAATTTTGGACACTAAAAGATTCTACGTATGCTAATAGCTTCTAAGTATAATTAAATAAAGTTTTCCTGTAATCTCGGTGTCAAATATCCGAAAAACAGGAGATTTTCTATAAAAAAAACTTTAATTAACAAGTCATATGATCAATTTATTTAAAAACTGAAAAGAATTAACTTTAAAAAATAAGAAATATTTAAGCTTTAACTATGTGGGATATGGCAAAAAATCAAGTACTTCTAGTTTGGCATAAGAGTCCATTTAAATGAATGATAATCTAGATTATACTAGGTATTATTATCTTAATTTACTCTACTTGTGGAGAGACTAGTTAAAATACGATTCAAGTATTAAATTTTGGACAGTAAAAGATTCTACGTATGTTAAAGCTTCTAAGTATAATTAAATAAAGTTTTCCTGTAATCTGATTTTCAAATATCCAAAAACCAGGAGATTTTCTATAAAAAAAACTTTAATTAACAAGTCATATGATCAATTTATTTAAAAACTGAAAAGATTTAACTTTAAAAAGTAAGAAATATTTAAGCTTTAACTATGTGGGATATGGCAAAAAATCAAATACTTCTAGTTTGGCATAAGAGTCTATCAAAATGAATGAGCATCTAGATTATAATAGGTAATATTGTCTAACTTTACTCTACTATTGTAAGAACTAGGTAAAATACGATTCAAATATTAAATTTTGGACAGTAAAAGATTCTATGTATGCTAAAAACTTCTAGTATAATTAAATAAAGTTTTACTGTAATCTCACTGTCAAATATTCGAAAACCAGGAGATTATCAATTAAAAAAATTTTAATTAATAAGTCTAAGATCAATTTTTTTAAATACTGAAAAGAAATAACTTTAAAAAATAAGAAATATTGTAGCTTTAACTTTGGGGGATATGGCAGGAATATCAAATACTTTAATTTGCCATACGAGTCCATTTAAATGAATGTTAATCTAGATTATACTAGGTATTATTCCCTTAATTTACTCTACTATTTGAGAGACTTGGAAAAATACGATTCAACTATTAAATTTTGGACACTAAAAGATTCTACGTATGCTAATAGCTTCTAAGTATAATTAAATAAAGTTTTCCTGTAATCTCGGTGTCAAATATCCGAAAAACAGGAGATTTTCTATAAAAAAAACTTTAATTAACAAGTCATATGATCAATTTATTTAAAAACTGAAAAGAATTAACTTTAAAAAATAAGAAATATTTAAGCTTTAACTATGTGGGATATGGCAAAAAAATCAAGTACTTCTAGTTTGGCATAAGAGTCCATTTAAATGAATGATAATCTAGATTATACTAGGTATTATTATCTTAATTTACTCTACTTGTGGAGAGACTAGTTAAAATACGATTCAAGTATTAAATTTTGGACAGTAAAAGATTCTACGTATGTTAAAGCTTCTAAGTATAATTAAATAAAGTTTTCCTGTAATCTGATTTTCAAATATCCGAAAAACAGGAGATTTTCTATAAAAAAAACTTTAATTAACAAGTCATATGATCAATTTATTTAAAAACTGAAAAAATTTAACTTTAAAAAATAAGAAATATTTAAGCTTTAACTATGTGGGATATGGCAAAAAATCAAATACTTCTAGTTTGGCATAAGAGTCTATCAAAATGAATGAGCATCTAGATTATAATAGGTTATATTGTCTAACTTTACTCTACTATTGTAAGAACTAGGTAAAATACGATTCAAATATTAAATTTTGGACAGTAAAAGATTCTATGTATGCTAAAAACTTCTAGTATAATTAAATAAAGTTTTACTGTAATCTCACTGTCAAATATTCGAAAACCAGGAGATTATCAATTAAAAAAATTTTAATTAATAAGTCTAAGATCAATTTTTTTAAATACTGAAAAGAAATAACTTTAAAAAATAAGAAATATTGTAGCTTTAACTTTGGGGGATATGGCAGGAATATCAAATACTTTAATTTGCCATACGAGTCCATTTAAATGAATGTTAATCTAGATTATACTAGGTATTATTCCCTTAATTTACTCTACTATTTGAGAGACTTGGAAAAATACGATTCAACTATTAAATTTTGGACACTAAAAGATTCTACGTATGCTAAAAGCTTCTAAGTATAATTAAATATAGTTTTCCTGTAATCTTGGTGTCAAATATCCGAAAACCAGGAGATTTTCTATAAAAAAAACTTTAATTAACAAGTCATATGATCAATTTATTTAAAAACTGAAAAGAATTAACTTTAAAAAATAAGAAATATTTAAGCTTTAACTATGTGGGATATGGCAAAAAATCAAGTACTTCTAGTTTGGCATAAGAGTCTATCAAAATGAATGAGAATCTAGATTATAATAGGTAATATTGTCTAACTTTACTCTACTATTGTAAGAACTAGGTAAAATACGATTCAAATATTAAATTTTGGACAGTAAAAGATTCTATGTATGCTAAAAACTTCTAGTATAATTAAATAAAGTTTTACTGTAATCTCACTGTCAAATATTCGAAAACCAGGAGATTATCAATTAAAAAAATTTTAATTAATAAGTCTAAGATCAATTTTTTTAAATACTGAAAAGAAATAACTTTAAAAAATAAGAAATATTGTAGCTTTAACTTTGGGGGATATGGCAGGAATATCAAATACTTTAATTTGCCATACGAGTCCATTTAAATGAATGTTAATCTAGATTATACTAGGTATTATTCCCTTAAATTACTCTACTATTTGAGAGACTTGGAAAAATACGATTCAACTATTAAATTTTGGAAACTAAAAGATTCTACGTATGCTAATAGCTTCTAAGTATAATTAAATAAAGTTTTCCTGTAATCTCGGTGTCAAATATCCGAAAACCAGGAGATTTTCTATAAAAAAAACTTTAATTAACAAGTCATATGATCAATTTATTTAAAAACTGAAAAGAATTAACTTTAAAAAATAAGAAATATTTAAGCTTTAACTATGTGGGATATGGCAAAAAATCAAGTACTTCTAGTTTGGCATAAGACTCTATCAAAATGAATGAGCATCTAGATTATAATAGGTAATATTGTCTAACTTTACTCTACTATTGTAAGAACTAGGTAAAATACGATTCAAATATTAAATTTTGGACAGTAAAAGATTCTATGTATGCTAAAAACTTCTAGTATAATTAAATAAAGTTTTACTGTAATCTCGGTGTCAAATATCCGAAAACCAGGAGATTATCAATTAAAAAAATTTTAATTAATAAGTCTAAGATCAATTTTTTTAAATACTGAAAAGAAATAACTTTAAAAAATAAGAAATATTGTAGCTTTAACTTTGGGGGATATGGCAGGAATATCAAATACTTTAATTTGCCATACGAGTCCATTTAAATGAATGTTAATCTAGATTATACTAGGTATTATTATCTTAACTTACTCTAATAGTCGAGAGACTAGGTAAAATACGATTCAAGTATTAAATTTTGGACAGTAAAAGATTCTATGTATGCTAAAAACTTCTAGTATAATTAAATAAAGTTTTACTGTAATCTCACTGTCAAATATTCGAAAACGAAGAGATTATCAATTTAAAAAAATTTTAATTAATAAGTCTAAGATCAATTTTTTTAAATACTGAAAAGAAATAACTTTAAAAAATAAGAAATATTGTAGCTTTAACTATGTGGGATATGGCAAAAAATCAAGTACTTCTAGTTTGGCATAAGAGTCTATCAAAATGAATGAGAATCTAGATTATAATAGGTAATATTGTCTAACTTTACTCTACTATTGTAAGAACTAGGTAAAATACGATTCAAATATTAAATTTTGGACAGTAAAAGATTCTATGTATGCTAAAAACTTCTAGTATAATTAAATAAAGTTTTACTGTAATCTCACTGTCAAATATTCGAAAACCAGGAGATTATCAATAAAAAAAATTTTAATTAATAAGTCTAAGATCAATTTTTTTAAATACTGAAAAGAAATAACTTTAAAAAATAAGAAATATTGTAGCTTTAACTTTGGGGGATATGGCAGGAATATCAAATACTTTAATTTGCCATACGAGTCCATTTAAATGAATGTTAATCTAGATTATACTAGGTATTATTCCCTTAATTTACTCTACTATTTGAGAGACTTGGAAAAATACGATTCAACTATTAAATTTTGGACACTAAAAGATTCTACGTATGCTAAAAGCTTCTAAATATAATTAAATATAGTTTTCCTGTAATCTTGGTGTCAAATATCCGAAAACCAGGAGATTTTCTATAAAAAAAACTTTAATTAACAAGTCATATGATCAATTTATTTAAAAACTGAAAAGAATTAACTTTAAAAAATAAGAAATATTTAAGCTTTAACTATGTGGGATATGGCAAAAAATCAAGTACTTCTAGTTTGGCATAAGAGTCTATCAAAATGAATGAGAATCTAGATTATAATAGGTAATATTGTCTAACTTTACTCTACTATTGTAAGAACTAGGTAAAATACGATTCAAATATTAAATTTTGGACAGTAAAAGATTCTATGTATGCTAAAAACTTCTAGTATAATTAAATAAAGTTTTACTGTAATCTCACTGTCAAATATTCGAAAACCAGGAGATTATCAATAAAAAAAATTTTAATTAATAAGTCTAAGATCAATTTTTTTAAATACTGAAAAGAAATAACTTTAAAAAATAAGAAATATTGTAGCTTTAACTTTGGGGGATATGGCAGGAATATCAAATACTTTAATTTGCCATACGAGTCCATTTAAATGAATGTTAATCTAGATTATACTAGGTATTATTCCCTTAATTTACTCTACTATTTGAGAGACTTGGAAAAATACGATTCAACTATTAAATTTTGGACACTAAAAGATTCTACGTATGCTAATAGCTTCTATGTATAATTAAATAAAGTTTTCCTGTAATCTCGGTGTCAAATATCCGAAAACCAGGAGATTTTCTATAAAAAAAACTTTAATTAACAAGTCATATGATCAATTTATTTAAAAACTGAAAAGAATTAAATTTAAAAAATAAGAAATATTTAAGCTTTAACTACGTGGGATATGGCAAAAAATCAAGTACTTCTAGTTTGGCATTAGAGTCTATCAAAATGAATGAGCATCTAGATTATAATAGGTAATATTGTCTAACTTTACTCTACTATTGTAAGAACTAGGTAAAATACGATTCAAATATTAAATTTTGGACAGTAAAAGATTCTATGTATGCTAAAAACTTCTAGTATAATTAAATAAAGTTTTACTGTAATCTCGGTGTCAAATATCCGAAAACCAGGAGATTATCAATTAAAAAAATTTTAATTAATAAGTCTAAGATCAATTTTTTTAAATACTGAAAAGAAATAACTTTAAAAAATAAGAAATATTGTAGCTTTGACTTTGGGGGATATGGCAGGAATATCAAATACTTTAATTTGCCATACGAGTCCATTTAAATGAATGTTAATCTAGATTATACTAGGTATTATTCCCTTAATTTACTCTACTATTTGAGAGACTTGGAAAAATACGATTCAACTATTAAATTTTGGACACTAAAAGATTCTACGTATGCTAAAAGCTTCTAAGTATAATTAAATATAGTTTTCCTGTAATCTTGGTGTCAAATATCCGAAAACCAGGAGATTTTCTATAAAAAAAACTTTAATTAACAAGTCATATGATCAATTTATTTAAAAACTGAAAAGAATTAACTTTAAAAAATAAGAAATATTTAAGCTTTAACTATGTGGGATATGGCAAAAAATCAAATACTTCTAGTTTGGCATAAGAGTCTATCAAAATGAATGAGCATCTAGATTATAATAGGTAATATTGTCTAACTTTATTCTACTATTGTAAGAACTAGGTAAAATACGATTCAAATATTAAATTTTGGACAGTAAAAGATTCTATGTATGCTAAAAACTTCTAGTATAATTAAATAAAGTTTTACTGTAATCTCACTGTCAAATATTCGAAAACCAGGAGATTATCAATTAAAAAAATTTTAATTAATAAGTCTAAGATCAATTTTTTTAAATACTGAAAAGAAATAACTTTAAAAAATAAGAAATATTGTAGCTTTAACTTTGGGGGATATGGCAGGAATATCAAATACTTTAATTTGCCATACGAGTCCATTTAAATGAATGTTAATCTAGATTATACTAGGTATTATTCCCTTAATTTACTCTACTATTTGAGAGACTTGGAAAAATACGATTCAACTATTAAATTTTGGACACTAAAAGATTCTACGTATGCTAATAGCTTCTAAGTATAATTAAATAAAGTTTTCCTGTAATCTCGGTGTCAAATATCCGAAAAACAGGAGATTTTCTATAAAAAAAACTTTAATTAACAAGTCATATGATCAATTTATTTAAAAACTGAAAAAATTTAACTTTAAAAAATAAGAAATATTTAAGCTTTAACTATGTGGGATATGGCAAAAAATCAAATACTTCTAGTTTGGCATAAGAGTCTATCAAAATGAATGAGCATCTAGATTATAATAGGTAATATTGTCTAACTTTACTCTACTATTGTAAGAACTAGGTAAAATACGATTCAAATATTAAATTTTGGACAGTAAAAGATTCTATGTATGCTAAAAACTTCTAGTATAATTAAATAAAGTTTTACTGTAATCTCACTGTCAAATATTCGAAAACCAGGAGATTATCAATAAAAAAAATTTTAATTAATAAGTCTAAGATCAATTTTTTTAAATACTGAAAAGAAATAACTTTAAAAAATAAGAAATATTGTAGCTTTAACTTTGGGGGATATGGCAGGAATATCAAATACTTTAATTTGCCATACGAGTCCATTTAAATGAATGTTAATCTAGATTATACTAGGTATTATTCCCTTAATTTACTCTACTATTTGAGAGACTTGGAAAAATACGATTCAACTATTAAATTTTGGACACTAAAAGATTCTACGTATGCTAATAGCTTCTATGTATAATTAAATAAAGTTTTCCTGTAATCTCGGTGTCAAATATCCGAAAACCAGGAGATTTTCTATAAAAAAAACTTTAATTAACAAGTCATATGATCAATTTATTTAAAAACTGAAAAGAATTAAATTTAAAAAATAAGAAATATTTAAGCTTTAACTACGTGGGATATGGCAAAAAATCAAGTACTTCTAGTTTGGCATTAGAGTCTATCAAAATGAATGAGCATCTAGATTATAATAGGTAATATTGTCTAACTTTACTCTACTATTGTAAGAACTAGGTAAAATACGATTCAAATATTAAATTTTGGACAGTAAAAGATTCTATGTATGCTAAAAACTTCTAGTATAATTAAATAAAGTTTTACTGTAATCTCGGTGTCAAATATCCGAAAACCAGGAGATTATCAATTAAAAAAATTTTAATTAATAAGTCTAAGATCAATTTTTTTAAATACTGAAAAGAAATAACTTTAAAAAATAAGAAATATTGTAGCTTTGACTTTGGGGGATATGGCAGGAATATCAAATACTTTAATTTGCCATACGAGTCCATTTAAATGAATGTTAATCTAGATTATACTAGGTATTATTCCCTTAATTTACTCTACTATTTGAGAGACTTGGAAAAATACGATTCAACTATTAAATTTTGGACACTAAAAGATTCTACGTATGCTAAAAGCTTCTAAGTATAATTAAATATAGTTTTCCTGTAATCTTGGTGTCAAATATCCGAAAACCAGGAGATTTTCTATAAAAAAAACTTTAATTAACAAGTCATATGATCAATTTATTTAAAAACTGAAAAGAATTAACTTTAAAAAATAAGAAATATTTAAGCTTTAACTATGTGGGATATGGCAAAAAATCAAATACTTCTAGTTTGGCATAAGAGTCTATCAAAATGAATGAGCATCTAGATTATAATAGGTAATATTGTCTAACTTTATTCTACTATTGTAAGAACTAGGTAAAATACGATTCAAATATTAAATTTTGGACAGTAAAAGATTCTATGTATGCTAAAAACTTCTAGTATAATTAAATAAAGTTTTACTGTAATCTCACTGTCAAATATTCGAAAACCAGGAGATTATCAATTAAAAAAATTTTAATTAATAAGTCTAAGATCAATTTTTTTAAATACTGAAAAGAAATAACTTTAAAAAATAAGAAATATTGTAGCTTTAACTTTGGGGGATATGGCAGGAATATCAAATACTTTAATTTGCCATACGAGTCCATTTAAATGAATGTTAATCTAGATTATACTAGGTATTATTCCCTTAATTTACTCTACTATTTGAGAGACTTGGAAAAATACGATTCAACTATTAAATTTTGGACACTAAAAGATTCTACGTATGCTAATAGCTTCTAAGTATAATTAAATAAAGTTTTCCTGTAATCTCGGTGTCAAATATCCGAAAAACAGGAGATTTTCTATAAAAAAAAACTTTAATTAACAAGTCATATGATCAATTTATTTAAAAACTGAAAAAATTTAACTTTAAAAAATAAGAAATATTTAAGCTTTAACTATGTGGGATATGGCAAAAAATCAAATACTTCTAGTTTGGCATAAGAGTCTATCAAAATGAATGAGCATCTAGATTATAATAGGTAATATTGTCTAACTTTACTCTACTATTGTAAGAACTAGGTAAAATACGATTCAAATATTAAATTTTGGACAGTAAAAGATTCTATGTATGCTAAAAACTTCTAGTATAATTAAATAAAGTTTTACTGTAATCTCACTGTCAAATATTCGAAAACCAGGAGATTATCAATAAAAAAAATTTTAATTAATAAGTCTAAGATCAATTTTTTTAAATACTGAAAAGAAATAACTTTAAAAAATAAGAAATATTGTAGCTTTAACTTTGGGGGATATGGCAGGAATATCAAATACTTTAATTTGCCATACGAGTCCATTTAAATGAATGTTAATCTAGATTATACTAGGTATTATTCCCTTAATTTACTCTACTATTTGAGAGACTTGGAAAAATACGATTCAACTATTAAATTTTGGACACTAAAAGATTCTACGTATGCTAAAAGCTTCTAAGTATAATTAAATATAGTTTTCCTGTAATCTTGGTGTCAAATATCCGAAAACCAGGAGATTTCCTATAAAAAAAACTTTAATTAACAAGTCATATGATCAATTTATTTAAAAACTGAAAAGAATTAACTTTAAAAAATAAGAAATATTTAAGCTTTAACTATGTGGGATATGGCAAAAAATCAAGTACTTCTAGTTTGGCATAAGAGTCTATCAAAATGAATGAGCATCTAGATTATAATAGGTAATATTGTCTAACTTTACTCTACTATTGTAAGAACTAGGTAAAATACGATTCAAATATTAAATTTTGGACAGTAAAAGATTCTATGTATGCTAAAAACTTCTAGTATAATTAAATAAAGTTTTACTGTAATCTCGGTGTCAAATATCCGAAAACCAGGAGATTATCAATTAAAAAAATTTTAATTAATAAGTCTAAGATCAATTTTTTTAAATACTGAAAAGAAATAACTTTAAAAAATAAGAAATATTGTAGCTTTGACTTTGGGGGATATGGCAGGAATATCAAATACTTTAATTTGCCATACGAGTCCATTTAAATGAATGTTAATCTAGATTATACTAGGTATTATTCCCTTAATTTACTCTACTATTTGAGAGACTTGGAAAAATACGATTCAACTATTAAATTTTGGACACTAAAAGATTCTACGTATGCTAAAAGCTTCTAAGTATAATTAAATATAGTTTTCCTGTAATCTTGGTGTCAAATATCCGAAAACCAGGAGATTTTCTATAAAAAAAACTTTAATTAACAAGTCATATGATCAATTTATTTAAAAACTGAAAAGAATTAACTTTAAAAAATAAGAAATATTTAAGCTTTAACTATGTGGGATATGGCAAAAAATCAAATACTTCTAGTTTGGCATAAGAGTCTATCAAAATGAATGAGCATCTAGATTATAATAGGTAATATTGTCTAACTTTATTCTACTATTGTAAGAACTAGGTAAAATACGATTCAAATATTAAATTTTGGACAGTAAAAGATTCTATGTATGCTAAAAACTTCTAGTATAATTAAATAAAGTTTTACTGTAATCTCACTGTCAAATATTCGAAAACCAGGAGATTATCAATTAAAAAAATTTTAATTAATAAGTCTAAGATCAATTTTTTTAAATACTGAAAAGAAATAAATTTAAAAAATAAGAAATATTGTAGCTTTGACTTTGGGGGATATGGCAGGAATATCAAATACTTTAATTTGCCATACGAGTCCATTTAAATGAATGTTAATCTAGATTATACTAGGTATTATTATCTTAACTTACTCTAATAGTCGAGAGACTAGGTAAAATACGATTCAAGTATTAAATTTTGGACAGTAAAAGATTCTATGTATGCTAAAAACTTCTAGTATAATTAAATAATGTTTTACTGTAATTTCACTGTCAAATATTCGAAAACGAAGAGATTATCAATTTAAAAAAATTTTCGTTAATAAGTCTAAGATCAATTTTTTTAAATACTGAACAGAAATAACTTTAAAAAATAAGAAATATTGTAGCTTTAACTTTGGGGGATATGGCAGGAATATCAAATACTTTAATTTGCCATACGAGTCCATTTAAATGAATGATAATCTAGATTCTACTAGGTATTATTATCTTAACTTACTCTAATAGTCGAGAGACTAGGTAAAATACGATTCAAGTATTAAATTTTGGACAGTAAAAGATTCTACGTATGCTAAAAGCTTCTAAGTATAATTAAATAAAGTTATCCTGTAATCTCACTGTCAAATATGCGAAAACCAGGAGATTTTCTATAAAAAAAAACTTTAATTAACAAGTCATATGATCAATTTATTTAAAACCATAAAACATATAACTTTAAAAAATAAGAAATATTATAGCTTTAACTATGGGGGATATGGCAGGAATATCGAATACTTCTAATTTGCCATATGAGTCCATTTAAATGAATGATAATCTAGATTATACAAGGTATTATTATCTTAATTTACTCTACTTGTGGAGAGACTAGTTAAAAAAACGATTCAAGTATTAAATTTTGGACAGTAAAAAATTCTATATATGCTAAAAACTTCTAGTATAATTAAATAAAGTTTTACTGTAATCTCACTGTCAAATATTCGAAAACCAGGAGATTATCAATTAAAAAAATTTTAATTAATAAGTCTAAGATCAATTTTTTTAAATACTGAAAAGAAATAACTTTAAAAAATAAGAAATATTGTAGCTTTAACTTTGGGGGATATGGCAGGAATATCAAATACTTTAATTTGCCATACGAGTCCATTTAAATGAATGTTAATCTAGATTATACTAGGTATTATTCCCTTAATTTACTCTACTATTTGAGAGACTTGGAAAAATACGATTCAACTATTAAATTTTGGACACTAAAAGATTCTACGCATGCTAATAGCTTCTAAGTATAATTAAATAAAGTTTTCCTGTAATCTCGGTGTCAAATATCCGAAAAACAGGAGATTTTCTATAAAAAAAACTTTAATTAACAAGTCATATGATCAATTTATTTAAAAACTGAAAAGATTTAACTTTAAAAAATAAGAAATATTTAAGCTTTAACTATGTGGGATATGGCAAAAAATCAAATACTTCTAGTTTGGCATAAGAGTCTATCAAAATGAATGAGCATCTAGATTATAATAGGTAATATTGTCTAACTTTACTCTACTATTGTAAGAACTAGGTAAAATACGATTCAAATATTAAATTTTGGACAGTAAAAGATTCTATGTATGCTAAAAACTTCTAGTATAATTAAATAAAGTTTTACTGTAATCTCACTGTCAAATATTCGAAAACCAGGAGATTATCAATTAAAAAAATTTTAATTAATAAGTCTAAGATCAATTTTTTTAAATACTGAAAAGAAATAACTTTAAAAAATAAGAAATATTGTAGCTTTAACTTTGGGGGATATGGCAGGAATATCAAATACTTTAATTTGCCATACGAGTCCATTTAAATGAATGTTAATCTAGATTATACTAGGTATTATTCCCTTAATTTACTCTACTATTTGAGAGACTTGGAAAAATACGATTCAACTATTAAATTTTGGACACTAAAAGATTCTACGTATGCTAATAGCTTCTAAGTATAATTAAATAAAGTTTTCCTGTAATCTCGGTGTCAAATATCCGAAAAACAGGAGATTTTCTATAAAAAAAACTTTAATTAACAAGTCATATGATCAATTTATTTAAAAACTGAAAAGATTTAACTTTAAAAAATAAGAAATATTTAAGCTTTAACTATGTGGGATATGGCAAAAAATCAAATACTTCTAGTTTGGCATAAGAGTCTATCAAAATGAATGAGCATCTAGATTATAATAGGTAATATTGTCTAACTTTACTCTACTATTTTAAGAACTAGGTAAAATACGATTCAAATATTAAATTTTGGACAGTAAAAGATTCTATGTATGCTAAAAACTTCTAGTATAATTAAATAAAGTTTTACTGTAATCTCGGTGTCAAATATCCGAAAACTAGGAGATTATCAATTAAAAAAATTTTAATTAATAAGTCTAAGATCAATTTTTTTAAATACTGAAAAGAAATAACTTTAAAAAATAAGAAATATTGTAGCTTTAACTTTGGGGGATATGGCAGGAATATCAAATACTTTAATTTGCCATACGAGTCCATTTAAATGAATGTTAATCTAGATTATACTAGGTATTATTCCCTTAATTTACTCTACTATTTGAGAGACTTGGAAAAATACGATTCAACTATTAAATTTTGGACACTAAAAGATTCTACGTATGCTAAAAGCTTCTAAGTATAATTAAATAAAGTTATCCTGTAATCTCACTGTCAAATATGCGAAAACCAGGAGATTTTCTATAAAAAAAAACTTTAATTAACAAGTCATATGATCAATTTATTTAAAACCATAAAACATATAACTTTAAAAAATAAGAAATATTATAGCTTTAACTATGGGGGATATGGCAGGAATATCGAATACTTCTAATTTGCCATATGAGTCCATTTAAATGAATGATAATCTAGATTATACAAGGTATTATTATCTTAATTTACTCTACTTGTGGAGAGACTAGTTAAAATACGATTCAAATATTAAATTTTGGACAGTAAAAGATTCTATATATGCTAAAAACTTCTAGTATAATTAAATAAAGTTTTACTGTAATCTCACTGTCAAATATTCGAAAACCAGGAGATTATCAATTAAAAAAATTTTAATTAATAAGTCTAAGATCAATTTTTTTAAATACTGAACAGAAATAACTTTAAAAAATAAGAAATATTGTAGCTTTAACTTTGGGGGATATGGCAGGAATATCAAATACTTTAATTTGCCATACGAGTCCATTTAAATGAATGTTAATCTAGATTATACTAGGTATTATTCCCTTAATTTACTCTACTATTTGAGAGACTTGGAAAAATACGATTCAACTATTAAATTTTGGACACTAAAAGATTCTACGTATGCTAAAAGCTTCTAAGTATAATTAAATAAAGTTTTCCTGTAATCTCGGTGTCAAATATCCGAAAACCAGGATATTTTCTATAAAAAAAACTTTAATTAACAAGTCATATGATCAATTTATTTAAAAACTGAAAAGAATTAACTTTAAAAAATAAGAAATATTTAAGCTTTAACTATGTGGGATATGGCAAAAAATCAAGTACTTCTAGTTTGGCATAAGAGTCTATCAAAATGAATGAGAATCTAGATTATAATAGGTAATATTGTCTAACTTTACTCTACTATTGTAAGAACTAGGTAAAATACGATTCAAATATTAAATTTTGGACAGTAAAAGATTCTATGTATGCTAAAAACTTCTAGTATAATTAAATAAAGATTTACTGTAATCTCACTGTCAAATATTCGAAAACCAGGAGATTATCAATTAAAAATATTTTAATTAATAAGTCTAAGATCAATTTTTTTAAATACTGAAAAGAAATAACTTTAAAAAATACGAAATATTGTAGCTTTAATTTTGGGGGATATGGCAGGAATATCAAATACTTTAATTTGCCATACGAGTCCATTTAAATGAATGTTAATCTAGATTATGCTAGGTATTATTCCCTTAATTTACTCTACTATTTGAGAGACTTGGAAAAATACGATTCAACTATTAAATTTTGGACACTAAAAGATTCTACGTATGCTAATAGCTTCTAAGTATAATTAAATAAAGTTTTCCTGTAATCTCCGTTTCAAATATCCGAAAAACAGGAGATTTTCTATAAAAAAAACTTTAATTAACAAGTCATATGATCAATTTATTTAAAAACTGAAAAGATTTAACTTTAAAAAATAAGAAATATTTAAGCTTTAACTATGTGGGATATGGCAAAAAATCAAATACTTCTAGTTTGGCATAAGAGTCTATCAAAATGAATGAGCATCTAGATTATAATAGGTAATATTGTCTAACTTTACTCTACTATTGTAAGAACTAGGTAAAATACGATTCAAATATTAAATTTTGGACAGTAAAAGATTCTATGTATGCTAAAAACTTCTAGTATAATTAAATAAAGTTTTACTGTAATCTCGGTGTCAAATATCCGAAAACCAGGAGATTATCAATTAAAAAAATTTTAATTAATAAGTCTAAGATCAATTTTTTTAAATACTGAAAAGAAATAACTTTAAAAAATAAGAAATATTGTAGCTTTGACTTTGGGGGATATGGCAAAAAATCAAGTACTTCTAGTTTGGCATAAGAGTCTATCAAAATGAATGAGAATCTAGATTATAATAGGTAATATTGTCTAACTTTAACTCTACTATTGTAAGAACTAGGTAAAATACGATTCAAATATTAAATTTTGGACAGTAAAAGATTCTATGTGTGCTAAAAACTTCTAGTATAATTACATAAAGTTTTACTGTAATCTCACTGTCAAATATTCGAAAACCAGGAGATTATCAATTAAAAAAATTTTAATTAATAAGTCTAAGATCAATTTTTTTAAATACTGAAAAGAAATAACTTTAAAAAATAAGAAATATTGTAGCTTTAACTTTGGGGGATATGGCAGGAATATCAAATACTTTAATTTGCCATACGAGTCCATTTAAATGAATGTAAATCTAGATTATACTAGGTATTATTCCCTTAATTTACTCTACTATTTGAGAGACTTGGAAAAATACGATTCAACTATTAAATTTTGGACACTAAAAGATTCTACGTATGCTAATAGCTTCTATGTATAATTAAATAAAGTTTTCCTGTAATCTCGGTGTCAAATATCCGAAAACCAGGAGATTTTCTATAAAAAAAACTTTAATTAACAAGTCATATGATCAATTTATTTAAAAACTGAAAAGAATTAACTTTAAAAAATAAGAAATATTTAAGCTTTAACTATGTGGGATATGGCAAAAAATCAAGTACTTCTAGTTTGGCATAAGAGTCTATCAAAATGAATGAGCATCTAGATTATAATAGGTAATATTGTCTAACATTACTCTACTATTGTAAGAACTAGGTAAAATACGATTCAAATATTAAATTTTGGACAGTAAAAGATTCTATGTATGCTAAAAACTTCTAGTATAATTAAATAAAGTTTTACTGTAATCTCGGTGTCAAATATCCGAAAACCAGGAGATTATCAATTAAAAAAATTTTAATTAATAAGTCTAAGATCAATTTTTTTAAATACTGAAAAGAAATAACTTTAAAAAATAAGAAATATTGTAGCTTTGACTTTGGGGGATATGGCAGGAATATCAAATACTTTAATTTGCCATACGAGTCCATTTAAATGAATGTTAATCTAGATTATACTAGGTATTATTCCCTTAATTTACTCTAATAGTCGAGAGACTAGGTAAAATACGATTCAAGTATTAAATTTTGGACAGTAAAAGATTCTATGTATGCTAAAAACTTCTAGTATAATTAAATAATGTTTTACTGTAATTTCACTGTCAAATATTCGAAAACGAAGAGATTATCAATTTAAAAAAATTTTCGTTAATAAGTCTAAGATCAATTTTTTTAAATACTGAACAGAAATAACTTTAAAAAATAAGAAATATTGTAGCTTTAACTTTGGGGGATATGGCAGGAATATCAAATACTTTAATTTGCCATACGAGTCCATTTAAATGAATGATAATCTAGATTCTACTAGGTATTATTATCTTAACTTACTCTAATAGTCGAGAGACTAGGTAAAATACGATTCAAGTATTAAATTTTGGACAGTAAAAGATTCTACGTATGCTAAAAGCTTCTAAGTATAATTAAATAAAGTTATCCTGTAATCTCACTGTCAAATATGCGAAAACCAGGAGATTTTCTATAAAAAAAAACTTTAATTAACAAGTCATATGATCAATTTATTTAAAACCATAAAACATATAACTTTAAAAAATAAGAAATATTATAGCTTTAACTATGGGGGATATGGCAGGAATATCAAATACTTTAATTTGCCATACGAGTCCATTTAAATGAATGTTAATCTAGATTATACTAGGTATTATTCCCTTAATTTACTCTACTATTTGAGAGACTTGGAAAAATACGATTCAACTATTAAATTTTGGACACTAAAAGATTCTACGTATGCTAAAAGCTTCTAAGTATAATTAAATAAAGTTTTCCTGTAATCTCGGTGTCAAATATCCGAAAACCAGGAGATTTTCTATAAAAAAAACTTTAATTAACAAGTCATATGATCAATTTATTTAAAAACTGAAAAGAATTAACTTTAAAAAATAAGAAATATTTAAGCTTTAACTATGTGGGATATGGCAAAAAATCAAGTACTTCTAGTTTGGCATAAGAGTCTATCAAAATGAATGAGAATCTAGATTATAATAGGTAATATTGTCTAACTTTACTCTACTATTGTAAGAACTAGGTAAAATACGATTCAAATATTAAATTTTGGACAGTAAAAGATTCTATGTATGCTAAAAACTTCTAGTATAATTAAATAAAGATTTACTGTAATCTCACTGTCAAATATTCGAAAACCAGGAGATTATCAATTAAAAATATTTTAATTAATAAGTCTAAGATCAATTTTTTTAAATACTGAAAAGAAATAACTTTAAAAAATACGAAATATTGTAGCTTTAATTTTGGGGGATATGGCAGGAATATCAAATACTTTAATTTGCCATACGAGTCCATTTAAATGAATGTTAATCTAGATTATACTAGGTATTATTCCCTTAATTTACTCTACTATTTGAGAGACTTGGAAAAATACGATTCAACTATTAAATTTTGGACACTAAAAGATTCTACGTATGCTAATAGCTTCTAAGTATAATTAAATAAAGTTTTCCTGTAATCTCGGTGTCAAATATCCGAAAAACAGGAGATTTTCTATAAAAAAAACTTTAATTAACAAGTCATATGATCAATTTATTTAAAAACTGAAAAGATTTAACTTTAAAAAATAAGAAATATTTAAGCTTTAACTATGTGGGATATGGCTAAAAATCAAATACTTCTAGTTTGACCTAAGAGTCTATCAAAATGAATGAGCATCTAGATTATAATAGGTAATATTGTCTAACTTTACTCTACTATTGTAAGAACTAGGTAAAATACGATTCAAATATTAAATTTTGGACAGTAAAAGATTCTATGTATGCTAAAAACTTCTAGTATAATTAAATAAAGTTTTACTGTAATCTCACTGTCAAATATTCGAAAACCAGGAGATTATCAATTAAAAAAATTTTAATTAATAAGTCTAAGATCAATTTTTTTAAATACTGAAAAGAAATAACTTTAAAAAATAAGAAATATTGTAGCTTTAACTTTGGGGGATATGGCAGGAATATCAAATACTTTAATTTGCCATACGAGTCCATTTAAATGAATGTTAATCTAGATTATACTAGGTATTATTCCCTTAATTTACTCTACTATTTGAGAGACTTGGAAAAATACGATTCAACTATTAAATTTTGGACACTAAAAGATTCTACGTATGCTAATAGCTTCTAAGTATAATTAAATAAAGTTTTCCTGTAATCTCGGTGTCAAATATCCGAAAACCAGGATATTTTCTATAAAAAAAACTTTAATTAACAAGTCATATGATCAATTTATTTAAAAACTGAAAAGAATTAACTTTAAAAAATAAGAAATATTTAAGCTTTAACTATGTGGGATATGGCAAAAAATCAAGTACTTCTAGTTTGGCATAAGAGTCTATCAAAATGAATGAGAATCTAGATTATAATAGGTAATATTGTCTAACTTTACTCTACTATTGTAAGAACTAGGTAAAATACGATTCAAATATTAAATTTTGGACAGTAAAAGATTCTATGTATGCTAAAAACTTCTAGTATAATTAAATAAAGATTTACTGTAATCTCACTGTCAAATATTCGAAAACCAGGAGATTATCAATTAAAAATATTTTAATTAATAAGTCTAAGATCAATTTTTTTAAATACTGAAAAGAAATAACTTTAAAAAATACGAAATATTGTAGCTTTAATTTTGGGGGATATGGCAGGAATATCAAATACTTTAATTTGCCATACGAGTCCATTTAAATGAATGTTAATCTAGATTATGCTAGGTATTATTCCCTTAATTTACTCTACTATTTGAGAGACTTGGAAAAATACGATTCAACTATTAAATTTTGGACACTAAAAGATTCTACGTATGCTAATAGCTTCTAAGTATAATTAAATAAAGTTTTCCTGTAATCTCCGTTTCAAATATCCGAAAAACAGGAGATTTTCTATAAAAAAAACTTTAATTAACAAGTCATATGATCAATTTATTTAAAAACTGAAAAGATTTAACTTTAAAAAATAAGAAATATTTAAGCTTTAACTATGTGGGATATGGCAAAAAATCAAATACTTCTAGTTTGGCATAAGAGTCTATCAAAATGAATGAGCATCTAGATTATAATAGGTAATATTGTCTAACTTTACTCTACTATTGTAAGAACTAGGTAAAATACGATTCAAATATTAAATTTTGGACAGTAAAAGATTCTATGTATGCTAAAAACTTCTAGTATAATTAAATAAAGTTTTACTGTAATCTCGGTGTCAAATATCCGAAAACCAGGAGATTATCAATTAAAAAAATTTTAATTAATAAGTCTAAGATCAATTTTTTTAAATACTGAAAAGAAATAACTTTAAAAAATAAGAAATATTGTAGCTTTGACTTTGGGGGATATGGCAAAAAATCAAGTACTTCTAGTTTGGCATAAGAGTCTATCAAAATGAATGAGAATCTAGATTATAATAGGTAATATTGTCTAACTTTAACTCTACTATTGTAAGAACTAGGTAAAATACGATTCAAATATTAAATTTTGGACAGTAAAAGATTCTATGTATGCTAAAAACTTCTAGTATAATTACATAAAGTTTTACTGTAATCTCACTGTCAAATATTCGAAAACCAGGAGATTATCAATTAAAAAAATTTTAATTAATAAGTCTAAGATCAATTTTTTTAAATACTGAAAAGAAATAACTTTAAAAAATAAGAAATATTGTAGCTTTAACTTTGGGGGATATGGCAGGAATATCAAATACTTTAATTTGCCATACGAGTCCATTTAAATGAATGTAAATCTAGATTATACTAGGTATTATTCCCTTAATTTACTCTACTATTTGAGAGACTTGGAAAAATACGATTCAACTATTAAATTTTGGACACTAAAAGATTCTACGTATGCTAATAGCTTCTATGTATAATTAAATAAAGTTTTCCTGTAATCTCGGTGTCAAATATCCGAAAACCAGGAGATTTTCTATAAAAAAAACTTTAATTAACAAGTCATATGATCAATTTATTTAAAAACTGAAAAGAATTAACTTTAAAAAATAAGAAATATTTAAGCTTTAACTATGTGGGATATGGCAAAAAATCAAGTACTTCTAGTTTGGCATAAGAGTCTATCAAAATGAATGAGCATCTAGATTATAATAGGTAATATTGTCTAACATTACTCTACTATTGTAAGAACTAGGTAAAATACGATTCAAATATTAAATTTTGGACAGTAAAAGATTCTATGTATGCTAAAAACTTCTAGTATAATTAAATAAAGTTTTACTGTAATCTCGGTGTCAAATATCCGAAAACCAGGAGATTATCAATTAAAAAAATTTTAATTAATAAGTCTAAGATCAATTTTTTTAAATACTGAAAAGAAATAACTTTAAAAAATAAGAAATATTGTAGCTTTGACTTTGGGGGATATGGCAGGAATATCAAATACTTTAATTTGCCATACGAGTCCATTTAAATGAATGTTAATCTAGATTATACTAGGTATTATTATCTTAACTTACTCTAATAGTCGAGAGACTAGGTAAAATACGATTCAAGTATTAAATTTTGGACAGTAAAAGATTCTATGTATGCTAAAAACTTCTAGTATAATTAAATAATGTTTTACTGTAATTTCACTGTCAAATATTCGAAAACGAAGAGATTATCAATTTAAAAAAATTTTCGTTAATAAGTCTAAGATCAATTTTTTTAAATACTGAACAGAAATAACTTTAAAAAATAAGAAATATTGTAGCTTTAACTTTGGGGGATATGGCAGGAATATCAAATACTTTAATTTGCCATACGAGTCCATTTAAATGAATGATAATCTAGATTCTACTAGGTATTATTATCTTAACTTACTCTAATAGTCGAGAGACTAGGTAAAATACGATTCAAGTATTAAATTTTGGACAGTAAAAGATTCTACGTATGCTAAAAGCTTCTAAGTATAATTAAATAAAGTTATCCTGTAATCTCACTGTCAAATATGCGAAAACCAGGAGATTTTCTATAAAAAAAAACTTTAATTAACAAGTCATATGATCAATTTATTTAAAACCATAAAACATATAACTTTAAAAAATAAGAAATATTATAGCTTTAACTATGGGGGATATGGCAGGAATATCAAATACTTTAATTTGCCATACGAGTCCATTTAAATGAATGTTAATCTAGATTATACTAGGTATTATTCCCTTAATTTACTCTACTATTTGAGAGACTTGGAAAAATACGATTCAACTATTAAATTTTGGACACTAAAAGATTCTACGTATGCTAAAAGCTTCTAAGTATAATTAAATAAAGTTTTCCTGTAATCTCGGTGTCAAATATCCGAAAACCAGGAGATTTTCTATAAAAAAAACTTTAATTAACAAGTCATATGATCAATTTATTTAAAAACTGAAAAGAATTAACTTTAAAAAATAAGAAATATTTAAGCTTTAACTATGTGGGATATGGCAAAAAATCAAGTACTTCTAGTTTGGCATAAGAGTCTATCAAAATGAATGAGAATCTAGATTATAATAGGTAATATTGTCTAACTTTACTCTACTATTGTAAGAACTAGGTAAAATACGATTCAAATATTAAATTTTGGACAGTAAAAGATTCTATGTATGCTAAAAACTTCTAGTATAATTAAATAAAGATTTACTGTAATCTCACTGTCAAATATTCGAAAACCAGGAGATTATCAATTAAAAATATTTTAATTAATAAGTCTAAGATCAATTTTTTTAAATACTGAAAAGAAATAACTTTAAAAAATACGAAATATTGTAGCTTTAATTTTGGGGGATATGGCAGGAATATCAAATACTTTAATTTGCCATACGAGTCCATTTAAATGAATGTTAATCTAGATTATACTAGGTATTATTCCCTTAATTTACTCTACTATTTGAGAGACTTGGAAAAATACGATTCAACTATTAAATTTTGGACACTAAAAGATTCTACGTATGCTAATAGCTTCTAAGTATAATTAAATAAAGTTTTCCTGTAATCTCGGTGTCAAATATCCGAAAAACAGGAGATTTTCTATAAAAAAAACTTTAATTAACAAGTCATATGATCAATTTATTTAAAAACTGAAAAGATTTAACTTTAAAAAATAAGAAATATTTAAGCTTTAACTATGTGGGATATGGCTAAAAATCAAATACTTCTAGTTTGACCTAAGAGTCTATCAAAATGAATGAGCATCTAGATTATAATAGGTAATATTGTCTAACTTTACTCTACTATTGTAAGAACTAGGTAAAATACGATTCAAATATTAAATTTTGGACAGTAAAAGATTCTATGTATGCTAAAAACTTCTAGTATAATTAAATAAAGTTTTACTGTAATCTCACTGTCAAATATTCGAAAACCAGGAGATTATCAATTAAAAAAATTTTAATTAATAAGTCTAAGATCAATTTTTTTAAATACTGAAAAGAAATAACTTTAAAAAATAAGAAATATTGTAGCTTTAACTTTGGGGGATATGGCAGGAATATCAAATACTTTAATTTGCCATACGAGTCCATTTAAATGAATGTTAATCTAGATTATACTAGGTATTATTCCCTTAATTTACTCTACTATTTGAGAGACTTGGAAAAATACGATTCAACTATTAAATTTTGGACACTAAAAGATTCTACGTATGCTAATAGCTTCTAAGTATAATTAAATAAAGTTTTCCTGTAATCTCGGTGTCAAATATCCGAAAACCAGGAGATTTTCTATAAAAAAAACTTTAATTAACAAGTCATATGATCAATTTATTTAAAAACTGAAAAGAATTAACTTTAAAAAATAAGAAATATTTAAGCTTTAACTATGTGGGATATGCCAAAAAATCAAGTACTTCTAGTTTGGCATAAGAGTCTATCAAAATGAATGAGCATCTAGATTATAATAGGTAATATTGTCTAACTTTACTCTACTATTGTAAGAACTAGGTAAAATACGATTCAAATATTAAATTTTGGACAGTAAAAGATTCTATGTATGCTAAAAACTTCTAGTATAATTAAATAAAGTTTTACTGTAATCTCGGTGTCAAATATCCGAAAACCAGGAGATTATCAATTAAAAAAATTTTAATTAATAAGTCTAAGATCAATTTTTTTAAATACTGAAAAGAAATAACTTTAAAAAATAAGAAATATTGTAGCTTTGACTTTGGGGGATATGGCAAAAAATCAAGTACTTCTAGTTTGGCATAAGAGTCTATCAAAATGAATGAGAATCTAGATTATAATAGGTAATATTGTCTAACTTTAACTCTACTATTGTAAGAACTAGGTAAAATACGATTCAAATATTAAATTTTGGACAGTAAAAGATTCTATGTGTGCTAAAAACTTCTAGTATAATTACATAAAGTTTTACTGTAATCTCACTGTCAAATATTCGAAAACCAGGAGATTATCAATTAAAAAAATTTTAATTAATAAGTCTAAGATCAATTTTTTTAAATACTGAAAAGAAATAACTTTAAAAAATAAGAAATATTGTAGCTTTAACTTTGGGGGATATGGCAGGAATATCAAATACTTTAATTTGCCATACGAGTCCATTTAAATGAATGATAATCTAGATTATACTAGGTATTATTATCTTAACTTACTCTAATAGTCGAGAGACTAGGTAAAATACGATTCAAGTATTAAATTTTGGACAGTAAAAGATTCTACGTATGCTAAAAGCTTCTAAGTATAATTAAATAAAGTTATCCTGTAATCTCACTGTCAAATATGCGAAAACCAGGAGATTTTCTATAAAAAAAAACTTTAATTAACAAGTCATATGATCAATTTATTTAAATCCATAAAACATATAACTTTAAAAAATAAGAAATATTATAGCTTTAACTATGGGGGATATGGCAGGAATATCGAATACTTCTAATTTGCCATATGAGTCCATTTAAATGAATGATAATCTAGATTATACTAGGTATTATTATCTTAACTTACTCTAATAGTCGAGAGACTAGTTAAAAAACGATTCAAGTATTAAATTTTGGACAGTAAAAGATTCTATGTATGCTAAAAACTTCTAGTATAATTAAATAAAGTTTTACTGTAATCTCACTGTCAAATATTCGAAAACCAGGAGATTATCAATTAAAAAAATTTTAATTAATAAGTCTAAGATCAATTTTTTTAAATACTGAACAGAAATAACTTTAAAAAATAAGAAATATTGTAGCTTTAACTTTGGGGGATATGGCAGGAATATCAAATACTTTAATTTGCCATACTAGTCCATTTAAATGAATGTTAATCTAGATTATACTAGGTATTATTATCTTAACTTACTCTAATAGTCGAGAGACTAGGTAAAATACGATTCAAGTATTAAATTTTGGACAGTAAAAGATTCTATGTATGCTAAAAACTTCTAGTATAATTAAATAATGTTTTACTGTAATTTCACTGTCAAATATTCGAAAACGAAGAGATTATCAATTTAAAAAAATTTTCGTTAATAAGTCTAAGATCAATTTTTTTAAATACTGAACAGAAATAACTTTAAAAAATAAGAAATATTGTAGCTTTAACTTTGGGGGATATGGCAGGAATATCAAATACTTTAATTTGCCATACGAGTCCATTTAAATGAATGATAATCTAGATTATACTAGGTATTATTATCTTAACTTACTCTAATAGTCGAGAGACTAGGTAAAATACGATTCAAGTATTAAATTTTGTACAGTAAAAGATTCTACGTATGCTAAAAGCTTCTAAGTATAATTAAATAAAGTTATCCTGTAATCTCACTGTCAAATATGCGAAAACCAGGAGATTTTCTATAAAAAAAAAACTTTAATTAACAAGTCATATGATCAATTTATTTAAAACCATAAAACATATAACTTTAAAAAATAAGAAATATTATAGCTTTAACTATGGGGGATATGGCAGGAATATCGAATACTTCTAATTTGCCATATGAGTCCATTTAAATGAATGATAATCTAGATTATACAAGGTATTATTATCTTAACTTACTCTAATAGTCGAGAGACTAGTTAAAAAACGATTCAAGTATTAAATTTTGGACAGTAAAAGATTCTATGTATGCTAAAAACTTCTAGTATAATTAAATAAAGTTTTACTGTAATCTCACTGTCAAATATTCGAAAACCAGGAGATTATCAATTAAAAAAATTTTAATTAATAAGTCTAAGATCAATTTTTTTAAATACTGAAAAGAAATAACTTTAAAAAATAAGAAATATTTAAGCTTTAACTATGTGGGATATGGCAAAAAATCAAATACTTCTAGTTTGGCATAAGAGTCTATCAAAATGAATGAGCATCTAGATTATAATAGGTAATATTGTCTAACTTTACTCTACTATTGTAAGAACTAGGTAAAATACGATTCAAATATTAAATTTTGGACAGTAAAAGATTCTATGTATGCTAAAAACTTCTAGTATAATTAAATAAAGTTTTACTGTAATCTCACTGTCAAATATTCGAAAACCAGGAGATTATCAATTAAAAAAATTTTAATTAATAAGTCTAAGATCAATTTTTTTAAATACTGAAAAGAAATAACTTTAAAAAATAAGAAATATTGTAGCTTTAACTTTGGGGGATATGGCAGGAATATCAAATACTTTAATTTGCCATACGAGTCCATTTAAATGAATGTTAATCTAGATTATACTAGGTATTATTCCCTTAATTTACTCTACTATTTGAGAGACTTGGAAAAATACGATTCAACTATTAAATTTTGGACACTAAAAGATTCTACGTATGCTAAAAGCTTCTAAGTATAATTAAATAAAGTTTTCCTGTAATCTCGGTGTCAAATATCCGAAAACCAGGAGATTTTCTATAAAAAAAACTTTAATTAACAAGTCATATGATCAATTTATTTAAAAACTGAAAAGAATTAACTTTAAAAAATAAGAAATATTTAAGCTTTAACTATGTGGGATATGGCAAAAAATCAAGTACTTCTAGTTTGGCATAAGAGTCTATCAAAATGAATGAGAATCTAGATTATAATAGGTAATATTGTCTAACTTTACTCTACTATTGTAAGAACTAGGTAAAATACGATTCAAATATTAAATTTTGGACAGTAAAAGATTCTATGTATGCTAAAAACTGCTAGTATAATTAAATATAGTTTTACTGTAATCTCACTGTCAAATATTCGAAAACCAGGAAATTATCAATTAAAAAAATTTTAATTAATAAGTCTAAGATCAATTTTTTTAAATACTGAAAAGAAATAACTTTAAAAAATAAGAAATATTATAGCTTTAACTTTGGGGGATATGGCAGGAATATCAAATACTTTAATTTGCCATACGATTCCATTTAAATGAATATTAATCTAGATTATACTAGGTATTATTCCCTTAATTTACTCTACTATTTGAGAGACTTGGAAAAATACGATTCAACTATTAAATTTTAGACACTAAAAGATTCTACGTATGCTAATAGCTTCTAAGTATAATTAAATAAAGTTTTCCTGTAATCTCGGTGTCAAATATCCGAAAACCAGGAGATTTTCTATAAAAAAAATTTTAATTAATAAGTCTAAGATCAATTTTTTTAAATACTGAAAAGAAATAACTTTAAAAAATAAGAAATATTGTAGCTTTAACTTTGGGGGATATGGCAGGAATATCAAATACTTTAATTTGCCATACTAGTCCATTTAAATGAATGTTAATCTAGATTATACTAGGTATTATTATCTTAACTTACTCTAATAGTCGAGAGACTAGGTAAAATACGATTCAAGTATTAAATTTTGGACAGTAAAAGATTCTATGTATGCTAAAAACTTCTAGTATAATTAAATAATGTTTTACTGTAATTTCACTGTCAAATATTCGAAAACGAAGAGATTATCAATTTAAAAAAATTTTCGTTAATAAGTCTAAGATCAATTTTTTTAAATACTGAACAGAAATAACTTTAAAAAATAAGAAATATTGTAGCTTTAACTTTGGGGGATATGGCAGGAATATCAAATACTTTAATTTGCCATACGAGTCCATTTAAATGAATGATAATCTAGATTATACTAGGTATTATTATCTTAACTTACTCTAATAGTCGAGAGACTAGGTAAAATACGATTCAAGTATTAAATTTTGTACAGTAAAAGATTCTACGTATGCTAAAAGCTTCTAAGTATAATTAAATAAAGTTATCCTGTAATCTCACTGTCAAATATGCGAAAACCAGGAGATTTTCTATAAAAAAAAACTTTAATTAACAAGTCATATGATCAATTTATTTAAAACCATAAAACATATAACTTTAAAAAATAAGAAATATTATAGCTTTAACTATGGGGGATATGGCAGGAATATCGAATACTTCTAATTTGCCATATGAGTCCATTTAAATGAATGATAATCTAGATTATACAAGGTATTATTATCTTAACTTACTCTAATAGTCGAGAGACTAGTTAAAAAACGATTCAAGTATTAAATTTTGGACAGTAAAAGATTCTATGTATGCTAAAAACTTCTAGTATAATTAAATAAAGTTTTACTGTAATCTCACTGTCAAATATTCGAAAACCAGGAGATTATCAATTAAAAAAATTTTAATTAATAAGTCTAAGATCAATTTTTTTAAATACTGAAAAGAAATAACTTTAAAAAATAAGAAATATTTAAGCTTTAACTATGTGGGATATGGCAAAAAATCAAATACTTCTAGTTTGGCATAAGAGTCTATCAAAATGAATGAGCATCTAGATTATAATAGGTAATATTGTCTAACTTTACTCTACTATTGTAAGAACTAGGTAAAATACGATTCAAATATTAAATTTTGGACAGTAAAAGATTCTATGTATGCTAAAAACTTCTAGTATAATTAAATAAAGTTTTACTGTAATCTCACTGTCAAATATTCGAAAACCAGGAGATTATCAATTAAAAAAATTTTAATTAATAAGTCTAAGATCAATTTTTTTAAATACTGAAAAGAAATAACTTTAAAAAATAAGAAATATTGTAGCTTTAACTTTGGGGGATATGGCAGGAATATCAAATACTTTAATTTGCCATACGAGTCCATTTAAATGAATGTTAATCTAGATTATACTAGGTATTATTCCCTTAATTTACTCTACTATTTGAGAGACTTGGAAAAATACGATTCAACTATTAAATTTTGGACACTAAAAGATTCTACGTATGCTAAAAGCTTCTAAGTATAATTAAATAAAGTTTTCCTGTAATCTCGGTGTCAAATATCCGAAAACCAGGAGATTTTCTATAAAAAAAACTTTAATTAACAAGTCATATGATCAATTTATTTAAAAACTGAAAAGAATTAACTTTAAAAAATAAGAAATATTTAAGCTTTAACTATGTGGGATATGGCAAAAAATCAAGTACTTCTAGTTTGGCATAAGAGTCTATCAAAATGAATGAGAATCTAGATTATAATAGGTAATATTGTCTAACTTTACTCTACTATTGTAAGAACTAGGTAAAATACGATTCAAATATTAAATTTTGGACAGTAAAAGATTCTATGTATGCTAAAAACTGCTAGTATAATTAAATATAGTTTTACTGTAATCTCACTGTCAAATATTCGAAAACCAGGAAATTATCAATTAAAAAAATTTTAATTAATAAGTCTAAGATCAATTTTTTTAAATACTGAAAAGAAATAACTTTAAAAAATAAGAAATATTATAGGTTTAACTTTGGGGGATATGGCAGGAATATCAAATACTTTAATTTGCCATACGATTCCATTTAAATGAATGTTAATCTAGATTATACTAGGTATTATTCCCTTAATTTACTCTACTATTTGAGAGACTTGGAAAAATACGATTCAACTATTAAATTTTAGACACTAAAAGATTCTACGTATGCTAATAGCTTCTAAGTATAATTAAATAAAGTTTTCCTGTAATCTCGGTGTCAAATATCCGAAAACCAGGAGATTTTCTATAAAAAAAACTTTAATTAACAAGTCATATGATCAATTTATTTAAAAACTGAAAAGAATTAACTTTAAAAAATAAGAAATATTTAAGCTTTAACTATGTGGGATATGGCAAAAAATCAAGTATTTCTAGTTTGGCATAAGAGTCTATCAAAATGAATGAGCATCTAGATTATAATAGGTAATATTGTCTAACTTTACTCTACTATTGTAAGAACTAGGTAAAATACGATTCAAATATTAAATTTTGGACAGTAAAAGATTCTATGTATGCTAAAAACTTCTAGTATAATTAAATAAAGTTTTACTGTAATCTCGGTGTCAAATATCCGAAAACCAGGAGATTATCAATTAAAAAAATTTTAATTAATAAGTCTAAGATCAATTTTTTTAAATACTGAAAAGAAATAACTTTAAAAAATAAGAAATATTGTAGCTTTAACTTTGGGGGATATGGCAGGAATATCAAATACTTTAATTTGCCATACGAGTCCATTTAAATGAATGTTAATCTAGATTATACTAGGTATTATTATCTTAACTTACTCTAATAGTCGAGAGACTAGGTAAAATACGATTCAAGTATTAAATTTTGGACAGTAAAAGATTCTATGTATGCTAAAAACTTCTAGTATAATTAAATAATGTTTTACTGTAATTTCACTGTCAAATATTCGAAAACGAAGAGATTATCAATTTAAAAAAATTTTCGTTAATAAGTCTAAGATCAATTTTTTTAAATACTGAACAGAAATAACTTTAAAAAATAAGAAATATTGTAGCTTTAACTTTGGGGGATATGGCAGGAATATCAAATACTTTAATTTGCCATACGAGTCCATTTAAATGAATGATAATCTAGATTATACTAGGTATTATTATCTTAACTTACTCTAATAGTCGAGAGACTAGGTAAAATACGATTCAAGTATTAAATTTTGGACAGTAAAAGATTCTACGTATGCTAAAAGCTTCTAAGTATAATTAAATAAAGTTATCCTGTAATCTCACTGTCAAATATGCGAAAACCAGGAGATTTTCTATAAAAAAAAACTTTAATTAACAAGTCTAAGATCAATTTTTTTAAATACTGAACAGAAATAACTTTAAAAAATAAGAAATATTGTAGCTTTAACTTTGGGGGATATGGCAGGAATATCAAATACTTTAATTTGCCATACGAGTCCATTTAAATGAATGTTAATCTAGATTATACTAGGTATTATTCCCTTAATTTACTCTACTATTTGAGAGACTTGGAAAAATACGATTCAACTATTAAATTTTGGACACTAAAAGATTCTACGTATGCTAAAAGCTTCTAAGTATAATTAAATAAAGTTTTCCTGTAATCTCGGTGTCAAATATCCGAAAAACAGGAGATTTTCTATAAAAAAAACTTTAATTAACAAGTCATATGATCAATTTATTTAAAAACTGAAAAGATTTAACTTTAAAAAATAAGAAATATTTAAGCTTTAACTATGTGGGATATGGCAAAAAATCAAATACTTCTAGTTTGGCATAAGAGTCTATCAAAATGAATGAGCATCTAGATTATAATAGGTAATATTGTCTAACTTTACTCTACTATTGTAAGAACTAGGTAAAATACGATTCAAATATTAAATTTTGGACAGTAAAAGATTCTATGTATGCCAAAAACTTCTAGTATAATTAAATAAAGTTTTACTGTAATCTCACTGTCAAATAATCGAAAACCAGGAGATTATCAATTAAAAAAATTTTAATTAATAAGTCTAAGATCAATTTTTTTAAATACTGAAAAGAAATAACTTTAAAAAATAAGAAATATTGTAGCTTTAACTTTGGGGGATATGGCAGGAATATCAAATACTTTAATTTGCCATACTAGTCCATTTAAATGAATGTTAATCTAGATTATACTAGGTATTATTATCTTAACTTACTCTAATAGTCGAGAGACTAGGTAAAATACGATTCAAGTATTAAATTTTGGATAGTAAAAGATTCTATGTATGCTAAAAACTTCTAGTATAATTAAATAAAGTTTTACTGTAATCTCACTGTCAAATATTCGAAAACCAGGAGATTATCAATTAAAAAAATTTTAATTAATAAGTCTAAGATCAATTTTTTTAAATACTGAACAGAAATAACTTTAAAAAATAAGAAATATTTAAGCTTTAACTATGTGGGATATGGCAAAAAATCAAATACTTCTAGTTTGGCATAAGAGTCTATCAAAATGAATGAGCATCTAGATTATAATAGGTAATATTGTCTAACTTTACTCTACTATTGTAAGAACTAGGTAAAATACGATTCAAATATTAAATTTTGGACAGTAAAAGATTCTATGTATGCTAAAAACTTCTAGTATAATTAAATAAAGTTTTACTGTAATCTCACTGTCAAATATTCGAAAACCAGGAGATTATCAATTAAAAAAATTTTAATTAATAAGTCTAAGATCAATTTTTTTAAATACTGAAAAGAAATAACTTTAAAAAATAAGAAATATTGTAGCTTTAACTTTGGGGGATATGGCAGGAATATCAAATACTTTAATTTGCCATACGAGTCCATTTAAATGAATGTTAATCTAGATTATACTAGGTATTATTCCCTTAATTTACTCTACTATTTGAGAGACTTGGAAAAATACGATTCAACTATTAAATTTTGGACACTAAAAGATTCTACGTATGCTAAAAGCTTCTAAGTATAATTAAATAAAGTTTTCCTGTAATCTCGGTGTCAAATATCCGAAAACCAGGAGATTTTCTATAAAAAAAACTTTAATTAACAAGTCATATGATCAATTTATTTAAAAACTGAAAAGAATTAACTTTAAAAAATAAGAAATATTTAAGCTTTAACTATGTGGGATATGGCAAAAAATCAAGTACTTCTAGTTTGGCATAAGAGTCTATCAAAATGAATGAGAATCTAGATTATAATAGGTAATATTGTCTAACTTTACTCTACTATTGTAAGAACTAGGTAAAATACGATTCAAATATTAAATTTTGGACAGTAAAAGATTCTATGTATGCTAAAAACTGCTAGTATAATTAAATATAGTTTTACTGTAATCTCACTGTCAAATATTCGAAAACCAGGAAATTATCAATTAAAAAAATTTTAATTAATAAGTCTAAGATCAATTTTTTTAAATACTGAAAAGAAATAACTTTAAAAAATAAGAAATATTATAGGTTTAACTTTGGGGGATATGGCAGGAATATCAAATACTTTAATTTGCCATACGATTCCATTTAAATGAATGTTAATCTAGATTATACTAGGTATTATTCCCTTAATTTACTCTACTATTTGAGAGACTTGGAAAAATACGATTCAACTATTAAATTTTAGACACTAAAAGATTCTACGTATGCTAATAGCTTCTAAGTATAATTAAATAAAGTTTTCCTGTAATCTCGGTGTCAAATATCCGAAAACCAGGAGATTTTCTATAAAAAAAACTTTAATTAACAAGTCATATGATCAATTTATTTAAAAACTGAAAAGAATTAACTTTAAAAAATAAGAAATATTTAAGCTTTAACTATGTGGGATATGGCAAAAAATCAAGTATTTCTAGTTTGGCATAAGAGTCTATCAAAATGAATGAGCATCTAGATTATAATAGGTAATATTGTCTAACTTTACTCTACTATTGTAAGAACTAGGTAAAATACGATTCAAATATTAAATTTTGGACAGTAAAAGATTCTATGTATGCTAAAAACTTCTAGTATAATTAAATAAAGTTTTACTGTAATCTCGGTGTCAAATATCCGAAAACCAGGAGATTATCAATTAAAAAAATTTTAATTAATAAGTCTAAGATCAATTTTTTTAAATACTGAAAAGAAATAACTTTAAAAAATAAGAAATATTGTAGCTTTAACTTTGGGGGATATGGCAGGAATATCAAATACTTTAATTTGCCATACGAGTCCATTTAAATGAATGTTAATCTAGATTATACTAGGTATTATTATCTTAACTTACTCTAATAGTCGAGAGACTAGGTAAAATACGATTCAAGTATTAAATTTTGGACAGTAAAAGATTCTATGTATGCTAAAAACTTCTAGTATAATTAAATAATGTTTTACTGTAATTTCACTGTCAAATATTCGAAAACGAAGAGATTATCAATTTAAAAAAATTTTCGTTAATAAGTCTAAGATCAATTTTTTTAAATACTGAACAGAAATAACTTTAAAAAATAAGAAATATTGTAGCTTTAACTTTGGGGGATATGGCAGGAATATCAAATACTTTAATTTGCCATACGAGTCCATTTAAATGAATGATAATCTAGATTATACTAGGTATTATTATCTTAACTTACTCTAATAGTCGAGAGACTAGGTAAAATACGATTCAAGTATTAAATTTTGGACAGTAAAAGATTCTACGTATGCTAAAAGCTTCTAAGTATAATTAAATAAAGTTATCCTGTAATCTCACTGTCAAATATGCGAAAACCAGGAGATTTTCTATAAAAAAAAACTTTAATTAACAAGTCTAAGATCAATTTTTTTAAATACTGAACAGAAATAACTTTAAAAAATAAGAAATATTGTAGCTTTAACTTTGGGGGATATGGCAGGAATATCAAATACTTTAATTTGCCATACGAGTCCATTTAAATGAATGTTAATCTAGATTATACTAGGTATTATTCCCTTAATTTACTCTACTATTTGAGAGACTTGGAAAAATACGATTCAACTATTAAATTTTGGACACTAAAAGATTCTACGTATGCTAAAAGCTTCTAAGTATAATTAAATAAAGTTTTCCTGTAATCTCGGTGTCAAATATCCGAAAAACAGGAGATTTTCTATAAAAAAAACTTTAATTAACAAGTCATATGATCAATTTATTTAAAAACTGAAAAGATTTAACTTTAAAAAATAAGAAATATTTAAGCTTTAACTATGTGGGATATGGCAAAAAATCAAATACTTCTAGTTTGGCATAAGAGTCTATCAAAATGAATGAGCATCTAGATTATAATAGGTAATATTGTCTAACTTTACTCTACTATTGTAAGAACTAGGTAAAATACGATTCAAATATTAAATTTTGGACAGTAAAAGATTCTATGTATGCCAAAAACTTCTAGTATAATTAAATAAAGTTTTACTGTAATCTCACTGTCAAATAATCGAAAACCAGGAGATTATCAATTAAAAAAATTTTAATTAATAAGTCTAAGATCAATTTTTTTAAATACTGAAAAGAAATAACTTTAAAAAATAAGAAATATTGTAGCTTTAACTTTGGGGGATATGGCAGGAATATCAAATACTTTAATTTGCCATACTAGTCCATTTAAATGAATGTTAATCTAGATTATACTAGGTATTATTATCTTAACTTACTCTAATAGTCGAGAGACTAGGTAAAATACGATTCAAGTATTAAATTTTGGACAGTAAAAGATTCTATGTATGCTAAAAACTTCTAGTATAATTAAATAAAGTTTTACTGTAATCTCACTGTCAAATATTCGAAAACCAGGAGATTATCAATTAAAAAAATTTTAATTAATAAGTCTAAGATCAATTTTTTTAAATACTGAACAGAAATAACTTTAAAAAATAAGAAATATTGTAGCTTTAACTTTGGGGGATATGGCAGGAATATCAAATACTTTAATTTGCCATACGAGTCCATTTAAATGAATGATAATCTAGATTATACTAGGTATTATTATCTTAACTTACTCTAATAGTCGAGAGACTAGGTAAAATACGATTCAAGTATTAAATTTTGTACAGTAAAAGATTCTACGTATGCTAAAAGCTTCTAAGTATAATTAAATAAAGTTATCCTGTAATCTCACTGTCAAATATGCGAAAACCAGGAGATTTTCTATAAAAAAAAACTTTAATTAACAAGTCATATGATCAATTTATTTAAAACCATAAAACATATAACTTTAAAAAATAAGAAATATTATAGCTTTAACTATGGGGGATATGGCAGGAATATCGAATACTTCTAATTTGCCATATGAGTCCATTTAAATGAATGATAATCTAGATTATACAAGGTATTATTATCTTAACTTACTCTAATAGTCGAGAGACTAGTTAAAAAACGATTCAAGTATTAAATTTTGGACAGTAAAAGATTCTATGTATGCTAAAAACTTCTAGTATAATTAAATAAAGTTTTACTGTAATCTCACTGTCAAATATTCGAAAACCAGGAGATTATCAATTAAAAAAATTTTAATTAATAAGTCTAAGATCAATTTTTTTAAATACTGAAAAGAAATAACTTTAAAAAATAAGAAATATTTAAGCTTTAACTATGTGGGATATGGCAAAAAATCAAATACTTCTAGTTTGGCATAAGAGTCTATCAAAATGAATGAGCATCTAGATTATAATAGGTAATATTGTCTAACTTTACTCTACTATTGTAAGAACTAGGTAAAATACGATTCAAATATTAAATTTTGGACAGTAAAAGATTCTATGTATGCTAAAAACTTCTAGTATAATTAAATAAAGTTTTACTGTAATCTCACTGTCAAATATTCGAAAACCAGGAGATTATCAATTAAAAAAATTTTAATTAATAAGTCTAAGATCAATTTTTTTAAATACTGAAAAGAAATAACTTTAAAAAATAAGAAATATTGTAGCTTTAACTTTGGGGGATATGGCAGGAATATCAAATACTTTAATTTGCCATACGAGTCCATTTAAATGAATGTTAATCTAGATTATACTAGGTATTATTCCCTTAATTTACTCTACTATTTGAGAGACTTGGAAAAATACGATTCAACTATTAAATTTTGGACACTAAAAGATTCTACGTATGCTAAAAGCTTCTAAGTATAATTAAATAAAGTTTTCCTGTAATCTCGGTGTCAAATATCCGAAAACCAGGAGATTTTCTATAAAAAAAACTTTAATTAACAAGTCATATGATCAATTTATTTAAAAACTGAAAAGAATTAACTTTAAAAAATAAGAAATATTTAAGCTTTAACTATGTGGGATATGGCAAAAAATCAAGTACTTCTAGTTTGGCATAAGAGTCTATCAAAATGAATGAGAATCTAGATTATAATAGGTAATATTGTCTAACTTTACTCTACTATTGTAAGAACTAGGTAAAATACGATTCAAATATTAAATTTTGGACAGTAAAAGATTCTATGTATGCTAAAAACTGCTAGTATAATTAAATATAGTTTTACTGTAATCTCACTGTCAAATATTCGAAAACCAGGAAATTATCAATTAAAAAAATTTTAATTAATAAGTCTAAGATCAATTTTTTTAAATACTGAAAAGAAATAACTTTAAAAAATAAGAAATATTATAGCTTTAACTTTGGGGGATATGGCAGGAATATCAAATACTTTAATTTGCCATACGATTCCTTTTAAATGAATATTAATCTAGATTATACTAGGTATTATTCCCTTAATTTACTCTACTATTTGAGAGACTTGGAAAAATACGATTCAACTATTAAATTTTAGACACTAAAAGATTCTACGTATGCTAATAGCTTCTAAGTATAATTAAATAAAGTTTTCCTGTAATCTCGGTGTCAAATATCCGAAAACCAGGAGATTTTCTATAAAAAAAATTTTAATTAATAAGTCTAAGATCAATTTTTTTAAATACTGAAAAGAAATAACTTTAAAAAATAAGAAATATTGTAGCTTTAACTTTGGGGGATATGGCAGGAATATCAAATACTTTAATTTGCCATACGAGTCCATTTAAATGAATGTTAATCTAGATTATACTAGGTATTATTATCTTAACTTACTCTAATAGTCGAGAGACTAGGTAAAATACGATTCAAGTATTAAATTTTGGACAGTAAAAGATTCTATGTATGCTAAAAACTTCTAGTATAATTAAATAATGTTTTACTGTAATTTCACTGTCAAATATTCGAAAACGAAGAGATTATCAATTTAAAAAAATTTTCGTTAATAAGTCTAAGATCAATTTTTTTAAATACTGAACAGAAATAACTTTAAAAAATAAGAAATATTGTAGCTTTCACTTTGGGGGATATGGCAGGAATATCAAATACTTTAATTTGCCATACGAGTCCATTTAAATGAATGATAATCTAGATTATACTAGGTATTATTATCTTAACTTACTCTAATAGTCGAGAGACTAGGTAAAATACGATTCCAGTATTAAATTTTGGACAGTAAAAGATTCTACGTATGCTAAAAGCTTCTAAGTATAATTAAATAAAGTTATCCTGTAATCTCTCTGTCAAATATGCGAAAACCAGGAGATTTTCTATAAAAAAAAACTTTAATTAACAAGTCATATGATCAATTTATTTAAAACCATAAAACATATAACTTTAAAAAATAAGAAATATTATAGCTTTAACTATGGGGGATATGGCAGGAATATCGAATACTTCTAATTTGCCATATGAGTCCATTTAAATGAATGATAATCTAGATTATACAAGGTATTATTATCTTAACTTACTCTAATAGTCGAGAGACTAGTTAAAAAACGATTCAAGTATTAAATTTTGGACAGTAAAAGATTCTATGTATGCTAAAAACTTCTAGTATAATTAAATAAAGTTTTACTGTAATCTCACTGTCAAATATTCGAAAACCAGGAGATTATCAATTAAAAAAATTTTAATTAATATGTCTAAGATCAATTTTTTTAAATACTGAACAGAAATAACTTTAAAAAATAAGAAATATTGTAGCTTTAACTTTGGGGGATATGGCAGGAATATCAAATACTTTAATTTGCCATACTAGTCCATTTAAATGAATGTTAATCTAGATTATACTAGGTATTATTATCTTAACTTACTCTAATAGTCGAGAGACTAGGTAAAATACGATTCAAGTATTAAATTTTGGACAGTAAAAGATTCTATGTATGCTAAAAACTTCTAGTATAATTAAATAATGTTTTACTGTAATTTCACTGTCAAATATTCGAAAACGAAGAGATTATCAATTTAAAAAAATTTTCGTTAATAAGTCTAAGATCAATTTTTTTAAATACTGAACAGAAATAACTTTAAAAAATAAGAAATATTGTAGCTTTAACTTTGGGGGATATGGCAGGAATATCAAATACTTTAATTTGCCATACGAGTCCATTTAAATGAATGATAATCTAGATTATACTAGGTATTATTATCTTAACTTACTCTAATAGTCGAGAGACTAGGTAAAATACGATTCAAGTATTAAATTTTGTACAGTAAAAGATTCTACGTATGCTAAAAGCTTCTAAGTATAATTAAATAAAGTTATCCTGTAATCTCACTGTCAAATATGCGAAAACCAGGAGATTTTCTATAAAAAAAAACTTTAATTAACAAGTCATATGATCAATTTATTTAAAACCATAAAACATATAACTTTAAAAAATAAGAAATATTATAGCTTTAACTATGGGGGATATGGCAGGAATATCGAATACTTCTAATTTGCCATATGAGTCCATTTAAATGAATGATAATCTAGATTATACAAGGTATTATTATCTTAACTTACTCTAATAGTCGAGAGACTAGTTAAAAAACGATTCAAGTATTAAATTTTGGACAGTAAAAGATTCTATGTATGCTAAAAACTTCTAGTATAATTAAATAAAGTTTTACTGTAATCTCACTGTCAAATATTCGAAAACCAGGAGATTATCAATTAAAAAAATTTTAATTAATAAGTCTAAGATCAATTTTTTTAAATACTGAAAAGAAATAACTTTAAAAAATAAGAAATATTTAAGCTTTAACTATGTGGGATATGGCAAAAAATCAAATACTTCTAGTTTGGCATAAGAGTCTATCAAAATGAATGAGCATCTAGATTATAATAGGTAATATTGTCTAACTTTACTCTACTATTGTAAGAACTAGGTAAAATACGATTCAAATATTAAATTTTGGACAGTAAAAGATTCTATGTATGCTAAAAACTTCTAGTATAATTAAATAAAGTTTTACTGTAATCTCACTGTCAAATATTCGAAAACCAGGAGATTATCAATTAAAAAAATTTTAATTAATAAGTCTAAGATCAATTTTTTTAAATACTGAAAAGAAATAACTTTAAAAAATAAGAAATATTGTAGCTTTAACTTTGGGGGATATGGCAGGAATATCAAATACTTTAATTTGCCATACGAGTCCATTTAAATGAATGTTAATCTAGATTATACTAGGTATTATTCCCTTAATTTACTCTACTATTTGAGAGACTTGGAAAAATACGATTCAACTATTAAATTTTGGACACTAAAAGATTCTACGTATGCTAAAAGCTTCTAAGTATAATTAAATAAAGTTTTCCTGTAATCTCGGTGTCAAATATCCGAAAACCAGGAGATTTTCTATAAAAAAAACTTTAATTAACAAGTCATATGATCAATTTATTTAAAAACTGAAAAGAATTAACTTTAAAAAATAAGAAATATTTAAGCTTTAACTATGTGGGATATGGCAAAAAATCAAGTACTTCTAGTTTGGCATAAGAGTCTATCAAAATGAATGAGAATCTAGATTATAATAGGTAATATTGTCTAACTTTACTCTACTATTGTAAGAACTAGGTAAAATACGATTCAAATATTAAATTTTGGACAGTAAAAGATTCTATGTATGCTAAAAACTGCTAGTATAATTAAATATAGTTTTACTGTAATCTCACTGTCAAGTATTCGAAAACCAGGAAATTATCAATTAAAAAAATTTTAATTAATAAGTCTAAGATCAATTTTTTTAAATACTGAAAAGAAATAACTTTAAAAAATAAGAAATATTATAGGTTTAACTTTGGGGGATATGGCAGGAATATCAAATACTTTAATTTGCCATACGATTCCATTTAAATGAATGTTAATCTAGATTATACTAGGTATTATTCCCTTAATTTACTCTACTATTTGAGAGACTTGGAAAAATACGTTTCAACTATTAAATTTTGGACACTAAAAGATTCTACGTATGCTAAAAGCTTCTAAGTATAATTAAATAAAGTTTTCCTGTAATCTCGGTGTCAAATATCCGAAAACCAGGAGATTTTCTATAAAAAAAACTTTAATTAACAAGTCATATGATCAATTTATTTAAAAACTGAAAAGAATTAACTTTAAAAAATAAGAAATATTTAAGCTTTAACTATGTGGGATATGGCAAAAAATCAAGTACTTCTAGTTTGGCATAAGAGTCTATCAAAATGAATGAGAATCTAGATTATAATAGGTAATATTGTCTAACTTTACTCTACTATTGTAAGAACTAGGTAAAATACGATTCAAATATTAAATTTTGGACAGTAAAAGATTCTATGTATGCTAAAAACTGCTAGTATAATTAAATATAGTTTTACTGTAATCTCACTGTCAAATATTCGAAAACCAGGAAATTATCAATTAAAAAAATTTTAATTAATAAGTCTAAGATCAATTTTTTTAAATACTGAAAAGAAATAACTTTAAAAAATAAGAAATATTATAGGTTTAACTTTGGGGGATATGGCAGGAATATCAAATACTTTAATTTGCCATACGATTCCATTTAAATGAATGTTAATCTAGATTATACTAGGTATTATTCCCTTAATTTACTCTACTATTTGAGAGACTTGGAAAAATACGATTCAACTATTAAATTTTAGACACTAAAAGATTCTACGTATGCTAATAGCTTCTAAGTATAATTAAATAAAGTTTTCCTGTAATCTCGGTGTCAAATATCCGAAAACCAGGAGATTTTCTATAAAAAAAACTTTAATTAACAAGTCATATGATCAATTTATTTAAAAACTGAAAAGAATTAACTTTAAAAAATAAGAAATATTTAAGCTTTAACTATGTGGGATATGGCAAAAAATCAAGTATTTCTAGTTTGGCATAAGAGTCTATCAAAATGAATGAGCATCTAGATTATAATAGGTAATATTGTCTAACTTTACTCTACTATTGTAAGAACTAGGTAAAATACGATTCAAATATTAAATTTTGGACAGTAAAAGATTCTATGTATGCTAAAAACTTCTAGTATAATTAAATAAAGTTTTACTGTAATCTCGGTGTCAAATATCCGAAAACCAGGAGATTATCAATTAAAAAAATTTTAATTAATAAGTCTAAGATCAATTTTTTTAAATACTGAAAAGAAATAACTTTAAAAAATAAGAAATATTGTAGCTTTAACTTTGGGGGATATGGCAGGAATATCAAATACTTTAATTTGCCATACGAGTCCATTTAAATGAATGTTAATCTAGATTATACTAGGTATTATTATCTTAACTTACTCTAATAGTCGAGAGACTAGGTAAAATACGATTCAAGTATTAAATTTTGGACAGTAAAAGATTCTATGTATGCTAAAAACTTCTAGTATAATTAAATAATGTTTTACTGTAATTTCACTGTCAAATATTCGAAAACGAAGAGATTATCAATTTAAAAAAATTTTCGTTAATAAGTCTAAGATCAATTTTTTTAAATACTGAACAGAAATAACTTTAAAAAATAAGAAATATTGTAGCTTTAACTTTGGGGGATATGGCAGGAATATCAAATACTTTAATTTGCCATACGAGTCCATTTAAATGAATGATAATCTAGATTATACTAGGTATTATTATCTTAACTTACTCTAATAGTCGAGAGACTAGGTAAAATACGATTCAAGTATTAAATTTTGGACAGTAAAAGATTCTACGTATGCTAAAAGCTTCTAAGTATAATTAAATAAAGTTATCCTGTAATCTCACTGTCAAATATGCGAAAACCAGGAGATTTTCTATAAAAAAAAACTTTAATTAACAAGTCTAAGATCAATTTTTTTAAATACTGAACAGAAATAACTTTAAAAAATAAGAAATATTGTAGCTTTAACTTTGGGGGATATGGCAGGAATATCAAATACTTTAATTTGCCATACGAGTCCATTTAAATGAATGTTAATCTAGATTATACTAGGTATTATTCCCTTAATTTACTCTACTATTTGAGAGACTTGGAAAAATACGATTTAACTATTAAATTTTGGACACTAAAAGATTCTACGTATGCTAAAAGCTTCTAAGTATAATTAAATAAAGTTTTCCTGTAATCTCGGTGTCAAATATCCGAAAAACAGGAGATTTTCTATAAAAAAAACTTTAATTAACAAGTCATATGATCAATTTATTTAAAAACTGAAAAGAATTAACTTTAAAAAATAAGAAATATTTAAGCTTTAACTATGTGGGATATGGCAAAAAATCAAGTACTTCTAGTTTGGCATAAGAGTCTATCAAAATGAATGAGCATCTAGATTATAATAGGTAATATTGTCTAACTTTACTCTACTATTGTAAGAACTAGGTAAAATACGATTCAAATATTAAATTTTGGACAGTAAAAGATTCTATGTATGCTAAAAACTTCTAGTATAATTAAATAAAGTTTTACTGTAATCTCAGTGTCAAATATCCGAAAACTAGGAGATTTTCTTTAAAAAAAACTTTAATTAACAAGTCATATGATCAATTTATTTAAAAACTGAAAAGAATTAACTTTAAAAAATAAGAAATATTTAAGCTTTAACTATGTGGGATATGGCAAAAAATCAAGTACTTCTAGTTTGGCATAAGAGTCTATCAAAATGAATGAGAATCTAGATTATAATAGGTAATATTGTCTAACTTTACTCTACTATTGTAAGAACTAGGTAAAATACGATTCAAATATTAAATTTTGGACAGTAAAAGATTCTATGTATGCTAAAAACTTCTAGTATAATTAAATAAAGTTTTACTGTAATCTCACTGTCAAATATTCGAAAACCAGGAGATTAACAATTAAAAAAATTTTAATTAATAAGTCTAACATCAATTTTTTTAAATACTGAAAAGAAATAACTTTAAAAAATAAGAAATATTGTAGCTTTAACTTTGGGGGATATGGCAGGAATATCAAATACTTTAATTTGCCATACGAGTCCATTTAAATGAATGTTAATCTAGATTATACTAGGTATTATTCCCTTAATTTACTCTACTATTTGAGAGACTTGGAAAAATACGATTCAACTATTAAATTTTGGACACTAAAAGATTCTACGTATGCTAATAGCTTCTAAGTATAATTAAATAAAGTTTTCCTGTAATCTCGGTGTCAAATATCCGAAAAACAGGAGATTTTCTATAAAAAAAACTTTAATTAACAAGTCATATGATCAATTTATTTAAAAACTGAAAAGATTTAACTTTAAAAAATAAGAAATATTTAAGCTTTAACTATGTGGGATATGGCAAAAAATCAAATACTTCTAGTTTGGCATAAGAGTCTATCAAAATGAATGAGAATCTAGATTATAATAGGTAATATTGTCTAACTTTACTCTACTATTGTAAGAACTAGGTAAAATACGATTCAAATATTAAATTTTGGACAGTAAAAGATTCTATGTATGCTAAAAACTTCTTGTATAATTAAATAAAGTTTTACTGTAATCTCACTGTCAAATATTCGAAAACCAGGAGATTATCAATTAAAAAAATTTTAATTAATAAGTCTAAGATCAATTTTTTTAAATACTGAAAAGAAATAACTTTAAAAAATAAGAAATATTGTAGCTTTAACTTTGGGGGATATGGCAGGAATATCAAATACTTTAATTTGCCATACGAGTCCATTTAAATGAATGTTAATCTAGATTATACTAGGTATTATTATCTTAACTTACTCTAATAGTCGAGAGACTAGGTAAAATACGATTCAAGTATTAAATTTTGGACAGTAAAAGATTCTATGTATGCTAAAAACTTCTAGTATAATTAAATAATGTTTTACTGTAATTTCACTGTCAAATATTCGAAAACGAAGAGATTATCAATTTAAAAAAATTTTCGTTAATAAGTCTAAGATCAATTTTTTTAAATACTGAACAGAAATAACTTTAAAAAATAAGAAATATTGTAGCTTTAACTTTGGGGGATATGGCAGGAATATCAAATACTTTAATTTGCCATACGAGTCCATTTAAATGAATGATAATCTAGATTATACTAGGTATTATTATCTTAACTTACTCTAATAGTCGAGAGACTAGGTAAAATACGATTCAAGTATTAAATTTTGGACAGTAAAAGATTCTACGTATGCTAAAAGCTTCTAAGTATAATTAAATAAAGTTATCCTGTAATCTCACTGTCAAATATGCGAAAACCAGGAGGTTTTCTATAAAAAAAAACTTTAATTAAGAAGTCTAAGATCAATTTTTTTAAATACTGAACAGAAATAACTTTAAAAAATAAGAAATATTGTAGCTTTAACTTTGGGGGATATGGCAGGAATATCAAATACTTTAATTTGCCATACGAGTCCATTTAAATGAATGTTAATCTAGATTATACTAGGTATTATTCCCTTAATTTACTCTACTATTTGAGAGACTTGGAAAAATACGATTCAACTATTAAATTTTGGACACTAAAAGATTCTACGTATGCTAAAAGCTTCTAAGTATAATTAAATAAAGTTTTCCTGTAATCTCGGTGTCAAATATCCGAAAAACAGGAGATTTTCTATAAAAAAAACTTTAATTAACAAGTCATATGATCAATTTATTTAAAAACTGAAAAGATTTAACTTTAAAAAATAAGAAATATTTAAGCTTTAACTATGTGGGATATGGCAAAAAATCAAATACTTCTAGTTTGGCATAAGATTCTATCAAAATGAATGAGCATCTAGATTATAATAGGTAATATTGTCTAACTTTACTCTACTATTGTAAGAACTAGGTAAAATACGATTCAAATATTAAATTTTGGACAGTAAAAGATTCTATGTATGCTAAAAACTTCTAGTATAATTAAATAAAGTTTTACTGTAATCTCACTGTCAAATATTCGAAAACCAGGAGATTATCAATTAAAAAAATTTTAATTAATAAGTCTAAGATCAATTTTTTTAAATACTGAAAAGAAATAACTTTAAAAAATAAGAAATATTGTAGCTTTAACTTTGGGGGATATGGCAGGAATATCAAATACTTTAATTTGCCATACGAGTCCATTTAAATGAATGTTAATCTAGATTATACTAGGTATTATTCCCTTAATTTACTCTACTATTTGAGAGACTTGGAAAAATACGATTCAACTATTAAATTTTGGACACTAAAAGATTCTACGTATGCTAATAGCTTCTAAGTATAATTAAATAAAGTTTTCCTGTAATCTCTCTGTCAAATATCCAAAACCAGGAAATTTCCTATAAAAAAAACTTTAATTAACAAGTCATATGATCAATTTATTTAAAAACTGAAAAGAATTAACTTTAAAAAATAAGAAATATTTAAGCTTTAACTATGTGGGATATGGCAAAAAATCAAGTACTTCTAGTTTGCCATAGGAGTCCATTTAAATAAATGATAATCTAGATTATGCTAGGTATTATTATCTTAATTTACTCTACTTGTGGAGAGACTAGTTAAAAAACGGTTCAAGTATTAAATTTTGGACAGTAAAAGATTCTATGTATGCTAAAAGCTTCTAAGTATAATTAAATAAAGTTTTCCTGTAATCTCTCTGTCAAATATCCAAAACCAGGAGATTTCCTATAAAAAAAACTTTAATTAACAAGTCATATGATCAATTTATTTAAAAACTGAAAATAAATAACTTCAAAAAATAAGAAATATTGTAGCTCTAACTTTGGGCGATATGGCAGGAAAATCAAATACATATAATTTGCCATATGAGTCCATTTAAATGAATGATTATCTAGATTATACTAAGTATTATTCTTTTAATTTACTCTACTAGTCGAGAGGCTAGGTAAAATACGATTCAAGTATTAAATTTTGGACAGTAAAAGATTCTACGTATGCTAAAAGCTTCTAAGTATAATTAAATAAAGTTTTCCTGTAGTCTCAATGTCAAATATCCGAAAACCAGGAGATTTTCTATAAAAAAAACTTTAATTAACAAGTCATATGATCAATTTATTTAAAAACTGAAAAGAATTAACTTTAAAAAATAAGCAATATTTAAGCGTTAACTATGTGGGATATGGCAAAAAATCAAGTACTTCTAGTTTGCCATAGGAGTCCATTTAAATAAATGATAATCTAGATTATGCTAGGTATTATTATCTTAATTTACTCTACTTGTGGAGAGACTAGTTAAAAAACGGTTCAAGTATTAAATTTTGGACAGTAAAAGATTCTATGTATGCTAAAAGCTTCTAAGTATAATTAAATAAAGTTTTCCTGTAATCTCTCTGTCAAATATCCAAAACCAGGAGATTTCCTATAAAAAAAACTTTAATTAACAAGTCATATGATCAATTTATTTAAAAACTGAATTAACTTTAAAAAATAAGAAATATTTAAGCTTTAACTATGTGGGATATGTCAAAAAATCAAGTACTTCTACTTTGCCATAGGAGTCCATTTAAATGAATGAGAACCTAGATTAGAATAGGTAATATTGTGTAACCTTACTCTACTATTGTAAGAACTAGATCAAATACGATTCAAATATTAAATTTTGGACAGTAAAAGATTCTACGTATGCTAAAAGCTTCTAAGTATAATTAAATAAAGTTTTCCTGTAATCTCACTGTCAAATATCCGAAAACCAGGAGATTATCAATTAAAAAAATTTTAATTGATAAGTCTAAGATCAATTTTTTTAAATACTGAACAGAAATAACTTTAAAAAATGAGAAATATTTTAGCTTTAACTTTGGGGGATATGGCAGGAATATCAAATACTTTAATTTGACATACGAGTCCATTTAAATGAATGATAATCTAGATTATACTAGGTATTATTATCTTAATTTACTCTAATAGTCGAGAGACTAGGTAAAATACGATTCAAGTATTAAACTTTGAAAAGTAAAAGATTCTACGTTTGCTAAAAGCTTCTAAGTATAATTAAATAAAGTTTTCCTGTAATCTCGGTGTCAAATATCCGAAAACCAGGAGATTTTCTATAAAAAAAACTTTAATTAACAAGTCATATGATCAATTTTTTAAAAACTGAAAAGAATTAACTTTAAAAAATAAGAAATATTTAAGCTTTAACTATGTGGGATATGGCAAAAAATCAAGTACTTCTAGTTTGGCATAAGAGTCTATCAAAATGAATGAGCATCTAGATTATAATAGGTAATATTGTCTAACTTTACTCTACTATTGTAAGAACTAGGTAAAATACGATTCAAATATTAAATTTTGGACAGTAAAAGATTCTATGTATGCTAAAAACTTCTAGTATAATTAAATAAAGTTTTACTGTAATCTCACTGTCAAATATTCGAAAACCAGGAGATTAACAATTAAAAAAATTTTAATTAATAAGTCTAAGATCAATTTTTTTAAATACTGAAAAGAAATAACTTTAAAAAATAAGAAATATTGTAGCTTTAACTTTGGGGGATATGGCAGGAATATCAAATACTTTAATTTGCCATACGAGTCCATTTAAATGAATGTTAATCTAGATTATACTAGGTATTATTCCCTTAATTTACTCTACTATTTGAGAGACTTGGAAAAATACGATTCAACTATTAAATTTTGGACACTAAAAGATTCTACGTATGCTAATAGCTTCTAAGTATAATTAAATAAAGTTTTCCTGTAATCTCGGTGTCAAATATCCGAAAAACAGGAGATTTTCTATAAAAAAAACTTTAATTAACAAGTCATATGATCAATTTATTTAAAAACTGAAAAGATTTAACTTTAAAAAATAAGAAATATTTAAGCTTTAACTATGTGGGATATGGCAAAAAATCAAATACTTCTAGTTTGGCATAAGAGTCTATCAAAATGAATGAGAATCTAGATTATAATAGGTAATATTGTCTAACTTTACTCTACTATTGTAAGAACTAGGTAAAATACGATTCAAATATTAAATTTTGGACAGTAAAAGATTCTATGTATGCTAAAAACTTCTAGTATAATTAAATAAAGTTTTACTGTAATCTCACTGTCAAATATTCGAAAACCAGGAGATTATCAATTAAAAAAATTTTAATTAATAAGTCTAAGATCAATTTTTTTAAATACTGAAAAGAAATAATTTTAAAAAATAAGAAATTATGTAGCTTTAACTTTGGGGGATATGGCAGGAATATCAAATACTTTAATTTGCCATACGAGTCCATTTAAATGAATGTTAATCTAGATTATACTAGGTATTATTCCCTTAATTTACTCTACTAATTAAGAGACTTGGAAAAATACGATTCAACTATTAAATTTTGGACACTAAAAGATTCTACGTATGCTAATAGCTTCTAAGTATAATTAAATAAAGTTTTCCTGTAATCTCGGTGTCAAATATCCGAAAACCAGGAGATTTTCTATAAAAAAAACTTTAATTAACAAGTCATATGATCAATTTATTTAAAAACTGAAAAGAATTAACTTTAAAAAATAAGAAATATTTAAGCTTTAACTATGTGGGATATGGCAAAAAATCAAGTACTTCTAGTTTGGCATAAGAGTCTATCAAAATGAATGAGCATCTAGATTATAATAGGTAATATTGTCTAACTTTACTCTACTATTGTAAGAACTAGGTAAAATACGATTCAAATATTAAATTTTGGACAGTAAAAGATTCTATGTATGCTAAAAACTTCTAGTATAATTAAATAAAGTTTTACTGTAATCTCGGTGTCAAATATCCGAAAACCAGGAGATTATCAATTAAAAAAATTTTAATTAATAAGTCTAAGATCAATTTTTTTAAATACTGAAAAGAAATAACTTTAAAAAATAAGAAATATTGTAGCTTTAACTTTGGGGGATATGGCAGGAATATCAAATACTTTAATTTGCCATACGAGTCCATTTAAATGAATGTTAATCTAGATTATACTAGGTATTATTATCTTAACTTACTCTAATAGTCGAGAGACTAGGTAAAATACGATTCAAGTATTAAATTTTGGACAGTAAAAGATTCTATGTATGCTAAAAACTTCTAGTATAATTAAATAATGTTTTACTGTAATTTCACTGTCAAATATTCGAAAACGAAGAGATTATCAATTTAAAAAAATTTTCGTTAATAAGTCTAAGATCAATTTTTTTAAATACTGAACAGAAATAACTTTAAAAAATAAGAAATATTGTAGCTTTAACTTTGGGGGATATGGCAGGAATATCAAATACTTTAATTTGCCATACGAGTCCATTTAAATGAATGATAATCTAGATTATACTAGGTATTATTATCTTAACTTACTCTAATAGTCGAGAGACTAGGTAAAATACGATTCAAGTATTAAATTTTGGACAGTAAAAGATTCTACGTATGCTAAAAGCTTCTAAGTATAATTAAATAAAGTTATCCTGTAATCTCACTGTCAAATATGCGAAAACCAGGAGATTTTCTATAAAAAAAAACTTTAATTAACAAGTCTAAGATCAATTTTTTTAAATACTGAACAGAAATAACTTTAAAAAATAAGAAATATTGTAGCTTTAACTTTGTGGGATATGGCAGGAATATCAAATACTTTAATTTGCCATACGAGTCCATTTAAATGAATGTTAATCTAGATTATACTAGGTATTATTCCCTTAATTTACTCTACTATTTGAGAGACTTGGAAAAATACGATTCAACTATTAAATTTTGGACACTAAAAGATTCTACGTATGCTAAAAGCTTCTAAGTATAATTAAATAAAGTTTTCCTGTAATCTCGGTGTCAAATATCCGAAAAACAGGAGATTTTCTATAAAAAAAACTTTAATTAACAAGTCATATGATCAATTTATTTAAAAACTGAAAAGATTTAACTTTAAAAAATAAGAAATATTTAAGCTTTAACTATGTGGGATATAGCAAAAAATCAAATATTTCTAGTTTGGCATAAGATTCTATCAAAATGAATGAGCATCTAGATTATAATAGGTAATATTGTCTAACTTTACTCTACTATTGTAAGAACTAGGTAAAATACGATTCAAATATTAAATTTTGGACAGTAAAAGATTCTATGTATGCTAAAAACTTCTAGTATAATTAAATAAAGTTTTACTGTAATCTCACTGTCAAATATTCGAAAACCAGGAGATTATCAATTAAAAAAATTTTAATTAATAAGTCTAAGATCAATTTTTTTAAATACTGAAAAGAAATAACTTTAAAAAATAAGAAATATTGTAGCTTTAACTTTGGGGGATATGGCAGGAATATCAAATACTTTAATTTGCCATACGAGTCCATTTAAATGAATGTTAATCTAGATTATACTAGGTATTATTCCCTTAATTTACTCTACTATTTGAGAGACTTGGAAAAATACGATTCAACTATTAAATTTTGGACACTAAAAGATTCTACGTATGCTAATAGCTTCTAAGTATAATTAAATAAAGTTTTCCTGTAATCTCGGTGTCAAATATGCGAAAAACAGGAGATTTTCTATAAAAAAAACTTTAATTAACAAGTCATATGATCAATTTATTTAAAAACTGAAAAGATTTAACTTTAAAAAATAAGAAATATTTAAGCTTTAACTATGTGGGATATAGCAAAAAATCAAATACTTCTAGTTTGGCATAAGATTCTATCAAAATGAATGAGCATCTAGATTATAATAGGTAATATTGTCTAACTTTACTCTACTATTGTAAGAACTAGGTAAAATACGATTCAAATATTAAATTTTGGACAGTAAAAGATTCTATGTATGCTAAAAACTTCTAGTATAATTAAATAAAGTTTTACTGTAATCTCACTGTCAAATATTCGAAAACCAGGAGATTATCAATTAAAAAAATTTTAATTAATAAGTCTAAGATCAATTTTTTTAAATACTGAAAAGAAATAACTTTAAAAAATAAGAAATATTGTAGCTTTAACTTTGGGGGATATGGCAGGAATATCAAATACTTTAATTTGCCATACGAGTCCATTTAAATGAATGTTAATCTAGATTATACTAGGTATTATTCCCTTAATTTACTCTACTATTTGAGAGACTTGGAAAAATACGATTCAACTATTAAATTTTGGACACTAAAAGATTCTACGTATGCTAAAAGCTTCTAAGTATAATTAAATAAAGTTTTCCTGTAATCTCGGTGTCAAATATCCGAAAACCAGGAGATTTTCTATAAAAAAAACTTTAATTAACAAGTCATATGATCAATTTATTTAAAAACTGAAAAGAATTAACTTTAAAAAATAAGAAATATTTAAGCTTTAACTATGTGGGATATGGCAAAAAATCAAGTACTTCTAGTTTGGCATAAGAGTCTATCAAAATGAATGAGAATCTAGATTATAATAGGTAATATTGTCTAACTTTACTCTAATATTGTAAGAACTAGGTAAAATACGATTCAAATATTAAATTTTGGACAGTAAAAGATTCTATGTATGCTAAAAACTGCTAGTATAATTAAATAAAGGTTTACTGTAATCTCACTGTCAAATATTCGAAAACCAGGAAATTATCAATTAAAAAAATTTTAATTAATAAGTCTAAGATCAATTTTTTTAAATACTGAAAAGAAATAACTTTAAAAAATAAGAAATATTGTAGCTTTAACTTTGGGGGATATGGCAGGAATATCAAATACTTTAATTTGCCATACGAGTCCATTTAAATGAATGTTAATCTAGATTATACTAGGTATTATTCCCTTAATTTACTCTACTATTTGAGAGACTTGGAAAAATACGATTCAACTATTAAATTTTGGACACTAAAAGATTCTACGTATGCTAATAGCTTCTAAGTATAATTAAATAAAGTTTTCCTGTAATCTCGGTGTCAAATATCCGAAAAACAGGAGATTTTCTATAAAAAAACTTTAATTAACAAGTCATATGATCAATTTATTTAAAAACTGAAAAGATTTAACTTTAAAAAATAAGAAATATTTAAGCTTTAACTATGTGGGATATGGCAAAAAATCAAATATTTCTAGTTTGGCATAAGAGTCTATCAAAATGAATGAGCATCTAGATTATAATAGGTAATATTGTCTAACTTTACTCTACTATTGTAAGAACTAGGTAAAATACGATTCAAATATTAAATTTTGGACAGTAAAAGATTCTATGTATGCTAAAAACTTCTAGTATAATTAAATAAAGTTTTACTGTAATCTCACTGTCAAATATTCGAAAACCAGGAGATTATCAATTAAAAAAATTTTAATTAATAAGTCTAAGATCAATTTTTTTAAATACTGAAAAGAAATAACTTTAAAAAATAAGAAATATTGTAGCTTTAACTTTGGGGGATATGGCAGGAATATCAAATACTTTAATTTGCCATACGAGTCCATTTAAATGAATGTTAATCTAGATTATACTAGGTATTATTCCCTTAATTTACTCTACTATTTGAGAGACTTGGAAAAATACGATTCAACTATTAAATTTTGGACACTAAAAGATTCTA
>JAKSXM010000297.1:0-246069 GCA_022575985.1 Anagrus nilaparvatae
CCTGATAACTGGGGCAGTTTACCTCTCCAGGATAAAGCTCCGTGGAGCACTTATCCTTTCTGGTTTTACAGAGGAAGCACTCAGGCTTATCCCTTGCTGCACTCTATCCTCTTATGGCCATCTTCACCACACTTTAAACACGCCTTACTTCTGTCTGGGCCTTTGCAGACATATTGCCTATGTCCATAACCCAGACACTTGTAGCAGCGCCTCACGTCTGCACGGAGGCGCACTCAACTCGATGTCCAACCGATCTGGATTTTGCCCTTTTTGGGCAGGCGTAGAGCGTCGGCCTCAAGAAGGTCCACCACGGCCATCTGGCTTTTTGTGCCTTTGGTTTTGAAAATGGACACCTCGAATAGGTCTCCATTTTCGACACCTATGGCCTTGGCAAGAGCTGCCTGTATCTCCTGTTCTTTCGTGACCCCATCCAAATCTCAAATTTCGAGTTTTAGTGTCGGGATCAAGTCACAAACATTCGACTCAGGGCTCGTGACTGACTTCAAACTCTATTAAAATATTTATATAATTTTTCTTAAGCTCTATCACTTGGTGGGCCGTATTAATTTGAGATTTTGAATATTTTTTATATTATTAGTAAACTTGGTTTATAAAGAATTTCAACTAATTCTATTGGTTTTATGAAAATTGGAACCAAATTTTTAAAATAATAATTTTAAAACTTAGTTAAACTATTTATGACATTTTTTCTTGCTCTATAGCCTAGTAGACCGTATTAATTTTAGATATTCTATATTTTAAATATTGTTGCATTATTAGTAAACTAGGTTTATAAATAATTTTAACCAATTCATATTGTTATATGAAAGTGGAACCCTACTACTAAAATAGCAAACATTTTAAAACTCTCTTTAACTATTTATATAATTTTTATTAAGCTCTATCACTTGTTGGACCGTATAAATTTGAGATTTTCTCTATTTAAAATATTATTATATTATTAGTAAACTTGGTTTATAAAGAATTTCAACTAATTCTATTGGGTTTTATGAAAATGGAACCAAATTTTTAAAATAATAATTTTAAAACTTAGTTAAACTATTTATGACATTTTTTCTTGCTCTATAGCCTAGTAGACCGTATTAATTTTAGATATTCTATATTTTAAATATTGTTGCATTATTAGTAAACTAGGTTTATAAATAATTTTAACCAATTCATATTGTTATATGAAAGTGGAACCCTACTACTAAAATAGCAAACATTTTAAAACTCTCTTTAACTATTTATATAATTTTTATTAAGCTCTATAACTTGTTGGACCGTATTAATTTGAGATTTTCTCTATTTAAAATATTATTATATTATTAGTAAATTTGGTTTATAAAGAATTTCAACTAATTCTATTGGTTTTATGAAAATGGAACCAAATTTTTAAAATAATAATTATAAAACTTAGTTAAACTATTTATGACATTTTTTCTTGCTCTATAGCCTAGTAGACCGTATTAATTTTAGATATTCTATATTTTAAATATTGTTGCATTATTAGTAAACTAGGTTTATAAATAATTTTAACCAATTCATATTGTTATATGAAAGTGGAACCCTACTACTAAAATTAGCAAACATTTTAAAACTCTCTTTAACTATTTATATAATTTTTATTAAGCTCTATCACTTGTTGGACCGTATTAATTTGAGATTTTCTCTATTTAAAATATTATTATATTATTAGTAAACTTGGTTTATAAAGAATTTCCAACTAATTCTATTGGTTTTATGAAAATGGAACCAAATTTTTAAAATAATAATTTTAAAACTTAGTTAAACTATTTATGACATTTTTTCTTGCTCTATAGCCTAGTAGACCGTATTAATTTTAGATATTCTTTATTTTAAATATTATTTCATAATTAGTAAACTTCGTTTATAAATAATTTTAACCAATTCAAATGGTTTTATGAAAGTGGAACCAAATTTCAAAAAAATAATAATTTTAAAAACTTAGTTAAACTATTTATGACATTTTTTCTTGCTGTAAAGCCTGGTAAACCATTTTAATTTTAGATATTCTTTATTATAAGTATTGTTGCATTATTAATAAACTTGGTTTATAAATAATTTTAACCAATTCAAATGATTTTATGAAAGTGGAATCTTACTACTAAAATAGCAAAAATTTTAACTCTATTAAACTATTTATATATATTTTATTATGCTCTATCACTTGGTGGGCCGTATTAATTTGAGATTTTCTCTATTTAAAATATTTTTATATTATTTGTAAACTTGGTTTATAAACAATTTCAACTAATTCTATTGGTTTTATGAAAATGGAACCAATTTTTAAAAAAAATAATTTTAAATTTAGTTAAACTATTTATGACATTTTTTCTTGCTGTATAGCCTAGTAGACCGTATTAATCTTAGATATTCTTTATTTTAAATATTGTTGGATTATTAATAAAATTGGTTCTGATCATGTCATCCCACCCTGGCCGAGTTGAAAGCGTTTTTGACGTCCAGCGTTACTAGAAGGACGTCCTTGCGATTGCAGGCCGCTTTTCCCTCTCAGCCTCTACGGTATCCACGACATGCCGAATGGCGTCTATCGTGGAATGCCCTTCACGAAAACCATGCTGCTCCTCAGAGAGACCACCGCCCTCCTCGATTGCCCTTCTGAGCCTTGCCCGGAGCAAACCTCTCCAAAACCTTACCAATGGTGCGTGTCGCATGTTCCCTTGGAGAACCTTGAACATTTTCGATGACACCTGCTTCTCGCCACAGCCAGAGCCTCCCAATAACTGGGGCAGTTTACCTCTCCCAGGATAAAGCTCCGTGGAGCACTTATCCTTTCTGGTTTTACAGAGGAAGCACTCAGGCTTATCCTTGCTGCACTCTATCCTCTTATGGCCATCTTCACCACACTTTAAACACGCCTTACTTCTGTCTGGGCCTTTGCAGACATATTGGCTATGTCCATAACCCAGACACTTGTAGCAGTGCCTCACGTCTGCACGGAGGCGCACTCAACTCGTTGTCCAGCCGATCTGGATTTTGCCCTTTTTGGCCAGGCGTAGAGCGTCGGCCTCAAGAAGGTCCACCACGCGCATCTAGCTTTTTGTGCCTTTGGTTTTGAAAATGGACACCTCGAATAGGACTTCATTTTCGACACCTATGGCCTTGGCAAGAGCTGCCTGAATCTCCTGTTCTTTCGTGACCCCATCCAAATCTCAAATTTCGAGTTTTAGTGTCGGTATCAAGTCACGAACATTCGACTCAGAGCCCGTGACTGACTTCAAACTCTATCACACTTTGTGGGCCGTATTAATTTAAGATTTTATCTATTTTAAATATTTTTATATTATTAGTAAACTTGGTTTTATAAATAATTTCAACTTATTCTATTGGTTTTATGAAAATGGAACCAAATTTTTAAAATAATAATGTTATAACTTAGTTAAACTATTTATGATATTTTTTCTTGCTATATAGCCTAGTAGACCGTATTAATTTTAGATATTCTTTATTTTAAATATTATTTCATAATTAGTAAACTTCGTTTATAAATAATGTTAACCAATTCAAATGGTTTTATGAAAGTGGAACCAAATTTCAAAAAAATAATAATTTTAAAACTTAGTTAAACTATTTATGACATTTTTTTCTTGCTGTAAAGCCTGGTAAACCATTTTAATTTTAGATATTCTTTATTTTAAGTATTGTTGCATTATTAATAAACTTGATTTATAAATAATTTTAACCAATTCAAATGATTTTATGAAAGTGGAATCTTACTACTAAAATATCAAAAATTTTAACTCTATTAAACTATTTATATATATTTTATTATGCTCTATCACTTGGTGGGCCGTATTAATTTGAGATTTTCTCTATTTAAAATATTTTTATATTATTTGTAAACTTGGTTTATAAACAATTTCAACTAATTCTATTGGTTTTATGAAAATGGAACCAAATTTTAAAAAAAATAATTTTAAATTTAGTTAAACTATTTATGACATTTTTTCTTGCTGTATAGCCTAGTAGACCGTATTAATCTTAGATATTCTTTATTTTAAATATTGGTTGGATTATTAATAAAATTAGTTCTGATCATGTCATCCCCACCTGGCCGAGTTGAAAGCGTTTTTGACGTCCAGCGTTACTAGAAGGACGTCCTTGCGAATTGCAGGCCGCTTTTCCCTCTCAGCCTCTACGGTATCCACGACATGCCGAATGGCGTCTATCGTGGAATGCCCTTCACGAAAACCATGCTGCTCCTCAGAGAGACCACCGCCCTCCTCGATTGCCCTTCCTGAGCCTTGCCCGGAGCAAGCTCTCCAAAACCTTACCAATGGTGCGTGTCGCACGTTCCCTTGGAGAACCTTGAACATTTTCGATGACACCTGCTTCTCGCCACAGCCAGAGCCTCCCGATAACTGGGGCAGTTTACCTCTCCAGGATAAAGCTCCGTGGAGCACTTATCCTTTCTGGTTTTTTTTAGAGGAAGCACTCAGGCTTATCCTTGCTGCACTTTATCCTCTTATGGCCATCTTTACCACACTTTAAACACGCCTTACTTCTGTCTGGGCCTTTGCAGACATATTGGCTATGTCCATAACCCAGACACTTGTAGCAGCGCCTCACGTCTGCACGGAGGCGCACTCAACTCGTTGTCCAGCCGATCTGGATGTTGCCCTTTTTGCCAGGCGTAGAGCGTCGGCCTCAAGAAGGTCCACCACGGCCATCTGGCTTTTTGTGCCTTTGGTTTTGAAAATGGACACCTCGAATAGGACTCCATTTTCGACACCTATGGCCTTGGCAAGAGCTGCCTAAATCTCCTGTTCTTTCGTGACCCCATCCAAATCTCAAATTTCGAGTTTTAGTGTCGGTATCAAGTCACGAACATTCGACTCAGGCCCGTGACTGACTTCAAACTCTATTAAACTATTTATATAATTTTTCTTAAGCTCTATCACTTGGTGGGCCGTATTAATTTGAGATTTTATATATTTTTATATTATTAGTAAACTTGGTTTATAAAGAATTTCAACTAATTCTATTGGTTTTATGAAAATGGAACCAAATTTTTAAAATAATAATTTTAAAACTTAGTTAAACTATTTATGACATTTTTTCTTGCTCTATAGCCTAGTAGACCGTATTAATTTTAGATATTCTATATTTTAAATATTGTTGCATTATTAGTAAACTAGGTTTATAAATAATTTTAACCAATTCATATTGTTATATGAAAGTGGAACCCTACTACTAAAATAGCAAACATTTTAAAACTCTCTTTAACTATTTATATAATTTTTATTAAGCTCTATCACTTGTTGGACCGTATTAATTTGAGATTTTCTCTATTTAAAAATATTATTATATTATTAGTAAACTTGGTTTATAAAGAATTTCAACTAATTCTATTGGTTTTATGAAAATGGAACCAAATTTTAAAATAATAATTTTAAAACTTAGTTAAACTATTTATGACATTTTTTCTTGCTGTATAGCCTGGTAAACCGTTTTAATTTTAGATATTCTTTATTTTAAATATTGTTGCATTATTAGTAAACTTGGTTTATAAATAATTTTAACCAATTCATATTGTTATATGAAAGTGGAACCCTACTACTAAAATAGCAAAAATTTTAAAACTCTCTTTAACTATTTATATAATTTTTATTAAGCTCTATCACTTGTTGGACCGTATTAATTTGAGATTTTCTCTATTTAAAATATTTTTATATTATTGGTAAACTTGGTTTATAAACAATTTCAACTTATTCTATTGGTTTTATGAAAATGGAACCAAATTTTTAAAATAATAATGTTAAAACTTAGTTAAACTATTTATGATATTTTTTCTTGCTGTATAGCCTAGTAGACCGTATTAATTTTAGACATTCTTTATTTTAAATATTATTTCATAATTAGTAAACTTGGTTTATAAATAATTATAACCAATTCAAATGGTTTTATGAAAGTGGAATCTTACTACTAAAATAGCAAAAATTTTAAAACTCTATTAAACTATTTATATATTTTTTTTTAAGCTCTATCACTTGGTGGGCCGTATTAATTTGAGATTTTATATATTTTTATATTATTAGTAAACTTGGTTTATAAACAATTTCAACTAATTCTATTGGTTTTATGAAAATGGAACCAAATTTTTAAAATAATAATTTTAAAACTTAGTTAAACTGCTTATGACATTTTTTCTTGCTGTATAGCCTAGTAGACCGTATTAATCTTAGATATTCTTTATTTTAAATATTGTTGGATTATTAATAAAATTGTTTCTGATCATGTCATCCCACCTGGCCGAGTTGAAAGCGTTTTGACGTCCAGCGTTACTAGAAGGACGTCCTTGCGAATTGCAGGCCGCTTTTTCCTCTCAGCCTCTACGGTATCCACGACATGCCAAATGGCGTCTATCGAGGAATGCCCTTCACGAAAACTATGCTGCTCCTCAGAGAGACCATCGCCGTCCTCGATTGCCCTTCTGAGCCTTGCCCGGAGCAAGCTCTCCAAAATCTTACTAATGGTGCGTGTCACATGTTCCCTTGGAGAACCTTGAACATTTTCGATGACACCTGCTTCTCGCCACAGCCAGAGCCTCCCGATAACTGGGGCAGTTTACCTCTCCAGGATAAAGCTCCGTGGAGCACTTATCCTTTCTGGTTTTACAGAGGAAGCACTCAGGCTTATCCTTGCTGCACTCTATCCTCTTATGGCCATCTTTACCACACTTTAAACACGCCTTACTTCTGTCTGGGCCTTTGCAGACATATTGGCTATGTCCATAACCCAGACTATATAAATATTATTAGTAAACTTGGTTTATAAACAATTTCAACTAATTCTATTGGTTTTATGAAAATGGAACCAAATTTTTAAAATAATAATTTTAAAACTTAGTTAAAACTATTTATGACATTTTTTCTTGCTGTATAGCCTAGTAGACCGTATTAATTTTAGATATTCTATATTTTAAATATTGTTTCATTATTAGTAAACTAGGTTTATAAATAATTTTAACCAATTCATATTGTTATATTAAAGTGGAACCCTACTACTAAAACAGCAAACATTTTAAAACTCTCTTAAACTATTTATATAATATTTCTTAAGCTCTATCACTTTGTGGGCCGTATTAATTTAAGATTTTCTCTATTTTAAATATTTTTATATTATTAGTAAACTTGGTTTATAAACAATTTCAACTAATTCTATTGGTTTTATGAAAATGTAACCAAATTTTTAAAATAATAATTTTAAAACTTAGTCAGACTATTTGTGACATTTTTTCTTGCTGTATAGCCTAGTAGACCATATTAATTTTAGATATTCTATATTTTAAATATTGTTGCATTATTAGTAAACTAGGTTTACAAATAATTTTAACCAATTCATATTGTTATATGAAAGTGGAACCCTACTACTAAAATAGCAAACATTTTAAATCTCTCTTAAACTATTTATATAATTTTTCTTAAGCTCTATCACTTTGTGGGCCGTATTAATTTAAGATTTTCTCTATTTTAAATATTTTTATATTATTAGTAAACTTGGTTTATAAACAAATTCAACTTATTCTATTGGTTTTATGAAAATGGAACCAAATTTTTAAAATAATAATGTTAAAACTTAGTTAAACTATTTATGATATTTTTTCTTGCTGTAAAGCCTGGTAAACCATTTTAATTTTAGATATTCTTTATTTTAAGTATTGTTGCATTATTAATAAACTTGGTTTATAAATAATTTTAACCAATTCAAATGATTTTATGAAAGTGGAATCTTACTACTAAAATAGCAAAAATTTTAACTCTATTAAACTATTTATATATATTTTATTATGCTCTATCACTTGGTGGGCCGTATTCATTTGAGATTTTCTCTATTTAAAATATTTTTATATTATTTGTAAACTTGGTTTATAAATAATTTTAACTTATTCTATTGGTTTTATGAAAATGGAACCAAATTTTTAAAATAATAATGTTAAAACTTAGTTAAACTATTTATGACATTTTTTCTTGCTGTATAGCCTAGTAGACCGTATTAATCTTAGTTATTCTTTATTTTAAATATTGTTGCATTATTAGTAAACTAGGTTTACAAATAATTTTAACCAAATCATATTGTTATATAAAAGTGGAACCCTACTACTAAAACAGCAAACATTTTAAAACTCTCTTAAACTATTTATATAATTTTTCTTAAGCTCTATCACTTTGTGGGCCGTATTAATTTAAGATTTTCTCTATTTTAAATATTTTTATATTATTAGTAAACTTGGTTTATAAACAATTTCAACTTATTCTATTGGTTTTATGAAAATGGAACCAAATTTTTAAAATAATAATGTTAAAACTTAGTTAAACTATTTATGATATTTTTTCTTGCTGTATAGCCTACTAGACCGTATTAATTTTAGATATTCCTTATTTTAAATATTATTTCATAATTAGTAAACTTGGTTTATAAATAATTTTAACCAATTCAAATGGTTTTATGAAAGTGGAACCAAATTTCTAAAAAAATAATAATTTTAAAACTTAGTTAAACTATTTATGACATTTTTTCTTGCTGTATAGCCTGGTAAACCGTTTTAATTTTAGATATTCTATATTATAAATATTGTTGAATTATTACTAAACTTGGTTTATAAATAATTTTAACCAATTCATATTGTTATATGAAAGTGGAACCCTACTACTAAAATAGCAAAAATTTTAAAACTCTCTTTAACTATTTATATAATTTTTATTAAGCTCTATCACTTGTTGGACCGTATTAATTTGAGATTTTCTTTATTTAAAATATTTTTATATTATTAGTAAACTTGGTTTATAAAGAATTTCAACTAATTCTATTGGTTTTATGAAAATGGAACCAAATTTTTAAAATAATAATTTTAAAACTTAGTTAAACTATTTATGTTATTTTTTCTTGCTGTATAGCCTAATAGACCGTATTAATTTTAGATATTCTTTATTTTAAATATTATTTCATAATTAGTAAACTTGGTTTATAAATAATTTTAACCAATTCAAATGGTTTTATGAAAGTGGAACCAAATTTCTAAAAAAATAATAATTTTAAAACTTAGTCAAACTATTTATGACATTTTTTCTTGCTGTAAAGCCTGGTAAACCATTTTAATTGTAAATATTCTTTATTTTAAGTATTATTGCAATATTAATAAACTTGGTTTATAAATAATTTTAACCAATTCAAATGGTTTTATGATAGTGGAATCTTACTACTAAAATAGCAAAAATTTTAAAACTCTATTAAACTATTTATATAATTTTTATTAAGCTCTATCACTTGGTGGGCCGTATTAATTTGAGATTTTCTCTATTTAAAATATTTTTATATTATTTGTAAACTTGGTTTATAAACAATTTCAACTAATTCTATTGGTTTTATGAAAATGGAACCAAATTTTAAAAAAAATAATTTTAAATTTAGTTAAACTATTTATGACATTTAATCTTGCTGTATAGCCTAGTAGACCGTATTAAGCTTAGATATTCTTTATTTTAAATATTGTTGGATTATTAATAAAATTGTTTCTGATCATGTCATCCCACCTGGCCGAGTTGAAAGCGTTTTTGACGTCCAGCGTTACTAGAAGGACGTCCTTGCGAATTGCAGGCCGCTTTTCCGTCTCAGCCTCTACGGTATCCACGACATGCCGAATGGCGTCTATCGTGGAATGCCCTTCACGAAAACCATGCTGCTCCTCAGAGAGATCACCGCCCTCCTCGATTGCCCTTCTGAGCCTTGCCCGGAGCAAGCTCTCCAAAACCTTACCAATGGTGCGTGTCGCATGTTCCCTTGGAGAACCTTGAACATTTTCGATGACACCTGCTTCTCGCCACAGCCAGAGCCTCCTGATAACTGGGGCAGTTTACCTCTCCAGGATAAAGCTCCGTGGAGCACTTATCCTTTCTGGTTTTACAGAGGAAGCACTCAGGCTTATCCTTGCTGCACTCTATCCTCTTATGGCCATCTTCACCACACTTTAAACACGCCTTACTTCTGTCTGGGCCTTTGCAGACATATTGCCTATGTCCATAACCCAGACACTTGTAGCAGCGCCTCACGTCTGCACGGAGGCGCACTCAACTCGATGTCCAACCGATCTGGATTTTGCCCTTTTTGGCCAGGCGTAGAGCGTCGGCCTCAAGAAGGTCCACCACGGCCATCTGGCTTTTTGTGCCTTTGGTTTTGAAAATGGACACCTCGAATAGGTCTCCATTTTCGACACCTATGGCCTTGGCAAGAGCTGCCTGTATCTCCTGTTCTTTCGTGACCCCATCCAAATCTCAAATTTCGAGTTTTAGTGTCGGGATCAAGTCACAAACATTCGACTCAGGGCTCGTGACTGACTTCAAACTCTATTAAAATATTTATATAATTTTTCTTAAGCTCTATCACTTGGTGGGCCGTATTAATTTGAGATTTTGAATATTTTTATATTATTAGTAAACTTGGTTTATAAAGAATTTCAACTAATTCTATTGGTTTTATGAAAATGGAACCAAATTTTTAAAATAATAATTTTAAAACTTAGTTAAACTATTTATGACATTTTTTCTTGCTCTATAGCCTAGTAGACCGTATTAATTTTAGATATTCTATATTTTAAATATTGTTGCATTATTAGTAAACTAGGTTTATAAATAATTTTAACCAATTCATATTGTTATATGAAAGTGGAACCCTACTACTAAAATAGCAAACATTTTAAAACTCTCTTTAACTATTTATATAATTTTTATTAAGCTCTATCACTTGTTGGACCGTATAAATTTGAGATTTTCTCTATTTAAAATATTATTATATTATTAGTAAACTTGGTTTATAAAGAATTTCAACTAATTCTATTGGTTTTATGAAAATGGAACCAAATTTTTAAAATAATAATTTTAAAACTTAGTTAAACTATTTATGACATTTTTTCTTGCTCTATAGCCTAGTAGACCGTATTAATTTTAGATATTCTATATTTTAAATATTGTTGCATTATTAGTAAACTAGGTTTATAAATAATTTTAACCAATTCATATTGTTATATGAAAGTGGAACCCTACTACTAAAATAGCAAACATTTTAAAACTCTCTTTAACTATTTATATAATTTTTATTAAGCTCTATCACTTGTTGGACCGTATTAATTTGAGATTTTCTCTATTTAAAATATTATTATATTATTAGTAAATTTGGTTTATAAAGAATTTCAACTAATTCTATTGGTTTTATGAAAATGGAACCAAATTTTTAAAATAATAATTATAAAACTTAGTTAAACTATTTATGACATTTTTTCTTGCTCTATAGCCTAGTAGACCGTATTAATTTTAGATATTCTATATTTTAAATATTGTTGCATTATTAGTAAACTAGGTTTATAAATAATTTTAACCAATTCATATTGTTATATGAAAGTGGAACCCTACTACTAAAATAGCAAACATTTTAAAACTCTCTTTAACTATTTATATAATTTTTATTAAGCTCTATCACTTGTTGGACCGTATTAATTTGAGATTTTCTCTATTTAAAATATTATTATATTATTAGTAAACTTGGTTTATAAAGAATTTCAACTAATTCTATTGGTTTTATGAAAATGGAACCAAATTTTTAAAATAATAATTTTAAAACTTAGTTAAACTATTTATGACATTTTTTCTTGCTCTATAGCCTAGTAGACCGTATTAATTTTAGATATTCTTTATTTTAAATATTATTTCATAATTAGTAAACTTCGTTTATAAATAATTTTAACCAATTCAAATGGTTTTATGAAAGTGGAACCAAATTTCAAAAAAATAATAATTTTAAAACTTAGTTAAACTATTTATGACATTTTTTCTTGCTGTAAAGCCTGGTAAACCATTTTAATTTTAGATATTCTTTATTATAAGTATTGTTGCATTATTAATAAACTTGGTTTATAAATAATTTTAACCAATTCAAATGATTTTATGAAAGTGGAATCTTACTACTAAAATAGCAAAAATTTTAACTCTATTAAACTATTTATATATATTTTATTATGCTCTATCACTTGGTGGGCCGTATTAATTTGAGATTTTCTCTATTTAAAATATTTTTATATTATTTGTAAACTTGGTTTATAAACAATTTCAACTAATTCTATTGGTTTTATGAAAATGGAACCAATTTTTAAAAAAAATAATTTTAAATTTAGTTAAACTATTTATGACATTTTTTCTTGCTGTATAGCCTAGTAGACCGTATTAATCTTAGATATTCTTTATTTTAAATATTGTTGGATTATTAATAAAATTGGTTCTGATCATGTCATCCCACCTGGCCGAGTTGAAAGCGTTTTTGACGTCCAGCGTTACTAGAAGGACGTCCTTGCGAATTGCAGGCCGCTTTTCCCTCTCAGCCTCTACGGTATCCACGACATGCCGAATGGCGTCTATGGTGGAATGCCCTTCACGAAAACCATGCTGCTCCTCAGAGAGACCACCGCCCTCCTCGATTGCCCTTCTGAGCCTTGCCCGGAGCAACCTCTCCAAAACCTTACCAATGGTGCGTGTCGCATGTTCCCTTGGAGAACCTTGAACATTTTCGATGACACCTGCTTCTCGCCACAGCCAGAGCCTCCCAATAACTGGGGCAGTTTACCTCTCCAGGATAAAGCTCCGTGGAGCACTTATCCTTTCTGGTTTTACAGAGGAAGCACTCAGGCTTATCCTTGCTGCACTCTATCCTCTTATGGCCATCTTCACCACACTTTAAACACGCCTTACTTCTGTCTGGGCCTTTGCAGACATATTGGCTATGTCCATAACCCAGACACTTGTAGCAGTGCCTCACGTCTGCACGGAGGCGCACTCAACTCGTTGTCCAGCCGATCTGGATTTTGCCCTTTTTGGCCAGGCGTAGAGCGTCGGCCTCAAGAAGGTCCACCACGGCCATCTAGCTTTTTGTGCCTTTGGTTTTGAAAATGGACACCTCGAATAGGACTTCATTTTCGACACCTATGGCCTTGGCAAGAGCTGCCTGAATCTCCTGTTCTTTCGTGACCCCATCCAAATCTCAAATTTCGAGTTTTAGTGTCGGTATCAAGTCACGAACATTCGACTCAGAGCCCGTGACTGACTTCAAACTCTATCACACTTTGTGGGCCGTATTAATTTAAGATTTTATCTATTTTAAATATTTTTATATTATTAGTAAACTTGGTTTATAAATAATTTCAACTTATTCTATTGGTTTTATGAAAATGGAACCAAATTTTTAAAATAATAATGTTATAACTTAGTTAAACTATTTATGATATTTTTTCTTGCTATATAGCCTAGTAGACCGTATTAATTTTAGATATTCTTTATTTTAAATATTATTTCATAATTAGTAAACTTCGTTTATAAATAATGTTAACCAATTCAAATGGTTTTATGAAAGTGGAACCAAATTTCAAAAAAATAATAATTTTAAAACTTAGTTAAACTATTTATGACATTTTTTCTTGCTGTAAAGCCTGGTAAACCATTTTAATTTTAGATATTCTTTATTTTAAGTATTGTTGCATTATTAATAAACTTGATTTATAAATAATTTTAACCAATTCAAATGATTTTATGAAAGTGGAATCTTACTACTAAAATATCAAAAATTTTAACTCTATTAAACTATTTATATATATTTTATTATGCTCTATCACTTGGTGGGCCGTATTAATTTGAGATTTTCTCTATTTAAAATATTTTTATATTATTTGTAAACTTGGTTTATAAACAATTTCAACTAATTCTATTGGTTTTATGAAAATGGAACCAAATTTTAAAAAAAATAATTTTAAATTTAGTTAAACTATTTATGACATTTTTTCTTGCTGTATAGCCTAGTAGACCGTATTAATCTTAGATATTCTTTATTTTAAATATTGTTGGATTATTAATAAAATTAGTTCTGATCATGTCATCCCACCTGGCCGAGTTGAAAGCGTTTTTGACGTCCAGCGTTACTAGAAGGACGTCCTTGCGAATTGCAGGCCGCTTTTCCCTCTCAGCCTCTACGGTATCCACGACATGCCGAATGGCGTCTATCGTGGAATGCCCTTCACGAAAACCATGCTGCTCCTCAGAGAGACCACCGCCCTCCTCGATTGCCCTTCTGAGCCTTACCCGGAGCAAGCTCTCCAAAACCTTACCAATGGTGCGTGTCGCACGTTCCCTTGGAGAACCTTGAACATTTTCGATGACACCTGCTTCTCGCCACAGCCAGAGCCTCCCGATAACTGGGGCAGTTTACCTCTCCAGGATAAAGCTCCGTGGAGCACTTATCCTTTCTGGTTTTTTTTAGAGGAAGCACTCAGGCTTATCCTTGCTGCACTTTATCCTCTTATGGCCATCTTTACCACACTTTAAACACGCCTTACTTCTGTCTGGGCCTTTGCAGACATATTGGCTATGTCCATAACCCAGACACTTGTAGCAGCGCCTCACGTCTGCACGGAGGCGCACTCAACTCGTTGTCCAGCCGATCTGGATGTTGCCCTTTTTGCCAGGCGTAGAGCGTCGGCCTCAAGAAGGTCCACCACGGCCATCTGGCTTTTTGTGCCTTTGGTTTTGAAAATGGACACCTCGAATAGGACTCCATTTTCGACACCTATGGCCTTGGCAAGAGCTGCCTAAATCTCCTGTTCTTTCGTGACCCCATCCAAATCTCAAATTTCGAGTTTTAGTGTCGGTATCAAGTCACGAACATTCGACTCAGGGCCCGTGACTGACTTCAAACTCTATTAAACTATTTATATAATTTTTCTTAAGCTCTATCACTTGGTGGGCCGTATTAATTTGAGATTTTATATATTTTTATATTATTAGTAAACTTGGTTTATAAAGAATTTCAACTAATTCTATTGGTTTTATGAAAATGGAACCAAATTTTTAAAATAATAATTTTAAAACTTAGTTAAACTATTTATGACATTTTTTCTTGCTCTATAGCCTAGTAGACCGTATTAATTTTAGATATTCTATATTTTAAATATTGTTGCATTATTAGTAAACTAGGTTTATAAATAATTTTAACCAATTCATATTGTTATATGAAAGTGGAACCCTACTACTAAAATAGCAAACATTTTAAAACTCTCTTTAACTATTTATATAATTTTTATTAAGCTCTATCACTTGTTGGACCGTATTAATTTGAGATTTTCTCTATTTAAAATATTATTATATTATTAGTAAACTTGGTTTATAAAGAATTTCAACTAATTCTATTGGTTTTATGAAAATGGAACCAAATTTTAAAATAATAATTTTAAAACTTAGTTAAACTATTTATGACATTTTTTCTTGCTGTATAGCCTGGTAAACCGTTTTAATTTTAGATATTCTTTATTTTAAATATTGTTGCATTATTAGTAAACTTGGTTTATAAATAATTTTAACCAATTCATATTGTTATATGAAAGTGGAACCCTACTACTAAAATAGCAAAAATTTTAAAACTCTCTTTAACTATTTATATAATTTTTATTAAGCTCTATCACTTGTTGGACCGTATTAATTTGAGATTTTCTCTATTTAAAATATTTTTATATTATTGGTAAACTTGGTTTATAAACAATTTCAACTTATTCTATTGGTTTTATGAAAATGGAACCAAATTTTTAAAATAATAATGTTAAAACTTAGTTAAACTATTTATGATATTTTTTCTTGCTGTATAGCCTAGTAGACCGTATTAATTTTAGACATTCTTTATTTTAAATATTATTTCATAATTAGTAAACTTGGTTTATAAATAATTATAACCAATTCAAATGGTTTTATGAAAGTGGAATCTTACTACTAAAATAGCAAAAATTTTAAAACTCTATTAAACTATTTATATATTTTTTTTTAAGCTCTATCACTTGGTGGGCCGTATTAATTTGAGATTTTATATATTTTTATATTATTAGTAAACTTGGTTTATAAACAATTTCAACTAATTCTATTGGTTTTATGAAAATGGAACCAAATTTTTAAAATAATAATTTTAAAACTTAGTTAAACTGCTTATGACATTTTTTCTTGCTGTATAGCCTAGTAGACCGTATTAATCTTAGATATTCTTTATTTTAAATATTGTTGGATTATTAATAAAATTGTTTCTGATCATGTTATCCCACCTGGCCGAGTTGAAAGCGTTTTTGACGTCCAGCGTTACTAGAAGGACGTCCTTGCGAATTGCAGGCCGCTTTTTCCTCTCAGCCTCTACGGTATCCACGACATGCCAAATGGCGTCTATCGAGGAATGCCCTTCACGAAAACTATGCTGCTCCTCAGAGAGACCATCGCCGTCCTCGATTGCCCTTCTGAGCCTTGCCCGGAGCAAGCTCTCCAAAATCTTACTAATGGTGCGTGTCACATGTTCCCTTGGAGAACCTTGAACATTTTCGATGACACCTGCTTCTCGCCACAGCCAGAGCCTCCCGATAACTGGGGCAGTTTACCTCTCCAGGATAAAGCTCCGTGGAGCACTTATCCTTTCTGGTTTTACAGAGGAAGCACTCAGGCTTATCCTTGCTGCACTCTATCCTCTTATGGCCATCTTTACCACACTTTAAACACGCCTTACTTCTGTCTGGGCCTTTGCAGACATATTGGCTATGTCCATAACCCAGACTATATAAATATTATTAGTAAACTTGGTTTATAAACAATTTCAACTAATTCTATTGGTTTTATGAAAATGGAACCAAATTTTTAAAATAATAATTTTAAAACTTAGTTAAACTATTTATGACATTTTTTCTTGCTGTATAGCCTAGTAGACCGTATTAATTTTAGATATTCTATATTTTAAATATTGTTTCATTATTAGTAAACTAGGTTTATAAATAATTTTAACCAATTCATATTGTTATATTAAAGTGGAACCCTACTACTAAAACAGCAAACATTTTAAAACTCTCTTAAACTATTTATATAATATTTCTTAAGCTCTATCACTTTGTGGGCCGTATTAATTTAAGATTTTCTCTATTTTAAATATTTTTATATTATTAGTAAACTTGGTTTATAAACAATTTCAACTAATTCTATTGGTTTTATGAAAATGTAACCAAATTTTTAAAATAATAATTTTAAAACTTAGTCAGACTATTTGTGACATTTTTTCTTGCTGTATAGCCTAGTAGACCATATTAATTTTAGATATTCTATATTTTAAATATTGTTGCATTATTAGTAAACTAGGTTTACAAATAATTTTAACCAATTCATATTGTTATATGAAAGTGGAACCCTACTACTAAAATAGCAAACATTTTAAATCTCTCTTAAACTATTTATATAATTTTTCTTAAGCTCTATCACTTTGTGGGCCGTATTAATTTAAGATTTTCTCTATTTTAAATATTTTTATATTATTAGTAAACTTGGTTTATAAACAAATTCAACTTATTCTATTGGTTTTATGAAAATGGAACCAAATTTTTAAAATAATAATGTTAAAACTTAGTTAAACTATTTATGATATTTTTTCTTGCTGTAAAGCCTGGTAAACCATTTTAATTTTAGATATTCTTTATTTTAAGTATTGTTGCATTATTAATAAACTTGGTTTATAAATAATTTTAACCAATTCAAATGATTTTATGAAAGTGGAATCTTACTACTAAAATAGCAAAAATTTTAACTCTATTAAACTATTTATATATATTTTATTATGCTCTATCACTTGGTGGGCCGTATTCATTTGAGATTTTCTCTATTTAAAATATTTTTATATTATTTGTAAACTTGGTTTATAAATAATTTTAACTTATTCTATTGGTTTTATGAAAATGGAACCAAATTTTTAAAATAATAATGTTAAAACTTAGTTAAACTATTTATGACATTTTTTCTTGCTGTATAGCCTAGTAGACCGTATTAATCTTAGTTATTCTTTATTTTAAATATTGTTGCATTATTAGTAAACTAGGTTTACAAATAATTTTAACCAAATCATATTGTTATATAAAAGTGGAACCCTACTACTAAAACAGCAAACATTTTAAAACTCTCTTAAACTATTTATATAATTTTTCTTAAGCTCTATCACTTTGTGGGCCGTATTAATTTAAGATTTTCTCTATTTTAAATATTTTTATATTATTAGTAAACTTGGTTTATAAACAATTTCAACTTATTCTATTGGTTTTATGAAAATGGAACCAAATTTTTAAAATAATAATGTTAAAACTTAGTTAAACTATTTATGATATTTTTTCTTGCTGTATAGCCTACTAGACCGTATTAATTTTAGATATTCCTTATTTTAAATATTATTTCATAATTAGTAAACTTGGTTTATAAATAATTTTAACCAATTCAAATGGTTTTATGAAAGTGGAACCAAATTTCTAAAAAAATAATAATTTTAAAACTTAGTCAAACTATTTATGACATTTTTTCTTGCTGTAAAGCCTGGTAAACCATTTTAATTTTAGATATTCTTTATTTTAAGTATTGTTGCATTATTAATAAACTTGGTTTATAAATAATTTTAACCAATTCAAATGGTTTTATGAAAGTGGAATCTTACTACTAAATTAGCAAAAATTTTAAAACTCTATTAAACTATTTATATAATTTTTATTAAGCTCTATCACTTGGTGGGCCGTATTAATTTGAGATTTTATATATTTTTATATTATTAGTAAACTTGGTTTATAAACAATTTCAACTAATTCTATTCGTTTTATGAAACTGGAACCAAATTTTTAAAATAATAATTTTAAAACTTAGTTAAACTATTTATGACATTTTTTCTTGCTGTATAGACTAGTAGACCGTATTAATTTTAGATATTCTATATTTTAAATATTGTTGCATTAATAGTAAACTAGGTTTATAAATAATTTTAACCAATTCATATTGTTATATGAAAGTGGAACCCTACTACTAAAATAGCAAACATTTTAAAACTCTCTTAAACTATTTATATAATTTTTCTTAAGCTCTATCACTTGGTGGGCCGTATTAATTTGAGATTTTATATATTTTTATATTTTTAGTAAACTTGGTTTATAAACAATTTCAACTAATTCTATTCGTTTTATGAAATTGGAACCAAATTTTTAAAATAATAATTTTAAAACTTAGTTAAACTATTTATGACATTTTTTCTTGCTGTATAGACTAGTAGACCGTATTAATTTTAGATATTCTATATTTTAAATATTGTTGCATTAATAGTAAACTAGGTTTATAAATAATTTTAACCAATTCATATTGTTATATGAAAGTGGAACCCTACAACTAAAATAGCAAACATTTTAAAACTCTCTTAAACTATTTATATAATTTTTCTTAAGCTCTATCACTTTGTGGGCCGTATTAATTTAAGATTTTCTCTATTTTAAATATTTTTATATTATTAGTAAACTTGGTTTATAAATAATTTCAACTTATTCTATTGGTTTTATGAAAATGTAACCAAGTTTTTAAAATAATAATGTTATAACTTAGTTAAACTATTTATGACATTTTTTCTTGCTGTAAAGCCTGGTAAAACATTTTAATTTTAGATATTCTTTATTTTACGTATTGTTGCATTATTAATAAACTTGGTTTATAAATAATTTTAACCAATTCAAATGGTTTTATGAAAGTGGAATCTTACTACTAAAATAGCAAAAATTTTAAAACTCTATTAAACTATTTATATATATTTTATTATGCTCTATCACTTGGTGGGCCGTATTCATTTGAGATTTTCTCTATTTAAAATATTTTTATATTATTTGTAAACTTGGTTTATAAATAATTTCAACTTATTCTATTGGTTTTATGAAAATGTAACCAAGTTTTTAAAATAATAATGTTAAAACTTAGTTAAACTATTTATGACATTTTTTCTTGCTGTATAGCCTAGTAGACCGTATTAATCTTAGATATTCTTTATTTTAAATATTGTTGGATTATTAATAAAATTGGTTCTGATCATGTCATCCCACCTGGCCGAGTTGAAAGCGTTTTTGTCGTCCAGCGTTACTATAAGGACGTCCTTGCGAATTGCAGGCCGCTTTTCCCTCTCAGCCTCTACGGTATCCACGACATGCCGAATGGCGTCTATCGTGGAATGCTCTTCACGAAAACCATGCTGCTCCTCAGAGAGACCACCGCCCTCCTCGATTGCCCTTCTGAGCCTTGCCCGGAGCAAGCTCTCCAAAACCTTACCAATGATGCGTGTCGCATGTTCCCTTGGAGAACCTTGAACATTTTCGATGACACCTGCTTCTCGCCACAGCCAGAGCCTCCCGATAACTGGGGCAGTTTACCTCTCCAGGATAAAGCTCCGTGGAGCACTTATCCTTTCTGGTTTTACAGAGGAAGCACTCAGGCTTATCCTTGCTGCACTCTATCCTCTTATGGCCATCTTCACCACACTTTAAACACGCCTTACTTCTGTCTGGGCCTTTGCAGACATATTGGCTATGCCCATAACCCAGACACTTGTAGCAGTGCCTCACGTCTGCACGGAGGCGCACTCAACTCGATGTCCAACCGATCTGGATTTTGCCCTTTTTGGCCAGGCGTAGAGCGTCGGCCTCAAGAAGGTCCACCACGGCCATCTGGCTTTTTGTGCTTTTGGTTTTAAAAATGGACACCTCGAATAGGTCTCCATTTTCGACACCTATGGCCTTGGCAAGAGCTGCCTGAATCTCCTGTTCTTTCGTGACCCCATCCAAATCTCAAATTTCGAGTTTTAGTGTCGGTATCAAGTCACGAACATTCGACTCAGGGCCCGTGACTGACTTCAAACTCTATTAAACTATTTATATAATTTTTCTTAAGCTCTATCACTTGGTGGGCCGTATTAATTTGAGATTTTATATATCTTTATATTATTAGTAATTAGTAAACTTGGTTTATAAACAATTTCAACTAATTCTATTGGTTTTATGAAAATGGAACCAAATTTTTAAAATAATAATCTTAAAACTTAGTCAAACTATTTATGACATTTTTTCTTGCTGTATAGCCTAGTAGACCGTATTAATCTTAGATATTCTTTATTTTAAATATTGTTGGATTATTAATAAAATTGGTTCTGATCATGTCATCCCACCTGGCCGAGTTGAAAGCGTTTTTGTCGTCCAGCGTTACTATAAGGACGTCCTTGCGAATTGCAGGCCGCTTTTCCCTCTCAGCCTCTACGGTATCCACGACATGCCGAATGGCGTCTATCGTGGAATGCCCTTCACGAAAACCATGCTGCTCCTCAGAGAGGCCACCGCCCTCCTCGATTGCCCTTCTGAGCCTTGCCCGGAGCAAGCTCTCCAAAACCTTACCAATGGTGCGTGTCGCATGTTCCCTTGGAGAACCTTGAACATTTTCGATGACACCTGCTTCTCGCCACAGCCAGAGCCTACCGATAACTGGGACAGTTTACCTCTCCAGGATAAACCTCCGTGAAGCACTTATCCTTTCTGGTTTTTTTTAGAGGAAGCACTCAGGCTTATCCTTGCTGCACTTTATCCTCTTATGGCCATCTTCACCACACTTTAAACACGCCTTACTTCTGTCTGGGCCTTTGCAGACATATTGGCTATGTCCATAACCCAGACACTTGTAGCAGCGCCTCACGTCTGCACGGAGGCGCACTCTACTCGATGTCCAGCCGATCTGGATTTTGCCCTTTTAGGCCAGGCGTAGAGCGTCGGCCACAAGAAGGTCCACCACGGCCATCTGGCTTTTTGTGCCTTTGGTTTTGAAAATGGACACCTCGAATAGGACTCCATTTTCGACACCTATGGCCTTGGCAAGAGCTGCCTGAATCTCCTGTTCTTTCGTGACCCCATCTAAATCTCAAATTTCGAGTTTTATTGTCGGTATCAAGTCACGAACATTCGACTCAGGGCCCGTGACTGACTTCAAACTCTATTAAACTATTTATATAATTTTTCTTAAGCTCTATCACTTGGTGGGCCGTATTAATTTGAGATTTTATATATTTTTATATTATTAGTAAACTTGGTTTATAAACAATTTCAACTAATTCTATTGGTTTTATGAAAATGGAACCAAATTTTTAAAATAATAATCTTAAAACTTAGTCAAACTATTTATGACATTTTTTCTTGCTGTATAGCCTAGTAGACCGTATTAATTTTAGATATTCTATATTTTAAATATTATTGCATTATTAGTAAACTAGGTTTATAAATAATTTTAACCAATTCATATTGTTATATGAAAGTGGAACCCTACTACTAAAACAGCAAACATTTTAAAACTCTCTTAAACTATTTATATAATTTTTCTTAAGCTCTATCACTTTGTGGGCCGTATTAATTTAAGATTTTCTCTATTTTAAATATTTTTATATTATTAGTAAACTTGGTTTATAAACAATTTCAACTTATTCTATTGGTTTTATGAAAATGGAACCAAATTTTTAAAATAATAATGTTATAACTTAGTTAAACTATTTATGATATTTTTTCTTGCTGTATAGCCTAATAGACCGTATTAATTTTAGATATTCCTTATTTTAAATATTATTTCATAATTATTAAACTTGGTTTATAAATAATTTTAACCAATTCAAATGGTTTTATGAAAGTGGAACCAAATTTCTAAAAAAATAATAATTTTAAAACTTAGACAAACTATTTATGACATTTTTTCTTGCTGTAAAGCCTGGTAAACCATTTTAATTTTAGATATTCTTTATTATAAGTATTGTTGCATTATTAATAAACTTGGTTTATAAATAATTTTAACCAATTCAAATGGTTTTATGAAAGTGGAATCTTACTACTAAATTAGCAAAAATTTTAAAACTCTATTAAACTATTTATATAATTTTTCTTAAGCTCTATCACTTGGTGGGCCGTATTAATTTGAGATTTTATATATTTTTATATTATTAGTAAACTTGGTTTATAAACAATTTCAACTAATTCTATTCGTTTTATGAAATTGGAACCAAATTTTTAAAATAATAATTTTAAAACTTAGTTAAACTATTTATGACATTTTTTCTTGCTGTATAGACTAGTAGACCGTATTAATTTTAGATATTCTATATTTTAAATATTGTTGCATTAATAGTAAACTAGGTTTATAAATAATTTTAACCAATTCATATTGTTATATGAAAGTGGAACCCTACTACTAAAATAGCAAACATTTTAAAACTCTCTTAAACTATTTATATAATTTTTCTTAAGCTCTATCACTTTGTGGGCCGTATTAATTTAAGATTTTCTCTATTTTAAATATTTTTATATTATTAGTAAACTTGGTTTATAAACAATTTCAACTTATTCTATTGGTTTTATGAAAATGGAACCAAATTTTTAAAATAATAATGTTATAACTTAGTTAAACTATTTATGATATTTTTTCTTGCTGTATAGCCTAATAGACCGTATTAATTTTAGATATTCCTTATTTTAAATATTATTTCATAATTAGTAAACTTGGTTTATAAATAATTTTAACCAATTCAAATGGTTTTATGAAAGTGGAACCAAATTTCTAACAAAATAATAATTTTAAAACTTAGTCAAACTATTTATGACATTTTTTCTTGCTGTAAAGCCTGGTAAACCATTTTAATTTTAGATATTCTTTATTTTAAGTATTGTTGCATTATTAATAAACTTGGTTTATAAATAATTTTAACCAATTCAAATGGTTTTATGAAAGTGGAATCTTACTACTAAATTAGCAAAAATTTTAAAACTCTATTAAACTATTTATATAATTTTTATTAAGCTCTATCACTTGGTGGGCCGTATTAATTTGAGATTTTATATATTTTTATATTATTAGTAAACTTGGTTTATAAACAATTTCAACTAATTCTATTCGTTTTATGAAACTGGAACCAAATTTTTAAAATAATAATTTTAAAACTTAGTTAAACTATTTATGACATTTTTTCTTGCTGTATAGACTAGTAGACCGTATTAATTTTAGATATTCTATATTTTAAATATTGTTGCATTAATAGTAAACTAGGTTTATAAATAATTTTAACCAATTCATATTGTTATATGAAAGTGGAACCCTACTACTAAAATAGCAAACATTTTAAAACTCTTTTAAACTATTTATATAATTTTTCTTAAGCTCTATCACTTTGTGGGCCGTATTAATTTAAGATTTTCTCTATTTTAAATATTTTTATATTATTAGTAAACTTGGTTTATAAATAATTTCAACTTATTCTATTGGTTTTATGAAAATGTAACCAAGTTTTTAAAATAATAATGTTATAACTTAGTTAAGGACTTATGACCCCAATTGGAAAAAAAAAGCAAATATCCACATTACCGACGTTATTTTTTTTTAATAACTTGCAGTTTAAAATAAAATTAGTTGTAAAAATATTAAAAAATGTGTTTATTATGTAATATTATTGCAAAAAAAATTATTTTAATTTTATAAATTATGAAAAAACATTATTATTTTAGGTTATGGCACTTGCTAAAACTTGGTTTTCACTGAAGAATTATTGATTGAATGTGGTAACTTAGATAATATAAATTGGAAATATAATCTTTGACAATTTATTTATCATATTTAATAAGTTTCAACTCCCTGTGTCATCATTATCATACTTTTTGTAAGCTCCAAATATGAATTCCCATAAGAGCAATGTTAAACTGCCTACTTTTAATTTGCAATAAAAAGATAATTAATGTGGTAATAGATAAAAAACCAAGTTCAATTCAACTTTAAAAATGTTTAGCTTTAATAATTTTCCTGTTTCATTCAGTTCTGTCATCATTTCCAATTAGGGTCATAACTCCTTAAACTATTTATGACATTTTTTCTTGCTGTAAAGCCTGGTAAAACATTTTAATTTTAGATATTCTTTATTTTAAGTATTGTTGCATTATTAATAAACTTGGTTTATAAATAATTTTAACCAATTCAAATGATTTTATGAAAGTGGAATCTTACTACTAAAATAGCAAAAATTTTAACTCTATTAAACTATTTATATATATTTTATTATGCTCTATCACTTGGTGGGCCGTATTCATTTGAGATTTTCTCTATTTAAAATATTTTTATATTATTTGTAAACTTGGTTTATAAATAATTTCAACTTATTCTATTGGTTTTATGAAAATGGAACCAAATTTTTAAAATAATAATGTTAAAACTTAGTTAAACTATTTATGATATTTTTTCTTGCTGTATAGCCTACTAGACCGTATTAATTTTAGATATTCCTTATTTTAAATATTATTTCATAATTAGTAAACTTGGTTTATAAATAATTTTAACCAATTGAAATGGTTTTATGAAAGTGGAACCAAATTTCTAAAAAAATAATAATTTTAAAACTTAGTCAAACTATTTATGACATTTTTTCTTGCTGTAAATCCTGGTAAACCATTTTAATTTTAGATATTCTTTATTTTAAGTATTGTTGCATTATTAATAAACTTGGTTTATAAATAATTTTAACCAATTCAAATGGTTTTATGAAAGTGGAATCTTACTACTAAATTAGCAAAAATTTTAAAACTCTATTAAACTATTTATATAATTTTTCTTAAGCTCTATCACTTGGTGGGCCGTATTAATTTGAGATTTTATATATTTTTATATTTTTAGTAAACTTGGTTTATAAACAATTTCAACTAATTCTATTCGTTTTATGAAATTGGAACCAAATTTTTAAAATAATAATTTTAAAACTTAGTTAAACTATTTATGACATTTTTTCTTGCTGTATAGACTAGTAGACCGTATTAATTTTAGATATTCTATATTTTAAATATTGTTGCATTAATAGTAAACTAGGTTTATAAATAATTTTAACCAATTCATATTGTTATATGAAAGTGGAACCCTACTACTAAAATAGCAAACATTTTAAAACTCTCTTAAACTATTTATATAATTTTTCTTAAGCTCTATCACTTTGTGGGCCGTATTAATTTAAGATTTTCTCTATTTTAAATATTTTTATATTATTAGTAAACTTGGTTTATAAATAATTTCAACTTATTCTATTGGTTTTATGAAAATGTAACCAAGTTTTTAAAATAATAATGTTATAACTTAGTTAAACTATTTATGACATTTTTTCTTGCTGTAAAGCCTGGTAAAACATTTTAATTTTAGATATTCTTTATTTTAAGTATTGTTGCATTATTAATAAACTTGGATTATAAATAATTTTAACCAATTCAAATGGTTTTATGAAAGTGGAATCTTACTACTAAAATAGCAAAAATTTTAAAACTCTATTAAACTATTTATATATATTTTATTATGCTCTATCACTTGGTGGGCCGTATTCATTTGAGATTTTCTCTATTTAAAATATTTTTATATTATTTGTAAACTTGGTTTATAAATAATTTCAACTTATTCTATTGGTTTTATGAAAATTGAACCAAATTTTTAAAATAATAATGTTAAAACTTAGTTAAACTATTTATGACATTTTTTCTTGCTGTATAGCCTAGTAGACCGTATTAATCTTAGATATTCTTTATTTTAAATATTGTTGGATTATTAATAAAATTGGTTCTGATCATGTCATCCCACCTGGCCGAGTTGAAAGCGTTTTTGTCGTCCAGCGTTACTATAAGGACGTCCTTGCGAATTGCAGGCCGCTTTTCCCTCTCAGCCTCTACGGTATCCACGACATGCCGAATGGCGTCTATCGTGGAATGCTCTTCACGAAAACCATGCTGCTCCTCAGAGAGACCACCGCCCTCCTCGATTGCCCTTCTGAGCCTTGCCCGGAGCAAGCTCTCCAAAACCTTACCAATGGTGCGTGTCGCATGTTCCCTTGGAGAACCTTGAACATTTTCGATGACACCTGCTTCTCGCCACAGCCAGAGCCTCCCGATAACTGGGGCAGTTTACCTCTCCAGGATAAAGCTCCGTGGAGCACTTATCCTTTCTGGTTTTACAGAGGAAGCACTCAGGCTTATCCTTGCTGCACTCTATCCTCTTATGGCCATCTTCACCACACTTTAAACACGCCTTACTTCTGTCTGGGCCTTTGCAGACATATTGGCTATGTCCATAACCCAGACACTTGTAGCAGCGCCTCACGTCTGCACGGAGGCGCACTCAACTCGATGTGCAGCCGATCTGGATTTTGCCCTTTTTGGCCAGGCGTAGAGCGTCGGCCTCAAGAAGGTCCACCACGGACATCTGGCTTTTTGGGCCTTTGGTTTTGAAAATGGACACCTCGAATAGGTCTCCATTTTCGAGACCTATGGCCTTGGCAAGAGCTGCCTGAATCTCCTGTTCTTTCGTGACCCCATCCAAATCTCAAATTTCGAGTTTTAGTGTCGGGATCAAGTCACGAACATTCGACTCAGGGCCCGTGACTGACTTCAAACTCTATTAAACTATTTATATAATTTTTCATAAGCTCTATCACTTGGTGGGCCGTATTAATTTGAGATTTTATATATCTTTATATTATTAGTAATTAGTAAACTTGGTTTATAAACAATTTCAACTAATTCTATTGGTTTTATGAAAATGGAACCAAATTTTTAAAATAATAATCTTAAAACTTAGTCAAACTATTTATGACATTTTTTCTTGCTGTATAGCCTAGTAGACCGTATTAATCTTAGATATTCTTTATTTTAAATATTGTTGGATTATTAATAAAATTGGTTCTGATCATGTCATCCCACCTGGCCGAGTTGAAAGCGTTTTTGTCGTCCAGCGTTACTATAAGGACGTCCTTGCGAATTGCAGGCTGCTTTTCCCTCTCAGCCTCTACGGTATCCACGACATGCCGAATGGCGTCTATCGTGGAATGCCCTTCACGAAAACCATGCTGCTCCTCAGAGAGGCCACCGCCCTCCTCGATTGCCCTTCTGAGCCTTGCCCGGAGCAAGCTCTCCAAAACCTTACCAATGGTGCGTGTCGCATGTTCCCTTGGAGAACCTTGAACATTTTCGATGACACCTGCTTCTCGCCACAGCCAGAGCCTCCCGATAACTGGGACAGTTTACCTCTCCAGGATAAACCTCCGTGAAGCACTTATCCTTTCTGGTTTTTTTTAGAGGAAGCACTCAGGCTTATCCTTGCTGCACTTTATCCTCTTATGGCCATCTTCACCACACTTTAAACACGCCTTACTTCTGTCTGGGCCTTTGCAGACATATTGGCTATGTCCATAACCCAGACACTTGTAGCAGCGCCTCACGTCTGCACGGAGGCGCACTCTACTCGATGTCCAGCCGATCTGGATTTTGCCCTTTTAGGCCAGGCGTAGAGAGTCGGCCACAAGAAGGTCCACCACGGCCATCTGGCTTTTTGTGCCTTTGGTTTTGAAAATGGACACCTCGAATAGGACTCCATTTTCGACACCTATGGCCTTGGCAAGAGCTGCCTGAATCTCCTGTTCTTTCGTGACCCCATCTAAATCTCAAATTTCGAGTTTTATTGTCGGTATCAAGTCACGAACATTCGACTCAGGGCCCGTGACTGACTTCAAACTCTATTAAACTATTTATATAATTTTTCTTAAGCTCTATCACTTGGTGGGCCGTATTAATTTGAGATTTTATATATTTTTATATTATTAGTAAACTTGGTTTATAAACAATTTCAACTAATTCTATTGGTTTTATGAAAATGGAACCAAATTTTTAAAATAATAATCTTAAAACTTAGTCAAACTATTTATGACATTTTTTCTTGCTGTATAGCCTAGTAGACCATATTAATTTTAGATATTCTATATTTTAAATATTATTGCATTATTAGTAAACTAGGTTTATAAATAATTTTAACCAATTCATATTGTTATATGAAAGTGGAACCCTACTACTAAAACAGCAAACATTTTAAAACTCTCTTAAACTATTTATATAATTTTTCTTAAGCTCTATCACTTTGTGGGCCGTATTAATTTAAGATTTTCTCTATTTTAAATATTTTTATATTATTAGTAAACTTGGTTTATAAACAATTTCAACTTATTCTATTGGTTTTATGAAAATGGAACCAAATTTTTAAAATAATAATGTTATAACTTAGTTAAACTATTTATGATATTTTTTCTTGCTGTATAGCCTAATAGACCGTATTAATTTTAGATATTCCTTATTTTAAATATTATTTCATAATTAGTAAACTTGGTTTATAAATAATTTTAACCAATTCAAATGGTTTTATGAAAGTGGAACCAAATTTCTAACAAAATAATAATTTTAAAACTTAGTCAAACTATTTATGACATTTTTTCTTGCTGTAAAGCCTGGTAAACCATTTTAATTTTAGATATTCTTTATTTTAAGTATTGTTGCATTATTAATAAACTTGGTTTATAAATAATTTTAACCAATTCAAATGGTTTTATGAAAGTGGAATCTTACTACTAAATTAGCAAAAATTTTAAAACTCTATTAAACTATTTATATAATTTTTATTAAGCTCTATCACTTGGTGGGCCGTATTAATTTGAGATTTTATATATTTTTATATTATTAGTAAACTTGGTTTATAAACTATTTCAACTAATTCTATTCGTTTTATGAAACTGGAACCAAATTTTTAAAATAATAATTTTAAAACTTAGTTAAACTATTTATGACATTTTTTCTTGCTGTATAGACTAGTAGACCGTATTAATTTTAGATATTCTATATTTTAAATATTGTTGCATTAATAGTAAACTAGGTTTATAAATAATTTTAACCAATTCATATTGTTATATGAAAGTGGAACCCTACTACTAAAATAGCAAACATTTTAAAACTCTTTTAAACTATTTATATAATTTTTCTTAAGCTCTATCACTTTGTGGGCCGTATTAATTTAAGATTTTCTCTATTTTAAATATTTTTATATTATTAGTAAACTTGGTTTATAAATAATTTCAACTTATTCTATTGGTTTTATGAAAATGTAACCAAGTTTTTAAAATAATAATGTTATAACTTAGTTAAGGACTTATGACCCCAATTGGAAAAAAAAAGCAAATATCCACATTACCGACGTTATTTTTTTTTAATAACTTGCAGTTTAAAATAAAATTAGTTGTAAAAATATTAAAAAATGTGTTTATTATGTAATATTATTGCAAAAAAAATTATTTTAATTTTATAAATTATGAAAAAACATTATTATTTTAGGTTATGGCACTTGCTAAAACTTGGTTTTCACTGAAGAATTATTGATTGAATGTGGTAACTTTGATAATATAAATTGGAAATATAATCTTTGACAATTTATTTATCATATTTAATAAGTTTCAACTCCCTGTGTCATCATTATCATACTTTTTGTAAGCTCCAAATATGAATTCCCATAAGAGCAATGTTAAACTGCCTACTTTTAATTTGCAATAAAAAGATAATTAATGTGGTAATAGATAAAAAACCAAGTTCAATTCAACTTTAAAAATGTTTAGCTTTAATAATTTTCCTGTTTCATTCAGTTCTGTCATCATTTCCAATTAGGGTCATAACTCCTTAAACTATTTATGACATTTTTTCTTGCTGTAAAGCCTGGTAAAACATTTTAATTTTAGATATTCTTTATTTTAAGTATTGTTGCATTATTAATAAACTTGGTTTATAAATAATTTTAACCAATTCAAATGATTTTATGAAAGTGGAATCTTACTACTAAAATAGCAAAAATTTTAACTCTATTAAACTATTTATATATATTTTATTATGCTCTATCACTTGGTGGGCCGTATTCATTTGAGATTTTCTCTATTTAAAATATTTTTATATTATTTGTAAACTTGGTTTATAAATAATTTCAACTTATTCTATTGGTTTTATGAAAATGGAACCAAATTTTTAAAATAATAATGTTAAAACTTAGTTAAACAATTTATGACATTTTTTCTTGCTGTATAGCCTAGTAGACCGTATTAATTTTAGATATTCTATATTTTAAATATTGTTGCATTATTAGTAAACTAGGTTTATAAATAATTTTAACCAATTCATATTGTTATATGAAAGTGGAACCCTACTACTAAAATAGCAAACATTTTTAAACTCTCTTAAACTATTTATATAATTTTTCTTAAGCTCTATCACTTTGTGGGCCGTATTAATTTAAGATTTTCTCTATTTTAAATATTTTTATATTATTAGTAAACTTGGTTTATAAACAATTTCAACTTATTCTATTGGTTTTATGAAAATGGAACCAAACTTTTAAAATAATAATGTCAAAACTTAGTTAAACTATTTATGATATTTTTTCTTGCTGTATAGCCTAATAGACCGTATTAATTTTAGATATTCTTTATTTTAAATATTATTTCATAATTAGTAAACTTGGTTTATAAATAATTTTAACCAATTCAAATGGTTTTATGAAAGTGGAACCAAATTTCTAAAAATATAATAATTTTAAAACTTAGTCAAACTATTTATGACATTTTTTCTTGCTGTAAGGCCTGGTAAACCATTTTAATTTTAGATATTCTTTATTTTAAGTATTGTTGCATTATTAATAAACTTGGTTTATAAATAATTTTAACCAATTCAAATGGTTTTATGAAAGTGGAACCCTACTACTAAAATAGCAAAAATTTTAAAACTCTCTTTAACTATTTATATAATTTTTAATAAGCTCTATCACTTGTTGGACCGTATTAATTTGAGATTTTCTCTATTTAAAATATTATTATATTATTAGTAAACTTGGTTTATAAAGAATTTTAACTAATTCTATTGGTTTTATGAAAATGGAACCAAATTTTTAAAATAATAATTTTAAAACTTAGTTAAACTATTTATGATATTTTTTCTTGCTGTATAGCCTACTAGACCGTATTAATTTTAGATATTCCTTATTTTAAATATTATTTCATAATTAGTAAACTTGGTTTATAAATAATTTTAACCAATTCAAATGGTTTTATGAAAGTGGAACCAAATTTCTAAAAAAATAATAATTTTAAAACTTAGTCAAACTATTTATTACATTTTTTCTTGCTGTAAATCCTGGTAAACCATTTTAATTTTAGATATTCTTCATTTTAAGTATTGTTGCATTATTAATAAACTTGGTTTATAAATAATTTTAACCAATTCAAATGGTTTTATGAAAGTGGAATCTTACTACTAAATTAGCAAAAATTTTAAAACTCTATTAAACTATTTATATAATTTTTCTTAAGCTCTATCACTTGGTGGGCCGTATTAATTTGAGATTTTATATATTTTTATATTATTAGTAAACTTGGTTTATAAACAATTTCAACTAATTCTATTCGTTTTATGAAACTGGAACCAAATTTTTAAAATAATAATTTTAAAACTTAGTTAAACTATTTATGACATTTTTTCTTGCTGTATAGACTAGTAGACCGTATTAATTTTAGATATTCTATATTTTAAATATTGTTGCATTAATAGTAAACTAGGTTTATAAATAATTTTAACCAATTCATATTGTTATATGAAAGTGGAACCCTACTACTAAAATAGCAAACATTTTAAAACTCTCTTAAACTATTTATATAATTTTTCTTAAGCTCTATCACTTTGTGGGCCGTATTAATTTAAGATTTTCTCTATTTTAAATATTTTTATATTATTAGTAAACTTGGTTTATAAATAATTTCAACTTATTCTATTGGTTTTATGAAAATGTAACCGAGTTTTTAAAATAATAATGTTATAACTTAGTTAAACTATTTATGACATTTTTTCTTGCTGTAAAGCCTGGTAAAACATTTTAATTTTAGATATTCTTTATTTTAAGTATTGTTGCATTATTAATAAACTTGGTTTATAAATAATTTTAACCAATTCAAATGATTTTATGAAAGTGAAATCTTACTACTAAAATAGCAAAAATTTTAACTCTATTAAACTATTTATATATATTTTATTATGCTCTATCACTTGGTGGGCCGTATTCATTTGAGATTTTCTCTTTTTAAAATATTTTTATATTATTTGTAAACTTGGTTTATAAATAATTTCAACTTATTCTATTGGTTTTATGAAAATGGAACCAAATTTTTAAAATAATAATGTTAAAACTTAGTTAAACTATTTATGACATTTTTTCTTGCTGTATAGCCTAGTAGACCGTATTAATCTTAGATATTCTTTATTTTAAATATTGTTGGATTATTAATAAAATTGGTTCTGATCATGTCATCCCACCTGGCCGAGTTGAAAGCGTTTTTGTCGTCCAGCGTTACTATGAGGACGTCCTTGTGAATTGCAGGCCGCTTTTCCCTCTCAGCCTCTACGGTATCCACGACATGCCGAATGGCGTCTATCGTGGAATGCCCTTCACGAAAACCATGCTGCTCCTCAGAGAGACCACCGCCCTCCTCGATTGCCCTTCTGAGCCTTGCCCGGAGCAAGCTCTCCAAAACCTTACCAATGGTGCGTGTCGCATGTTCTTTTGGAGAACCTTGAACATTTTCGATGACACCTGCTTCTCGCCACAGCCAGAGCCTCCCGATAACTGGGGCAGTTTACCTCTCCAGGATAAACCTCCGTGGAGCACTTATCCTTTCTGGTTTTTTTTAGAGGAAGCACTCAGGCTTATCCTTGCTGCACTTTATCCTCTTATGGCCATCTTCACCACACTTTAAACACGCCTTACTTCTGTCTGGGCCTTTGCAGACATATTGGCTATGTCCATAACCCAGACACTTGTAGCAGCGCCTCACGTCTGCACGGAGGCGCACTTTACTAGATGTCCAGCCGATCTGGATTTTGCCCTTTTAGGCCAGGCGTAGAGCGTCGGCCTCAAGAAGGTCCACCACGGCCATCTGGCTTTTTGTGCCTTTGGTTTTGAAAATGGACACCTCGAATAGGACTCCATTTTCGACACCTATGGCCTTGGCAAGAGCTGCCTGAATCTCCTGTTCTTTCGTGACCCCATCCAAATCTCAAATATCGAGTTTTAGTGTCGGTATCAAGTCACGAACATTCGACTCAGGGCCCGTGACTGACTTTAAACTCTATTTAACTATTTATATAATTTTTCTTAAGCTCTATCACTTGGTGGGCCGTATTAATTTGAGATTTTATATATTTTTATATTATTAGTAAACTTGGTTTATAAACAATTTCAACTAATTCTATTGGTTTTATGAAAATGGAACCAAATTTTTAAAATAATAATCTTAAAACTTAGTCAAACTATTTATGACATTTTTTTCTTGCTGTATAGCCTAGTAGACCGTATTAATTTTAGATATTCTATATTTTAAATATTGTTGCATTATTAGTAAACTAGGTTTATAAATAATTTTAACCAATTCATATTGTTATATGAAAGTGGAACCCTACTACTAAAACAGCAAACATTTTAAAACTCTCTTAAACTATTTATATAATTTTTCTTAAGCTCTATCACTTTGTGGGCCGTATTAATTTAAGATTTTCTCTATTTTAAATATTTTTATATTATTAGTAAATTTGGTTTATAAACAATTTCAACTTATTCTATTGGTTTTATGAAAATGGAACCAAATTTTTAAAATAATAATGTTATAACTTAGTTAAACTATTTATGATATTTTTTCTTGCTGTATAGCCTAATAGACCGTATTAATTTTAGATATTCCTTATTTTAAATATTATTTCATAATTAGTAAACTTGGTTTATAAATAATTTTAACCAATTCAAATGGTTTTATGAAAGTGGAACCAAATTTCTAAAAAATAATAATTTTAAAACTTAGTCAAACTATTTATGACATTTTTTCTTGCTGTAAAGCCTGGTAAACCATTTTAATTTTAGATATTCTTCATTTTAAGTATTGTTGCATTATTAATAAACTTGGTTTATAAATAATTTTAACCAATTCAAATGGTTTTATGAAAGTGGAATCTTACTACTAAATTAGCAAAAATTTTAAAACTCTATTAAACTATTTATATAATTTTTCTTAAGCTTTATCACTTGGTGGGCCGTATTAATTTGAGATTTTATATATTTTTATATTCTTAGTAAACTTGGTTTATAAACAATTTCAAATAATTCTATTCGTTTTATGAAATTGGAACCAAATTTTTAAAATAATAATTTTAAAACTTAGTTAAACTATTTATGACATTTTTTCTTACTGTATAGACTAGTAGACCGTATTAATTTTAGATATTCTATATTTTAAATATTGTTGCATTAATAGTAAACTAGGTTTATAAATAATTTTAACCAATTCATATTGTTATATGAAAGTGGAACCCTACTACTAAAATAGCAAACATTTTAAAACTCTCTTAAACTATTTATATAATTTTTCTTAAGCTCTATCACTTTGTGGGCCGTATTAATTTAAGATTTTCTCTATTTTAAATATTTTTATATTATTAGTAAACTTGGTTTATAAATAATTTCAACTTATTCTATTGGTTTTATGAAAATGTAACCAAATTTTTAAAATAATAATGTTATAAATTAGTTAAACTATTTATGACATTTTTTTCTTGCTGTAAAGCCTGGTAAACCATTTTAATTTTAGATATTCTTTATTTTAAGTATTGTTGCATTATTAATAAACTTGAATTATAAATAATTTTAACCAATTCAAATGATTTTATGAAAGTGGAATCTTACTACTAAAATAGCAAAAATTTTAACTCTATTAAACTATTTATATATATTTTATTATGCTCTATCACTTGGTGGGCCGTATTCATTTGAGATTTTCTCTATTTAAACATATTTTTATATTATTTGTAAACTTGGTTTATAAATAATTTCAACTTATTCTATTGGTTTTATGAAAATGGAACCAAATTTTTAAAATAATAATGTTAAAACTTAGTTAAACTATTTATGACATTTTTTCTTGCTGTATAGCCTAGTAGACCGTATTAATCTTAGATATTCTTTATTTTAAATATTGTTGGGTTATTAATAAAATTGGTTCTGATCATGTCATCCCACCTGGCCGAGTTGAAAGCGTTTTTGACGTCCAGCGTTACTATAAGGACGTCCTTGCGAATTGCAGGCCGCTTTTCCCTCTCAGCCTCTACGGTATCCACGACATGCCAAATGGCGTCTATCGTGGAATGCTTTTCACGAAAACCATGCTGCTCCTCAGAGAGACTACCGCCCTCCTCGATTACCCTTCTGAGCCTTGCCCGGAGCAAGCTCTCTAAAACCTTACCAATGGTGCGTGTCGCATGTTCCCTTGGAGAACCTTGAACATTTTCGATGACACCTGCTTCTCGCCACAGCCAGAGCCTCCCGATAACTGGGGCAGTTTACCTCTCCAGGATAAAGCTCCGTGGAGCACTTATCCTTTCTGGTTTTACAGAGGAAGCACTCAGGCTTATCCTTGCTGCACTCTATCCTCTTATGGCCATCTTCACCACACTTTAAACACGCCTTACTTCTGTCTGGGCCTTTGCAGACATATTGGCTATGTCCATAACCCAGACACTTGTAGCAGCGCCTCACGTCTGCACGGAGGCGCACTCAACTCGATGTCCAACCGATCTGGATTTTGCCCTTTTTGGCCAGGCGTAGAGCGTCGGCCTCAAGAAGGTCCACCACGGCCATCTGGCTTTTTGTGCTTTTGGTTTTGAAAATGGACACCTCGAATAGGTCTCCATTTTCGACACCTATGGCCTTGGCAAGAGCTGCCTGAATCTCCTGTTCTTTCGTGACCCCATCCAAATCTCAAATTTCGAGTTTTAGTGTCGGTATCAAGTCACGAACATTCGACTCAGGGCCCGTGACTGACTTCAAACTCTATTAAACTATTTATATAATTTTTCTTAAGCTCTATCACTTGGTGGGCCGTATTAATTTGAGATTTTATATATTTTTATATTTTTAGTAAACTTGGTTTATAAACAATTTCAACTAATTCTATTGGTTTTATGAAAATGGAACCAAATTTTTAAAATAATAATTTTAAAACTTAGTTAAACTATTTATGACATTTTTTCTTGCTGTATAGTCTAGTAGACCGTATTAATTTTAGATATTCTATATTTTAAATATTGTTGCATTATTAGTAAACTAGGTTTATAAATAATTTTAACCAATTCATATTGTTATATGAAAGTGGAACCCTACTACTAAAATCGCAAACATTTTAAAACTCTCTTAAACTATTTATATAATTTTTCTTAAGCTCTATCACTTTGTGGGCCGTATTAATTTAAGATTTTCTCTATTTTAAATATTTTTATATTATTAGTAAACTTGGTTTATAAACAATTTCAACTTATTCTATTGGTTTTATGAAAATGGAACCAAACTTTTAAAATAATAATGTCAAAACTTAGTTAAACTATTTATGATATTTTTTCTTGCTGTATAGCCTAATAGACCGTATTAATTTTAGATATTCTTTATTTTAAATATTATTTCATAATTAGTAAACTTGGTTTATAAATAATTTTAACCAATTCAAATGGTTTTATGAAAGTGGAACCAAATTTCTAAAAAAATAATAATTTTAAAACTTAGTCAAACTATTTATGACATTTTTTCATGCTGTAAAGCCTGGTAAACCATTTTAATTTTAGATATTCTTTATTTTAAGTATTGTTGCATTATTAATAAACTTGGTTTATAAATAATTTTAACCAATTCAAATGGTTTTATGAAAGTGGAACCCTACTACTAAAATAGCAAAAATTTTAAAACTCTATTAAACTATTTATATAATTTTTATTAAGCTCTATCACTTGGTGGGCCGTATTATTTTTTGATTTTCTCTATTTAAAATATTTTTATATTTCTTATAAACTTGGTTTATAAACAATTTCAACTAATTCTATTTGTTTTATGAAAATGGAACCAAATTTAAAAAAAAATAATTTTAAATTTAGTTAAACTATTTATGACATTTAATCTTGCTGTATAGCCTAGTAGACCGCATTAATCTTAGATATTCTTTATTTTAAATATTGTTGGATTATTATTAAAATTGGTTCTGATCATGTCATCCCACCTGGCCAAGTTGAAAGCGTTTTTGACGTCCAGCGTTACTAGAAGGACGTCCTTGCGAATTGCAGGCCGCTTTTCCCTCTCAGCCTCTACGGTATCCACGAAATGCCGAATGGCGTCTATCGTGGAATGCCCTTCACGAAAACCATGCTGCTCCTCAGAGAGACCACCGCCCTCCTCGATTGCCCTTCTGAGCCTTGCCCGGAGCAAGCTCTCCAAAACCTTACCAATGGTGCGTGTCGCATGTTTCCTTGGAGAACCTTGAACATTTTCGATGACACCTGCTTCTCGCCACAGCCAGAGCCTCCCGATAACTGGGGCAGTTTACCTCTCCAGGATAAAGCTCCGTGGAGCACTTATCCTTTCTTGTTTTACAGAGGAAGCACTCAGGCTTATCCTTGCTGCACTCTATCCTCTTATGGCCATCTTCACCACACTTTAAACACGCCTTACTTCTGTCTGGGCCTTTGCAGACATATTGGCTATGTCCATAACCCAGACACTTGTAGCAGCGCCTCACGTCTGCACGGAGGCGTACTCAACTCGATGTCCAACCGATCTGGATTTTGCCCTTTTTGGCCAGGCGTAGAGCGTCGGCCTCAAGAAGGTCCACCACGGCCATCTGGCTTTTTGTGCCTTTGGTTTTGAAAATGGACACCTCGAATAGGTCTCCATTTTCGACACCTATGGCCTTGGCAAGAGCTGCCTGAATCACCTGTTCTTTCGTGACCCCATCCAAATCTAAAATTTCGAGTTTTAGTGTCGGTATCAAGTCACGAACATTCGACTCAGGGCCCGTGACTGACTTCAAACTCTATTAAACTATTTATATAATTTTTCTTAAGCTCTATCACTTGGTGGGCCGTATTAATTTGAGATTTTATATATTTTTATATTATTAGTAAACTTGGTTTATAAACAATTTCAACTAATTCTATTGGTTTTATGAAAATGGAACCAAATTTTTAAAATAATAATTTTAAAGCTTACAAGGGGAGTTCAATACATTTGGAACACCGAATTACACCAAATGGTTATGGATGAGTTTGTTATGTTAAAAAAACATGCCGACTACCCTCCGTTCCTTCCAATGGGCCTTCTGGGCCTAGAAACGCAGGGCTCAATGTTATAAAATAGGATTTTTTGGTAATTTTCAAAAAAACGCCAAAACCTCGCAAGTTAACCAAAACTCTTCTGGATGGTCTCATTTTTTTGGTTTAAGTAACACCTTTCATACGCCGTAAACCACAATTTATTATCACTAATTCTCTCATCACTATACCCAATTAACCAAACGGTCATTTTTAGCTAAAAATGACCAATTTTTAAAATGCTGCCAAATTTGTAATTTCCGACGAAAATGGGTTTTATAGGTCTGGAAAAATTTGTACAAGCTTCATGTTTCCAAAACTTCTTGACTTTACCTTTTGCAATTAGTTGTTAACCAGATATGATAATTTGAAGTCACAGTCCCAATTTTACGATTTTCTAAAAAATCTCATTTTTAATGCTAACTTTGAAGAGCCATTTCTTAAAAACGAATCAAGGAAATGAGACGAGCAAAAAATTTTTGGAAATTTGAAGCTTGTACAAATTTTTTCAGACCTATAAAACCCGTTTTCGTCAGAAATTACAATTTTGGCAGCATTTTAAAAATTGGTCATTTTTAGCTAAAAATGACCGTTTGGTTAATTGGCTATAGTGATGAGAGAATTAGTGATAATAAATTGCGGTTTACGGCGTATGAAAGGTGATACTTAAACCAAAAAAATGAGACTATCCAGAAGAGTTTTGGTTAACTTGCGAGGTTTTGGCGTTTCTTTGAAAATTACCAAAAAATCCTATTTTATAACATTGAGCCCTGCATTTCTTGGCTCAGAAGGCCCATTGGAAGGAACGGAGGGTAGTCGGCATGTTTTTTCAACATAAAAAACTCATCCATAACCATTTGGTGTAATTCGGTGTTCCAAATGTATTGAACTCCCCTTGTTAGTTAAACTATTTATGACATTTTTTCTTGCTGTATAGCCTAGTAGACCGTATTAATTTTAGATATTCTATATTTTAAATATTGTTGCATTATTAGTAAACTAGGTTTATAAATAATTTTAACCAATTCATATTGTTATATGAAAGTGGAACCCTACTACTAAAATAGCAAACATTTTTAAACTCTCTTAAACTATTTATATAATTTTTCTTAAGCTCTATCACTTTGTGGGCCGTATTAATTTAAGATTTTCTCTATTTTAAATATTTTTATATTATTAGTAAACTTGGTTTATAAACAATTTCAACTTATTCTATTGGTTTTATGAAAATGGAACCAAACTTTTAAAATAATAATGTCAAAACTTAGTTAAACTATTTATGATATTTTTTCTTGCTGTATAGCCTAATAGACCGTATTAATTTTAGATATTCTTTATTTTAAGTATTGTTGCATTATTAATAAACTTGGTTTATAAATAATTTTAACCAATTCAAATGGTTTTATGAAAGTGGAACCCTACTACTAAAATATCAAAAATTTTAAAACTCTCTTTAACTATTTATATAATTTTTATTAAGCTCTATCACTTGTTGGACCGTATTAATTTGAGATTTTCTCTATTTAAAATATTATTATATTATTAGTTAACTTGGTTCATAAAGAATTTCAACTAATTCTATTGGTTTTATGAAAATGAAACCAAATTTTTAAAATAATAATTTTAAAACTTAGTTAAACTATTTATGACATTTTTTCTTGGTGTATAGCCTAGTAGACCGTATTAATTTTAGATATTCTATATTTTAAATATTGTTGCATTATTAGTAAACTAGGTTTATAAATAATTTTAACCAATTCATATTGTTATATGAAAGTGGAACCCTACTACTAAAATAGCAAACATTTTAAAACTCTCTTAAACTATTTATATAATTTTTCTTAAGCTCTATCACTTTGTGGGCCGTATTAATTTAAGATTTTCTCTATTTTAAATATTTTTATATTATTAGTAAACTTGGTTTATAAACAATTTCAACTAATTCTATTGGTTTTATGAAAATGGAACCAAATTTTTAAAATAATAATTTTAAAACTTAGTTAAACTATTTATGACATTTTTTCTTGGTGTGTAGCCTAGTAGACCGTATTAATTTTAGATATTCTATATTTTAAATATTGTTGCATTATTAGTAAACTAGGTTTATAAATAATTTTAACCAATTCATATTGTTATATGAAAGTAGAACCCTACTACTAAAATAGCAAAAATTTTAAAACTCTCTTTAACTACTTATATAATTTTTATTAAGCTCTATCACTTGTTGGACCGTATTAATTTGAGATTTTCTCTATTTAAAATATTATTATATTATTAGTAAACTTGGTTTATAAAGAATTTCAACTAATTCTATTGGTTTTATGAAAATGGAACCAAATTTTTAAAATAATAATTTTAAAACTTAGTTAAACTATTTATGACATTTTTTCTTGCTGTATAGCCTAGTAGACCGTATTAATTTTAGATATTCTATATTTTAAATATTGTTGCATTATTAGTAAACTAGGTTTATAAATAATTTTAACCAATTCATATTGTTATATGAAAGTGGAACCCTACTACTAAAATAGCAAACATTTTAAAACTCTCTTAAACTATTTATATACTTTTTCTTAAGCTCTATCACTTTGTGGGCCGTATTAATTTAAGAATTTCTCTATTTTAAATATTTTTATATTATTAGTAAACTTGGTTTATAAACAATTTCAACTTATTCTATTGGTTTTATGAAAATGGAACCAAACTTTTCAAATAATAATGTCAAAACTTAGTTAAACTATTTATGATATTTTTTCTTGCTGTATAGCCTAATAGACCGTATTAATTTTAGATATTCTTTATTTTAAATATTATTTCATAATTAGTAAACTTGGTTTATAAATAATTTTAACCAATTCAAATGGTTTTATGAAAGTGGAATCTTACTACTAAAATAGCAAAAATTTTAAAACTCTATTAAACTATTTATATAATTTTTACTAAGCTCTATCACTTGGTGGGCCGTATTAATTTGAGATTTTCTCTATTTAAAATATTATTATATTATTAGTAAACTTGGTTTATAAAGAATTTCAACTAATTCTATTGGTTTTATGAAAATGGAACCAAATTTTTAAAATAATAATTTTAAAACTTAGTTAAACTATTTATGACATTTTTTCTTGGTGTATAGCCTAGTAGACCGTATTAATTTTAGATATTCTTTATTTTAAGTATTGTTGCATTATTAATAAACTTGGTTTATAAATAATTTTAACCAATTCAAATGGTTTTATGAAAGTGGAACCCTACTACTAAAATAGCAAAAATTTTAAAACTCTCTTTAACTATTTATATAATTTTTATTAAGCTCTATCACTTGTTGGACCGTATTAATTTGAGATTTTCTCTATTTAAAATATTATTATATTATTAGTAAACTTGGTTTATAAAGAATTTCAACTAATTCTATTGGTTTTATGAAAATGGAACCAAATTTTTAAAATAATAATTTTAAAACTTAGTTAAACTATTTATGACATTTTTTCTTGGTGTATAGCCTAGTAGACCGTATTAATTTCAGATATTCTATATTTTAAATATTGTTGCATTATTAGTAAACTAGGTTTATAAATAATTTTAACCAATTCATATTGTTATATGAAAGTGGAACCCTACTACTAAAATAGCAAACATTTTAAAACTCTCTTAAACTATTTATATAATTTTTCTTAAGCTCTATCACTTTGTGGGCCGTATTAATTTAAGATTTTCTCTATTTTAAATATTTTTATATTATTAGTAAACTTGGTTTATAAAAAATTTCAACTAATTCTATTGGTTTTATGAAAATGGAACCAAATTTTTAAAATAATAATTTTAAAACTTAGTTAAACTATTTATGACATTTTTTCTTGGTGTGTAGCCTAGTAGACCGTATTAATTTTAGATATTCTATATTTTAAATATTGTTGCATTATTAGTAAACTAGGTTTATAAATAATTTTAACCAATTCATATTGTTATATGAAAGTGGAACCCTACTACTAAAATAGCAAAAATTTTAAAACTCTCTTTAACTATTTATATAATTTTTATTAAGCTCCATCACTTGTTGGACCGTATTAATTTGAGATTTTCTCTATTTAAAATATTATTATATTATTAGTAAACTTGGTTTATAAAGAATTTCAACTAATTCTATTGGTTTTATGAAAATGGAACCAAATTTTTAAAATAATAGTTTTAAAACTTAGTTAAACTATTTATGACATTTTTTCTTGCTGTATAGCCTAGTAGACCGTATTAATTTTAGATATTCTATATTTTAAATATTGTTGCATTATTAGTAAACTAGGTTTATAAATAATTTTAACCAATTCATATTGTTATATGAAAGTGGAACCCTACTACTAAAATAGCAAACATTTTAAAACTCTCTTAAACTATTTATATAATTTTTCTTAAGCTCTATCACTTTGTGGGCCGTATTAATTTAAGATTTTCTCTATTTTAAATAATTTATATTATTAGTAAACTTGGTTTATAAACAATTTCAACTTATTCTATTGGTTTTATGAAAATGGAACCAAACTTTTCAAATAATAATGTCAAAACTTAGTTAAACTATTTATGATATTTTTTCTTGCTGTATAGCCTAATAGACCGTATTAATTTTAGATATTCTTTATTTTAAATATTATTTCATAATTAGTAAACTTGGTTTATAAATAATTTTAACCAATTCAAATGGTTTTATGAAAGTGGAATCTTACTACTAAAATAGCAAAAATTTTAAAACTCTATTAAACTATTTATATAATTTTTACTAAGCTCTATCACTTGGTGGGCCGTATTAATTTGAGATTTTCTCTATTTAAAATATTTTTATATTATTTGTAAACTTGGTTTATAAACAATTTCAACTAATTCTATTGGTTTTATGAAAATGGAACCAAATTTTAAAAAAAATAATTTTAAATTTAGTTAAACTATTTATGACATTTAATCTTGCTGTATAGCCTAGTAGACCGTATTAATCTTAGATATTCTTTATTTTAAATATTGTTGGATTATTAATAAAATTGGTTCTGATCATGTCATCCCACCTGGCAGAGTTGAAAGCGTTTTTGACGTCCAGCGTTACCAGAAGGACGTCCTTGCGAATTGCAGGCCGCTTTTCCCTCTCAGCCTCTACGGTATCCACGACATGCCGAATGGCGTCTATCGTGGAATGCCCTTCACGAAAACCATGCTGTTCCTCAGAGAGACCACCGCCCTCCTCGATTGCCCTTCTGAGCCTTGCCCGGAGCAAGCTCTCCAAAACCTTACCAATGGTGCGTGTCGCATGTTCCCTTGGAGAACCTTGAACATTTTCAATGACACCTGCTTCTCGCCACAGCCAGAGCCTCCCGATAACTGGGGCAGTTTACCTCTCCAGGATAAAGCTCCGTGGAGCACTTATTCTTTCTGGTTTTACAGAGGAAGCACTCAGGCTTATCCTTGCTGCACTCTATCCTCTTATGGCCATCTTCACCACACTTTAAACACGCCTTACTTCTGTCTGGGCCTTTGCAGACATATTGGCTATGTCCATAATCCAGACACTTGTAGCAGCGCCTCACGTCTGCACGGAGGCGCACTCAACTCGATGTCCAACCGATCTGGATTTTGCCCTTTTCGGCTAGGCGTAGAGCGTCGGCCTCAAGAAGGTCCACCACGGCCATCTGGCTTTTTGTGCCTTTGGTTTTGAAAATGGACACCTCGAATAGGTCTCTATTTTCGACACCTATGGCCTTGGCAAGAGCTGCCTGAATCTCCTGTTCTTTCGTGACCCCATCCAAATCTCAAACTTCGAGTTTTAGTGTCGGTATCAATCACGAACATTCGACTCAGGGCCCGTGACTGACTTCAAACTCTATTAAACTATTTATATAATTTTTCTTAAACTCTATCACTTGGTGGGCCGTATTAATTTGAGATTTTATATATTTTTATATTATTAGTAAACTTGGTTTATAAACAATTTCAACTAATTCTATTGGTTTTATGAAAATGGAACCAAATTTTTAAAATAATAATCTTAAAACTTAGTTAAACTATTTATGACATTTTTTCTTGCTGTATAGCCTAGTAGACCGTATTAATTTTAGATATTCTAATTTTAAATATTGTTGCATTATTAGTAAACTAGGTTTATAAATAATTTTAACCAATTCATATTGTTATATGAAAGTGGAACCCTACTACTAAAACAGCAAACATTTTAAAACTCTCTTAAACTATTTATATAATTTTTCTTAAGCTCTATCACTTTGTGGGCCGTATTAATTTAAGATTTTCTCTATTTTAAATATTTTTATTTTATTAGTAAACTTGGTTTATAAACAATTTCAACTTTTCTATTGGTTTTATGAAAATGGAACCAAATTTTTAAAATAATAATGTTATAACTTAGTTAAGGACTTATGACCCCAATTGGAAAAAAAAAGCAAATATCCACATTACCGACGTTATTTTTTTTTAATAACTTGCAGTTTAAAATAAAATTAGTTGTAAAAATATTAAAAAATGTGTTTATTATGTAATATTATTGCAAAAAAAATTATTTTAATTTTATAAATTATGTAAAAACATTATTATTTTAGGTTATGGCACTTGCTAAAACTTGGTTTTCACTGAAGAATTATTGATTGAATGTGGTAACTTAGATAATATAAATTGGAAATATAATCTTTGACAATTTATTTATCATATTTAATAAGTTTCAACTCCCTGTGTCATCATTATCATACTTTTTGTAAGCTCCAAATATGAATTCCCATAAGAGCAATGTTAAACTGCCTACTTTTAATTTGCAATAAAAATATAATTAATGTGGTAATAGATAAAAAGCCAAGTTCAATTCAACTTTAAAAATGTTTAGCTTTAATAATTTTCCTGTTTCATTCAGTTCTGTCATCATTTCCAATTAGGGTCATAACTCCTTAAACTATTTATGACATTTTTTCTTGCTGTAAAGCCTGGTAAAACATTTTAATTTTAGATATTCTTTATTTTAAGTATTGTTGCATTATTAATAAACTTGGTTTATAAATAATTTTAACCAATTCAAATGATTTTATGAAAGTGGAATCTTACTACTAAAATAGCAAAAATTTTAACTCTATTAAACTATTTATATATATTTTATTATGCTCTATCACTTGGTGGGCCGTATTCATTTGAGATTTTCTCTATTTAAAATATTTTTATATTATTTGTAAACTTGGTTTATAAATAATTTCAACTTATTCTATTGGTTTTATGAAAATGGAACCAAATTTTTAAAATAATAATGTTAAAACTTAGTTAAACTATTTATGACATTTTTTCTTGCTGTATAGCCTAGTAGACCGTATTAATTTTAGATATTCTATATTTTAAATATTGTTGCATTATTAGTAAACTAGGTTTATAAATAATTTTAACCAATTCATATTGTTATATGAAAGTGGAACCCTACTACTAAAATAGCAAACATTTTTAAACTCTCTTAAACTATTTATATAATTTTTCTTAAGCTCTATCACTTTGGGGGCCGTATTAATTTAAGATTTTCTCTATTTTAAATATTTTTATATTATTAGTAAACTTGGTTTATAAACAATTTCAACTTATTCTATTGGTTTTATGAAAATGGAACCAAACTTTTAAAATAATAATTTTAAAACTTAGTTAAACTATTTATGATATTTTTTCTTGCTGTATAGCCTAATAGACCGTATTAATTTTAGATATTCTTTATTTTAAATATTATTTCATAATTAGTAAACTTGGTTTATAAATAATTTTAACCAATTCAAATGGTTTTATGAAAGTGGAACCAAATTTCTAAAAATATAATAATTTTAAAACTTAGTCAAACTATTTATGACATTTTTTCTTGCTGTAAGGCCTGGTAAACCATTTTAATTTTAGATATTCTTTATTTTAAGTATTGTTGCATTATTAATAAACTTGGTTTATAAATAATTTTAACCAATTCAAATGGTTTTATGAAAGTGGAACCCTACTACTAAAATAGCAAAAATTTTAAAACTCTCTTTAACTATTTATATAATTTTTATTAAGCTCTATCACTTGTTGGACCGTATTAATTTGAGATTTTCTCTATTTAAAATATTATTATATTATTAGTAAACTTGGTTTATAAAGAATTTTAACTAATTCTATTGGTTTTATGAAAATGGAACCAAATTTTTAAAAAAATAATTTTAAAACTTAGTTAAACTATTTATGATATTTTTTCTTGCTGTATAGCCTACTAGACCGTATTAATTTTAGATATTCCTTATTTTAAATATTATTTCATAATTAGTAAACTTGGTTTATAAATAATTTTAACCAATTCAAATGGTTTTATGAAAGTGGAACCAAATTTCTAAAAAAATAATAATTTTAAAACTTAGTCAAACTATTTATTACATTTTTTCTTGCTGTAAATCCTGGTAAACCATTTTAATTTTAGATATTCTTCATTTTAAGTATTGTTGCATTATTAATAAACTTGGTTTATAAATAATTTTAACCAATTCAAATGGTTTTATGAAAGTGGAATCTTACTACTAAATTAGCAAAAATTTTAAAACTCTATTAAACTATTTATATAATTTTTCTTAAGCTCTATCACTTGGTGGGCCGTATTAATTTGAGATTTTATATATTTTTATATTATTAGTAAACTTGGTTTATAAACAATTTCAACTAATTCTATTCGTTTTATGAAACTGGAACCAAATTTTTAAAATAATAATTTTAAAACTTAGTTAAACTATTTATGACATTTTTTCTTGCTGTAAAGCCTGGTAAACCATTTTAATTTTAGATATTCTTTATTTTAAGTATTGTTGCATTATTAATAAATTTGGTTTATAAATAATTTTAACCAATTCAAATGATTTTATGAAAGTGGAATCTTACTACTAAAATAGCAAAAATTTTAACTCTATTAAACTATTTATATATATTTTATTATGCTCTATCACTTGGTGGGCCGTATTCATTTGAGATTTTCTCTATTTAAAATATTTTTATATTATTTGTAAACTTGGTTTATAAATAATTTCAACTTATTCTATTGGTTTTATGAAAATGGAACCAAATTTTTAAAATAATAATGTTAAAACTTAGTTAAACTATTTATGACATTTTTTCTTGCTGTATAGCCTAGTAGACCGTATTAATCTTAGATATTCTTTATTTTAAATATTGTTGGGTTATTAATAAAATTGGTTCTGATCATGTCATCCCACCTGGCCGAGTTGAAAGCGTTTTTGACGTCCAGCGTTACTATAAGGACGTCCTTGCGAATTGCAGGCCGCTTTTCCCTCTCAGCCTCTACGGTATCCACGACATGCCGAATGGCGTCTATCGTGGAATGCCCTTCACGAAAACCATGCTGCTCCTCAGAGAGACTACCGCCCTCCTCGATTACCCTTCTGAGCCTTGCCCGGAGCAAGCTCTCTAAACCCTTACCAATGGTGCGTGTCGCATGTTCCCTTGGAGAACCTTGAACATTTTCGATGACACCTGCTACACGCCACAGCCAGAGCCTCCCGATAACTGGGGCAGTTTACCTCTCCAGGATAAAGCTCCGTGGAGCACTTATTCTTTCTGGTTTTACAGAGGAAGCACTCAGGCTTATCCTTGCTGCACTCTATCCTCTTATGGCCATCTTCACCACACTTTAAACACGCCTTACTTCTGTCTGGGCCTTTGCAGACATATTGGCTATGTCCATAATCCAGACACTTGTAGCAGCGCCTCACGTCTGCACGGAGGCGCACTCAACTCGATGTCCAACCGATCTGGATTTTGCCCTTTTCGGCTAGGCGTAGAGCGTCGGCCTCAAGAAGGTCCACCACGGCCATCTGGCTTTTTGTGCCTTTGGTTTTGAAAATGGACACCTCGAATAGGTCTCTATTTTCGACACCTATGGCCTTGGCAAGAGCTGCCTGAATCTCCTGTTCTTTCGTGACCCCATCCAAATCTCAAACTTCGAGTTTTAGTGTCGGTATCAATCACGAACATTCGACTCAGGGCCCGTGACTGACTTCAAACTCTATTAAACTATTTATATAATTTTTCTTAAACTCTATCACTTGGTGGGCCGTATTAATTTGAGATTTTATATATTTTTATATTATTAGTAAACTTGGTTTATAAACAATTTCAACTAATTCTATTGGTTTTATGAAAATGGAACCAAATTTTTAAAATAATAATCTTAAAACTTAGTTAAACTATTTATGACATTTTTTCTTGCTGTATAGCCTAGTAGACCGTATTAATTTTAGATATTCTAATTTTAAATATTGTTGCATTATTAGTAAACTAGGTTTATAAATAATTTTAACCAATTCATATTGTTATATGAAAGTGGAACCCTACTACTAAAATAGAAAACATTTTAAAATTCTCTTAAACTATTTATATAATTTTTCTTAAGCTCTATCTCTTTGTGGGCCGTATTAATTTAAGATTTTCTCTATTTTAAATATTTTTATATTATTAGTAAACTTGGTTTATAAACAATTTCAACTTATTCTATTGGTTTTATGAAAATGGAACCAAATTTTTAAAATAATAATGTTAAAACTTAGTTAAACTATTTATGATATTTTTTCTTGCTGTATAGCCTAATAGACCGTATTAATTTTAGATATTCTTTATTTTAAATATTTTTATATTATTAGTAAACTTGGTTTATAAACAATTTCAACTTATTCTAATGGTTTTATGAAAATGGAACCAAACTTTTCAAATAATAATGTCAAAACTTACTTAAACTATTTATGATATTTTTTCTTGCTGTATATCCTAATAGACCGTATTAATTTTAGATATTCTTTATTTTAAATATTATTTCATAATTAGTAAACTTGGTTTATAAATAATTTTAACCAATTCAAATGGTTTTATGAAAGTGGAATCTTACTACTAAAATAGCAAAAATTTTAAAACTGTATTAAACTATTTATATAATTTTTACTAAGCTCTATCACTTGGTGGGCCGTATTAATTTGAGATTTTCTCTATTTAAAATATATTATATTATTTGTAAACTTGGTTTATAAACAATTTCAACTAATTCTATTGGTTTTATGAAAATGGAACCAAATTTTAAAAAAAATAATTTTAAATTTAGTTAAACTATTTATGACATTTAATCCTGCTGTATAGCCTAGTAGACCGTATTAATCTTAGATATTCTTTATTTAAAATATTGTTGGATTATTAATAAAATTGGTTCTGATCATGTCATCCCACCTGGCCGAGTTGAAAGCGTTTTTGACGTCCAGCGTTATGCCCTTCTGCCCTTCTGAGCCTTGCCCGGAGCAAGCTCTCCAAAACCTTACCAATGGTGCGTGTCATATGTTTCCTTGGAGAACCTTGAACATTTTCGATGACACCTGCTTCTCGCCACAGCCAGAGTAATGTTGCATTATTAATAAACTTGGTTTATAAATAATTTTAACCAATTCAAATGGTTTTATGATAGTGGAACCCTACTACTAAAATAGCAAAAATTTTAAAACTCTCTTTAACTATTTATATAATTTTTATTAAGCTCTATCACTTGTTGGACCGTATTAATTTGAGATTTTCTCTATTTAAAATATTATTATATTATTAGTAAACTTGGTTTATAAAGAATTTTAACTAATTCTATTGGTTTTATGAAAATGGAACCAAATTTTTAAAATAATAATTTTAAAACTTAGTTAAACTATTTATGATATTTTTTCTTGCTGTATAGCCTACTAGACCGTATTAATTTTAGATATTCCTTATTTTAAATATTATTTCATAATTAGTAAACTTGGTTTATAAATAATTTTAACCAATTCAAATGGTTTTATGAAAGTGGAACCAAATTTCTAAAAAAATAATAATTTTAAAACTTAGTCAAACTATTTATTACATTTTTTCTTGCTGTAAATCCTGGTAAACAATTTTAATTTTAGATATTCTTCATTTTAAGTATTGTTGCATTATTAATAAACTTGGTTTATAAATAATTTTAACCAATTCAAATGGTTTTATGAAAGTGGAATCTTACTACTAAGTTAGCAAAAATTTTAAAACTCTATTAAACTATTTATATAATTTTTCTTAAACTCTATCACTTGGTGGGCCGTATTAATTTGAGATTTTATATATTTTTATATTATTAGTAAACTTGGTTTATAAACAATTTCAACTAATTCTATTGGTTTTATGAAAATGGAACCAAATTTTTAAAATAATAATCTTAAAACTTAGTTAAACTATTTATGACATTTTTTCTTGCTGTATAGCCTAGTAGACCGTATTAATTTTAGATATTCTAATTTTAAATATTGTTGCATTATTAGTAAACTAGGTTTATAAATAATTTTAACCAATTCATATTGTTATATGAAAGTGGAACCCTACTACTAAAATAGAAAACATTTTAAAATTCTCTTAAACTATTTATATAATTTTTCTTAAGCTCTATCTCTTTGTGGGCCGTATTAATTTAAGATTTTCTCTATTTTAAATATTTTTATATTATTAGTAAACTTGGTTTATAAACAATTTCAACTTATTCTATTGGTTTTATGAAAATGGAACCAAATTTTTAAAATAATAATGTTAAAACTTAGTTAAACTATTTATGATATTTTTTCTTGCTGTATAGCCTAATAGACCGTATTAATTTTAGATATTCTTTATTTTAAATATTTTTATATTATTAGTAAACTTGGTTTATAAACAATTTCAACTTATTCTAATGGTTTTATGAAAATGGAACCAAACTTTTCAAATAATAATGTCAAAACTTACTTAAACTATTTATGATATTTTTTCTTGCTGTATATCCTAATAGACCGTATTAATTTTAGATATTCTTTATTTTAAATATTATTTCATAATTAGTAAACTTGGTTTATAAATAATTTTAACCAATTCAAATGGTTTTATGAAAGTGGAATCTTACTACTAAAATAGCAAAAATTTTAAAACTGTATTAAACTATTTATATAATTTTTACTAAGCTCTATCACTTGGTGGGCCGTATTAATTTGAGATTTTCTCTATTTAAAATATATTATATTATTTGTAAACTTGGTTTATAAACAATTTCAACTAATTCTATTGGTTTTATGAAAATGGAACCAAATTTTAAAAAAAATAATTTTAAATTTAGTTAAACTATTTATGACATTTAATCCTGCTGTATAGCCTAGTAGACCGTATTAATCTTAGATATTCTTTATTTAAAATATTGTTGGATTATTAATAAAATTGGTTCTGATCATGTCATCCCACCTGGCCGAGTTGAAAGCGTTTTTGACGTCCAGCGTTATGCCCTTCTGCCCTTCTGAGCCTTGCCCGGAGCAAGCTCTCCAAAACCTTACCAATGGTGCGTGTCATATGTTTCCTTGGAGAACCTTGAACATTTTCGATGACACCTGCTTCTCGCCACAGCCAGAGTAATGTTGCATTATTAATAAACTTGGTTTATAAATAATTTTAACCAATTCAAATGGTTTTATGATAGTGGAACCCTACTACTAAAATAGCAAAAATTTTAAAACTCTCTTTAACTATTTATATAATTTTTATTAAGCTCTATCACTTGTTGGACCGTATTAATTTGAGATTTTCTCTATTTAAAATATTATTATATTATTAGTAAACTTGGTTTATAAAGAATTTTAACTAATTCTATTGGTTTTATGAAAATGGAACCAAATTTTTAAAATAATAATTTTAAAACTTAGTTAAACTATTTATGATATTTTTTCTTGCTGTATAGCCTACTAGACCGTATTAATTTTAGATATTCCTTATTTTAAATATTATTTCATAATTAGTAAACTTGGTTTATAAATAATTTTAACCAATTCAAATGGTTTTATGAAAGTGGAACCAAATTTCTAAAAAAATAATAATTTTAAAACTTAGTCAAACTATTTATTACATTTTTTCTTGCTGTAAATCCTGGTAAACAATTTTAATTTTAGATATTCTTCATTTTAAGTATTGTTGCATTATTAATAAACTTGGTTTATAAATAATTTTAACCAATTCAAATGGTTTTATGAAAGTGGAATCTTACTACTAAGTTAGCAAAAATTTTAAAACTCTATTAAACTATTTATATAATTTTTCTTAAGCTCTATCACTTGGTGGGCCGTATTAATTTGAGATTTTATATATTTTTATATTATTAGTAAACTTGGTTTATAAACAATTTCAACTAATTCTATTCGTTTTATGAAACTGGAACCAAATTTTTAAAATAATAATTTTAAAACTTAGTTAAACTATTTATGACATTTTTTCTTGCTGTATAGACTAGTAGACCGTATTAATTTTAGATATTCTATATTTTAAATATTGTTGCATTAATAGTAAACTAGGTTTATAAATAATTTTAACCAATTCATATTGTTATATGAAAGTGGAACCCTACTACTAAAATAGCAAACATTTTAAAACTCTCTTAAACTATTTATATAATTTTTCTTAAGCTCTATCACTTTGTGGGCCGTATTAATTTAAGATTTTCTCTATTTTAAATATTTTTATATTATTAGTAAACTTGGTTTATAAATAATTTCAACTTATTCTATTGGTTTTATGAAAATGTAACCAAATTTTTAAAATAATAATGTTATAAATTAGTTAAACTATTTATGACATTTTTTCTTGCTGTAAAGCCTGGTAAACCATTTTAATTTTAGATATTCTTTATTTTAAGTATTGTTGCATTATTAATAAACTTGGTTTATAAATAATTTTAACCAATGCAAATGATTTTATGAAAGTGGAATCTTACTACTAAAATAGCAAAAATTTTAACTCTATTAAACTATTTATATATGGGCATATCTTACCAAGTGGTTATATTGCATACATGAGGGTTTTAATGAAAATCCAGCTTTCTGTTTAAAAAAAAAAATTATTGAAATTTATTTATATATATTTCTTCTCAAGCCTCAAGAAATTTTTTTGCCTGATTTCTTTAATTATTATGAAATAACAGCCTTGGAATGATTCGAAACCCTAATATTTTGTTGGTAACCTTGTTAAGTTTTTTAAATTCTTAACATTACAGAGGGAATGCCGTAAAACTATTTACCTATTTTTATAAATAGATTTTGATAAATTAATAATATATTTAATTTCTTCACATATTTAAAACAGTGTGCTCCTTTTCTAAAAAAAATACTGCCAGCTGAAATATTGGTAACCACATTTTCAAATAAATACGACCAAAGAAAGTTTTTTAAGCCACAAATGAATGCCGTGAACAATTTTTACTTCTAACTCTTGTGTAAATTCTCTACAATGTTTCACAATTTGAAAGTGATTTGAGAAAAACTGGTGCCTCCAATAAATTAGTAGATATCGACATCAAAAGGCTTTGATGTCGATGCGTAATTTTGGTACTAAAATCACATTTTTTAATGGCACTCGTTCAATTTTTAAAAAATCTTCGCAAAATCTTTTGTGATTTATGTAAAATGTTATAAGATTTCAGTTAAAAAAACGGCATAGCTTAATTCAATGCGTTGTATGTATAAACCTCAGTTTTATAAAAACTAATCGTAAAGTTTAGAAGCGTTGTTTACCAATAACCTAAAAATTACAAACGTGTAAGAATTACGTATATTTCGTTCTTAGTTCAAAAAAGATGTTTTTGATTTCAATTTAGTGCTTTAAAAAAATAAATAAAATTTTATAATTGTAGGTCATACTTAGTGGATCATTAAGATCTATATTTCAAGAAATATACATTTTGGAAAAACTCTAAAAAAATGTTTAAAAATCATAGAAGGCACAACTAAATGGTTTAATAAATTATAATAAGATAATGCGATCATATTTTAACCAGTGGTGGATTCAGAAAAGAGCCTAAGGGGGTGGGGCGCTTAAGCAAAAATGTTTTCTTATGAAATTTGTATAAAAAAACAAAATTATGAACAAAAAACATGCATTTTTTGGAGCTCAGGGGAGGAAATCACCCTTACCAAGTCTGTTGAATATTTAATTTTTTGTTTATAAAATAATTGAAAATTTATCTTCTTATTATTGGTTTTTGGACAGAAATAAAATTTATTGTTATATACCTTTATATTTTCCAATATTTTTGAGAACTAATTTCATCATTTAGTAATTATAACCTTAAATATATTTTATTTAAGAAGTTCATTTATCAAACGCCGTAGCTTAAAATTAAGTTACGCAAAGAAAATCTTAATTTTTATTGATTTATTAAACTTCTGTCCAAATGTCATTATTGTGCTCTCAAAAATAAAATTTATTTTATAAAATTATAAATATAACCACTTGGTGAGATATGCCCATATATTTTATTATGCTCTATCACTTGGTGGGCCGTATTCATTTGAGATTTTCTCTATTTAAAATATTTTTATATTATTTGTAAATTTGGTTTATAAATAATTTCAACTTATTCTATTGGTTTTATGAAAATGGAACCAAATTTTTAAAATAATAATGTTAAAACTTAGTTAAACTATTTATGACATTTTTTCTTGCTGTATAGCCTAGTAGACCGTATTAATCTTAGATATTCTTTATTTTAAATATTGTTGGGTTATTAATAAAATTGGTTCTGATCATGTCATCCCACCTGGCCGAGTTGAAAGCGTTTTTGACGTCCAGCGTTACTATAAGGACGTCCTTGCGAATTGCAGGCCGCTTTTCCCTCTCAGCCTCTACGGTATCCACGACATGCCGAATGGCGTCTATCGTGGAATGCCCTTCACGAAAACCATGCTGCTCCTCAGAGAGACCACCGCCCTCCTCGATTGCCCTTCTGAGCCTTGCCCGGAGCAAGCTCTCCAAAACCTTACCAATGGTGCGTGTCGCATGTTCCCTTGGAGAACCTTGAACATTTTCGATGACACCTGCTTCTCGCCACAGCCAGAGCCTCCCGATAACTGGGGCAGTTTACCTCTCCAGGATAAAGCTCCGTGGAGCACTTATCCTTTCTAGTTTTACAGAGGAAGCACTCAGGCTTATCCTTGCTGCACTCTATCTTCTTATGGCCATCTTCACCATACTTTAAACACGCTTTACTTCTGTCTGGGCCTTTGCAGACATATTGGCTATGTCCATAACCCAGACACTTGTAGCAGCGCCTCACGTCTGCACGGAGGCGCACTCTACTCGATGTCCAGCCGATCTGGATTTTGCCCTTTTTGGCCAGGCGTAGAGCGTCGGCCTCAAGAAGGTCCACCACGGCCATCTGGCTTTTTGTGCCTTTGGTTTTGAAAATGGACACCTCGAATAGGTCTCCATTTTCGACACCTATGGCCTTGGCAAGAGCTGCCTGAATCTCCTGTTCTTTCGTGACCCCATCCAAATCTCAAATTTCGAGTTTTAGTGTCGGGATCAAGTCACGAACATTCGACTCAGGGCCCGTGACTGACTTCAAACTCTATTAAACTATTTATATAATTTTGTTTAAGCTCTATCACTTGGTGGGCCGTATTAATTTAAGATTTTCTCTATTTTAAATATTTTTATATTATTAGTAAACTTGGTTTATAAATAATTTCAACTTATTCTATTGGTTTTATGAAAATGTAACCAAATTTTTAAAATAATAATTTTATAACTTAGTTAAACTATTTATGATATTTTTTCTTGCTGTATAGCCTAGTAGACCGTATTAATTTTAGATATTCCTTATTTTAAATATTATTTCATAATTAGTAAACTTGGTTTATAAATAATTTTAACCAATTCAAATGGTTTTATGAAAGTGGAACCAAATTTCTAAAAAAATAATAATTTTAAAACTTAGTCAAACTATTTATGACATTTTTTCTTGCTGTAAAGCCTGGTAAACCATTTTAATTTTAGATATTCTTTATTTTAAGTATTGTTACATTATTAATAAACTTGGTTTATAAATAATTTTAACCAATTCAAATGGTTTTATGAAAGTGGAATCTTACTACTAAATTAGCAAAAATTTTAAAACTCTATTAAACTATTTATATAATTTTTCTTAAGCTCCATCACTTGGTGGGCCGTATTAATTTGAGATTTTATATATTTTTATATTATTAGTAAACTTGGTTTATAAACAATTTCAACTAATTCTATTCGTTTTATGAAATTGGAACCAAATTTTTAAAATAATAATTTTAAAACTTAGTTAAACTATTTATGACATTTTTTCTTGCTGTATAGACTAGTAGACCGTATTAATTTTAGATATTCTATATTTTAAATATTGTTGCATTAATAGTAAACTAGGTTTATAAATAATTTTAACCAATTCAAATGGTTTTATGAAAGTCGAACCAAATTTCTAAAAAAATAATAATTTTAAAACTTAGTCAAACTATTTATGACATTTTTTCTTGCTGTAAAGCCTGGTAAACCATTTTAATTTTAGATATTCTTTATTTTAAGTATTGTTGCATTATTAATAAACTTGGTTTATAAATAATTTTAACCAATTCAAACGGTTTTATGAAAGTGGAATCTTACTACTAAATTAGCAAAAATTTTAAAACTCTATTAAACTATTTATATAATTTTTCTTAAGCTCCATCACTTGGTGGGCCGTATTAATTTGAGATTGTATATATTTTTATATTATTAGTAAACTTGGTTTATAAACAATTTCAACTAATTCTATTCGTTTTATGAAAATGGAACCAAATTTTTAAAATAATAATTTTAAAACTTAGTTAAACTATTTATGACATTTTTTCTTGCTGTATAGACTAGTAGACCGTATTAATTTTAGATATTTTATATTTTAAATATTGTTGCATTAATAGTAAATAGGTTTATAAATAATTTTAACCAATTCATTTTGTTATATGAAAGTGGAACCCTACTACTAAAATAGCAAACATTTTAAAACTCTCTTAAACTATTTATATAATTTTTCTTAAGCTCTATCACTTTGTGGGCCGTATTAATTTAAGATTTTCTCTATTTTAAATATTTTTATATTATTAGTAAACTTGGTTTATAAACAATTTCAACTAATTCTATTGGTTTTATGAAAATGGAACCAAATTTTTAAAATAATAATTTTAAAACTTATTTAAACTATTTATGACATTTTTTCTTGGTGTGTAGCCTAGTAGACCGTATTAATTTTAGATATTCTATATTTTAAATATTGTTGCATTATTAGTAAACTAGGTTTATAAATAATTTTAACCAATTCATATTGTTATATGAAAGTGGAACCCTACTACTAAAATAGAAAACATTTTAAAATTCTCTTAAACTATTTATATAATTTTTCTTAAGCTCTATCTCTTTGTGGGCCGTATTAATTTAAGATTTTCTCTATTTTAAATATTTTTATATTATTAGTAAACTTGGTTTATAAACAATTTCAACTTATTCTTTTGGTTTTATGAAAATGGAACCAAATTTTTAAAATAATAATGTTAAAACTTTGTTAAACTATTTATGATATTTTTTCTTGCTGTATAGCCTAATAGACCGTATTAATTTTAGATATTCTTTATTTTAAATATTTTTATATTATTAGTAAACTTGGTTTATAAACAAATTCAACTTATTCTATTGGTTTTATGAAAATGGAACCAAACCTTTCAAATAATAATGTCAAAACTTACTTAAACTATTTATGATATTTTTTCTTGCTGTATAGCCTAATAGACCGTATTAATTTTAGATATTCTTTATTTTAAATATTATTTCATAATTAGTAAACTTGGTTTATAAATAATTTTAACCAATTCAAATGGTTTTATGAAAGTGGAATCTTACTACTAAAATAGCAAAAATTTTAAAACTCTATTAAACTATTTATATAATTTTTACTAAGCTCTATCACTTGGTGGGCCGTATTAATTTGAGATTTTCTCTATTTAAAATATTTTTATATTATTTGTAAACTTGGTTTATAAACAATTTCAACTAATTCTATTGGTTTTATGAAAATGGAACCAAATTTTAAAAAAAATAATTTTAAATTTAGTTAAACTATTTATGACATTTAATCCTGCTGTATAGCCTAGTAGACCGTATTAATCTTAGATATTCTTTATTTTAAATATTGTTGGATTATTAATAAAATTGGTTCTGATCATGTCATCCCACCTGGCCGAGTTGAAAGCGTTTTTGACGTCCAGCGTTACTAGAAGGACGTCCTTGCGAATTGCAGGCCGCTTTTCCCTCTCAGCCTCTACGGTATCCACGACATGCCAAATGGCGTCTATCGTGGAATGCTCTTCACGAAAACCATGCTGCTCCTCAGAGAGACCACCGCCCTCCTCGATTACCCTTCTGAGCCTGGCCCGGAGCAAGCTCTCTAAACCCCTACCAATGGTGCGTGTCGCATGTTCCCTTGGAGAACCTTGAACATTTTCGATGACACCTGCTTCTCGCCACAGCCAGAGCCTCCCGATAACTGGGGCAGTTTACCTCTCCAGGATAAAGCTCCGTGGAGCACTTATCCTTTCTGGTTTTACAGAGGAAGCACTCAGGCTTATCCTTGCTGCACTCTATCCTCTTATGGCCATCTTCACCACACTTTAAACACGCCTTACTTCTGTCTGGGCCTTTGCAGACATATTGGCTATGTCCATAACCCAGACACTTGTAGCAGTGCCTCACGTCTGCACGGAGGCGCACTCAACTCGATGTCCAACCGATCCGGATTTTGCCCTTTTTGGCCAGGCGTAGAGCGTCGGCCTCAAGAAGGTCCACCACGGCCATCTGGCTTTTTGTGCTTTTGGTTTTAAAAATGGACACCTCGAATAGGTCTCCATTTTCGACACCTATGGCCTTGGCAAGAGCTGCCTGAATCTCCTGTTCTTTCGTGACCCCATCCAAATCTCAAATTTCGAGTTTTAGTGTCGGTATCAAGTCACGAACATTCGACTCAGGGCCCGTGACTGACTTCAAACTCTATTAAACTATTTATATAATTTTTCTTAAGCTCTATCACTTGGTGGGCCGTATTAATTTGAGATTTTATATATTTTTATATTTTTAGTAAACTTGGTTTATAAACAATTTCAACTAATTCTATTGGTTTTATGAAAATGGAACCAAATTTTTAAAATAATAATTTTAAAACTCAGTTAAACTATTTATGACATTTTTTCTTGCTGTATAGTCTAGTAGACCGTATTAATTTTAGATATTCTATATTTTAAATATTGTTGCATTATTAGTAAACTAGGTTTATAAATAATTTTAACCAATTCATATTGTTATATGAAAGTGGAACCCTACTACTAAAATAGCAAACATTTTAAAACTCTCTTAAACTATTTATATAATTTTTCTTAAGCTCTATCACTTTGTGGGCCGTATTAATTTAAGATTTTCTCTATTTTAAATATTTTTATATTATTAGTAAACTTGGTTTATAAACAATTTCAACTTATTCTATTGGTTTTATGAAAATGGAACCAAACTTTTAAAATAATAATGTCAAAACTTAGTTAAACTATTTATGATATTTTTTCTTGCTGTATAGCCTAATAGACCGTATTAATTTTAGATATTCTTTATTTTAAATATTATTTCATAATTAGTAAACTTGGTTTATAAATAATTTTAACCAATTCAAATGGTTTTATGAAAGTGGAACCAAATTTCTAAAAAAATAATAATTTTAAAACTTAGTCAAACTATTTATGACATTTTTTCATGCTGTAAAGCCTGGTAAACCATTTTAATTTTAGATATTCTTTATTTTAAGTATTGTTGCATTATTAATAAACTTGGTTTATAAATAATTTTAACCAATTCAAATGGTTTTATGAAAGTGGAATCTTACTACTAAATTAGCAAAAATTTTAAAACTCTATTAAACTATTTATATAATTTTTCTTAAGCTCCATCACTTGGTGGGCCGTATTAATTTGAGATTTTATATATTTTTATATTATTAGTAAACTTGGTTTATAAACAATTTCAACTAATTCTATTCGTTTTATGAAATTGGAACCAAATTTTTAAAATAATAATTTTAAAACTTTGTTAAACTATTTATGACATTTTTTCTTGCTGTATAGACTAGTAGACCGTATTAATTTTAGATATTCTATATTTTAAATATTGTTGCATTAATAGTAAACTAGGTTTATAAATAATTTTAACCAATTCAAATGGTTTTATGAAAGTCGAACCAAATTTCTAAAAAAATAATAATTTTAAAACTTAGTCAAACTATTTATGACATTTTTTCTTGCTGTAAAGCCTGGTAAACCATTTTAATTTTAGATATTCTTTATTTTAAGTATTGTTGCATTATTAATAAACTTGGTTTATAAATAATTTTAACCAATTCAAATGGTTTTATGAAAGTGGAATCTTACTACTAAATTAGCAAAAATTTTAAAACTCTATTAAACTATTTATATAATTTTTCTTAAGCTCCATCACTTGGTGGGCCGTATTAATTTGAGATTGTATATATTTTTATATTATTAGTAAACTTGGTTTATAAACAATTTCAACTAATTCTATTCGTTTTATGAAAATGGAACCAAATTTTTAAAATAATAATTTTAAAACTTAGTTAAACTATTTATGACATTTTTTCTTGCTGTATAGACTAGTAGACCGTATTAATTTTAGATATTCTATATTTTAAATATTGTTGCATTAATAGTAAATAGGTTTATAAATAATTTTAACCAATTCATATTGTTATATGAAAGTGGAACCCTACTACTAAAATAGCAAACATTTTAAAACTCTCTTAAACTATTTATATAATTTTTCTTAAGCTCTATCACTTTGTGGGCCGTATTAATTTAAGATTTTCTCTATTTTAAATATTTTTATATTATTAGTAAACTTGGTTTATAAACAATTTCAACTAATTCTATTGGTTTTATGAAAATGGAACCAAATTTTTAAAATAATAATTTTAAAACTTAGTTAAACTATTTATGACATTTTTTCTTGGTGTGTAGCCTAGTAGACCGTATTCATTTTAGATATTCTATATTTTAAATATTGTTGCATTATTAGTAAACTAGGTTTATAAATAATTTTAACCAATTCATATTGTTATATGAAAGTGGAACCCTACTACTAAAATAGAAAACATTTTAAAATTCTCTTAAACTATTTATATAATTTTTCTTAAGCTCTATCTCTTTGTGGGCCGTATTAATTTAAGATTTTCTCTATTTTAAATATTTTTATATTATTAGTAAACTTGGTTTATAAACAATTTCAACTTATTCTATTGGTTTTATGAAAATGGAACCAAATTTTTAAAATAATAATGTTAAAACTTAGTTAAACTATTTATGATATTTTTTCTTGCTGTATAGCCTAATAGACCGTATTAATTTTAGATATTCTTTATTTTAAATATTTTTATATTATTAGTAAACTTGGTTTATAAACAATTTCAACTTATTCTATTGGTTTTATGAAAATGGAACCAAACTTTTCAAATAATAATGTCAAAACTTACTTAAACTATTTATGATATTTTTTCTTGCTGTATATCCTAATAGACCGTATTAATTTTAGATATTCTTTATTTTAAATATTATTTCATAATTAGTAAACTTGGTTTATAAATAATTTTAACCAATTCAAATGGTTTTATGAAAGTGGAATCTTACTACTAAAATAGCAAAAATTTTAAAACTCTATTAAACTATTTATATAATTTTTACTAAGCTCTATCACTTGGTGGGCCGTATTAATTTGAGATTTTCTCTATTTAAAATATATTATATTATTTGTAAACTTGGTTTATAAACAATTTCAACTAATTCTATTGGTTTTATGAAAATGGAACCAAATTTTAAAAAAAATAATTTTTAATTTAGTTAAACTATTTATGACATTTAATCCTGCTGTATAGCCTAGTAGACCGTATTAATCTTAGATATTCTTTATTTTAAATATTGTTGGATTATTAATAAAATTGGTTCTGATCATGTCATCCCACCTGGCCGAGTTGAAAGCGTTTTTGACGTCCAGCGTTACTAGAAGGACGTCCTTGCGAATTGCAGGCCGCTTTTCCCTCTCAGCCTCTACGGTATCCACGACATGCCAAATGGCGTCTATCGTGGAATGCTCTTCACGAAAACCATGCTGCTCCTCAGAGAGACCACCGCCCTCCTCGATTACCCTTCTGAGCCTTGCCCGGAGCAAGCTCTCTAAAACCTTACCAATGGTGCGTGTCGCATGTTCCCTTGGAGAACCTTGAACATTTTCGATGACACCTGCTTCTCGCCACAGCCAGAGCCTCCCGATAACTGGGGCAGTTTACCTCTCCAGGATAAAGCTCCGTGGAGCACTTATCCTTTCTGGTTTTACAGAGGAAGCACTCAGGCTTATCCTTGCTGCACTCTATCCTCTTATGGCCATCTTCACCACACTTTAAACACGCCTTACTTCTGTCTGGGCCTTTGCAGACATATTGGCTATGTCCATAACCCAGACACTTGTAGCAGCGCCTCACGTCTGCACGGAGGCGCACTCAACTCGATGTCCAACCGATCTGGATTTTGCCCTTTTTGGCCAGGCGTAGAGCGTCGGCCTCAAGAAGGTCCACCACGGCCATCTGGCTTTTTGTGCTTTTGGTTTTGAAAATGGACACCTCGAATAGGTCTCCATTTTCGACACCTATGGCCTTGGCAAGAGCTGCCTGAATCTCCTGTTCTTTCGTGACCCCATCCAAATCTCAAATTTCGAGTTTTAGTGTCGGTATCAAGTCACGAACATTGGACTCAGGGCCCGTGACTGACTTCAAACTCTATTAAACTATTTATATAATTTTTCTTAAGCTCTATCACTTGGTGGGCCGTATTAATTTGAGATTTTATATATTTTTATATTTTTAGTAAACTTGGTTTATAAACAATTTCAACTAATTCTATTGGTTTTATGAAAATGGAACCAAACTTTTAAAATAATAATGTCAAAACTTAGTTAAACTATTTATGATATTTTTTCTTGCTGTATAGCCTAATAGACCGTATTAATTTTAGATATTCTTTATTTTAAATATTATTTCATAATTAGTAAACTTGGTTTATAAATAATTTTAACCAATTCAAATGGTTTTATGAAAGTGGAACCAAATTTCTAAAAAAATAATAATTTTAAAACTTAGTCAAACTATTTATGACATTTTTTCATGCTGTAAAGCCTGGTAAACCATTTTAATTTTAGATATTCTTTATTTTAAGTATTGTTGCATTATTAATAAACTTGGTTTATAAATAATTTTAACCAATTCAAATGGTTTTATGAAAGTGGAACCCTACTACTAAAATAGCAAAAATTTTAAAACTCTATTAAACTATTTATATAATTTTTATTAAGCTCTATCACTTGGTGGGCCGTATTATTTTTTGATTTTCTCTATTTAAAATATTTTTATAATTCTTATAAACTTGGTTTATAAACAATTTCAACTAATTCTATTTGTTTTATGAAAATGGAACCAAATTTTAAAAAAAATAATTTTAAATTTAGTTAAACTATTTATGACATTTAATCTTGCTGTATAGCCTAGTAGACCGCATTAATCTTAGATATTCTTTATTTTAAATATTGTTGGATTATTATTAAAATTGGTTCTGATCATGTCATCCCACCTGGCCGAGTTGAAAGCGTTTTTGACGTCCAGCGTTACTAGAAGGACGTCCTTGCGAATTGCAGGCCGCTTTTCCCTCTCAGCCTCTACGGTATCCACGAAATGCCGAATGGCGTCTATCGTGGAATGCCCTTCACGAAAACCATGCTGCTCCTCAGAGAGACCACCGCCCTCCTCGATTGCCCTTCTGAGCCTTGCCCGGAGGAAGCTCTCCAAAACCTTACCAATGGTGCGTGTCATATGTTTCCTTGGAGAACCTTGAACATTTTCGATGACACCTGCTTCTCGCAGAAGCCAGAGCCTCCCGATAACTGGGGCAGTTTACCTCTCCAGGATAAAGCTCCGTGGAGCACTTATCCTTTCTTGTTTTACAGAGGAAGCACTCAGGCTTATCCTTGCTGCACTCTATCCTCTTATGGCCATCTTCACCACACTTTAAACACGCCTTACTTCTGTCTGGGCCTTTGCAGACATATTGGCTATGTCCATAACCCAGACACTTGTAGCAGCGCCTCACGTCTGCACGGAGGCGTACTCAACTCGATGTCCAACCGATCTGGATTTTGCCCTTTTTGGCCAGGCGTAGAGCGTCGGCCTCAAGAAGGTCCACCACGGCCATCTGGCTTTTTGTGCCTTTGGTTTTGAAAATGGACACCTCGAATAGGTCTCCATTTTCGACACCTATGGCCTTGGCAAGAGCTGCCTGAATCACCTGTTCTTTCGTGACCCCATCCAAATCTAAAATTTCGAGTTTTAGTGTCGGTATCAAGTCACGAACATTCGACTCAGGGCCCGTGACTGACTTCAAAATCTATTAAACTATTTATATAATTTTTCTTAAGCTCTATCACTTGGTGGGCCGTATTAATTTGAGATTTTATATATTTTTATATTATTAGTAAACTTGGTTTATAAACAATTTCAACTAATTCTATTGGTTTTATGAAAATGGAACCAAATTTTTAAAATAATAATTTTAAAGCTTAGTTAAACTATTTATGACATTTTTTCTTGCTGTATAGCCTAGTAGACCGTATTAATTTTAGATATTCTATATTTTAAATATTGTTGCATTATTAGTAAACTAGGTTTATAAATAATTTTAACCAATTCATATTGTTATATGAAAGTGGAACCCTACTACTAAAATAGCAAACATTTTTAAACTCTCTTAAACTATTTATATAATTTTTCTTAAGCTCTATCACTTTGTGGGCCGTATTAATTTAAGATTTTCTCTATTTTAAATATTTTTATATTATTAGTAAACTTGGTTTATAAACAATTTCAACTTATTCTATTGGTTTTATGAAAATGGAACCAAACTTTTAAAATAATAATGTCAAAACTTAGTTAAACTATTTATGATATTTTTTCTTGCTGTATAGCCTAATAGACCGTATTAATTTTAGATATTCTTTATTTTAAATATTATTTCATAATTAGTAAACTTGGTTTATAAATAATTTTAACCAATTCAAATGGTTTTATGAAAGTGGAATCTTACTACTAAAATAGCAAAAATTTTAAAACTCTATTAAACTATTTATATAATTTTTACTAAGCTCTATCACTTGGTGGGCCGTATTAATTTGAGATTTTCTCTATTTAAAATATTATTATATTATTAGTAAACTTGGTTTATAAAGAATTTCAACTAATTCTATTGGTTTTATGAAAATGGAACCAAATTTTTAAAATAATAATTTTAAAACTTAGTTAAACTATTTATGACATTTTTTCTTGGTGTATAGCCTAGTAGACCGTATTAATTTTAGATATTCTTTATTTTAAGTATTGTTGCATTATTAATAAACTTGGTTTATAAATAATTTTAACCAATTCAAATGGTTTTATGAAAGTGGAACCCTACTACTAAAATAGCAAAAATTTTAAAACTCTCTTTAACTATTTATATAATTTTTATTAAGCTCTATCACTTGTTGGACCGTATTAATTTGAGATTTTCTCTATTTAAAATATTATTATATTATTAGTAAACTTGGTTTATAAAGAATTTCAACTAATTCTATTGGTTTTATGAAAATGGAACCAAATTTTTAAAATAATAATTTTAAAACTTAGTTAAACTATTTATGACATTTTTTCTTGGTGTATAGCCTAGTAGACCGTATTAATTTTAGATATTCTATATTTTAAATATTGTTGCATTATTAGTAAACTAGGTTTATAAATAATTTTAACCAATTCATATTGTTATATGAAAGTGGAACCCTACTACTAAAATAGCAAACATTTTAAAACTCTCTTAAACTATTTATATAATTTTTCTTAAGCTCTATCACTTTGTGGGCCGTATTAATTTAAGATTTTCTCTATTTTAAATATTTTTATATTATTAGTAAACTTGGTTTATAAACAATTTCAACTTATTCTATTGGTTTTATGAAAATGGAACCAAACTTTTAAAATAATAATGTCAAAACTTAGTTAAACTATTTATGATATTTTTTCTTGCTGTATAGCCTAATAGACCGTATTAATTTTAGATATTCTTTATTTTAAATATTATTTCATAATTAGTAAACTTGGTTTATAAATAATTTTAACCAATTCAAATGGTTTTATGAAAGTGGAACCAAATTTCTAAAAAAATAATAATTTTAAAACCTAGTTAAACTATTTATGACATTTTTTCTTGCTGTAAAGCCTGGTAAACCATTTTAATTTTAGATATTCTTTATTTTAAGTATTGTTGCATTATTAATAAACTTGGTTTATAAATGATTTTAACCAATTCAAATGGTTTTATGAAAGTGGAATCTTACTACTAAAATAGCAAAAATTTTAAAACTCTATTAAACTATTTATATAATTTTTATTAAGCTCTATCACTTTGTGGGCCGTATTAATTTGAGATTTTCTCTATTTAAAATATTTTTATATTTAATGGGAATTATTATCATTATTATTATCATCTGTTTTATCATCTTTTTTACCACCTGTCCATCTTATATGCTCTCTGGTTTACTCAGAAGATGGCATTAAACAACAGCTACGCCAACGCCATTAAGAAAACTCGTGTGTACAAACTCTGCAGAGTTTGTAACTTACAAGGTAGAAAGGGAAATCCTCTAGTCAACTGTGTCGTCTGCTGTAAACATGTGCACTCCACTAACAGCTGTTCTTCCACTTTAATGGCAAATAATAACACTGTTGATACAATTGACAAGAAGAATAATAAAGAATTAAGTATCATATGTTCGTTTTGCAAGGCAGGTAAGCGAAATTCTATAAATTCTATAGTCCCCACCAATTCCACCAGTAAGCGTCACAGTAGCCAATCAAAAACTACTATTGGTGGGCGTGGCTCCGCCTCTCAAGTTGACACACCTCCTTGCATTACTCTACATACTACAGGGCGTGACAATAGGAGTAGTGGTTCTCCCACACTATCCAACACAGTTAATAGCACTACAGGCATTGTTATTTCTCAAATGGACTTTCAAAAACATCTTGATAAATTAAATGATTCAGTGAATGAACTCAAGATATTATGCACAAATAATAACATGCAAATAAATTTTTTAAAGCAAGAGAATCAACGACTTGTGGGCATTGTTAACTCACTAAGGGATGAACTACTCTCAACATTCAATACTACCAGGCAACAACTCTCTTCAGTGTCCAGTAACCAAAGTATAACTACACAAACACCAATATCAAATAATAATTTTATAACTAATTTTAATGATAAGAACAATAATTTAGATAGTTTTACGAATAATTTTAATTATAATTATAATGATAGTAATTTTTCTAAGAATCGACAACAATTACAAACACTAGAAATAAAAAATTATGAACATAGTCCAAAAACACACACTCTTAACACACATAATTCTAAAATAAACACAGTAACTATTTACAACAGCAATAATAATAATCATACTAATAATTTTTGTAATAGCGACATGGAAAACAGTGGATATCAAGGTACTAAATACAATAGGATTGGGGAATCCATTGATATACCCTCTACAGCTTCCATGCTCTCTCCTACACTTAGTCAAACCACAGATGCTGTGCCCGTTGAGAAAAGGGAATTATTTATACCAGGATTTATGGAAATTAATAATGAAGTAAATTTGCGCTGTGTTTCTTATTCCATATTAAAAGCGCTGCTCCCTTCTCTTAACCAATCAGACATTTGTGGAGTCCGTTTTACCAATATTACTAATACAACAGAGCAGCCTCGTGCTATCAAATACCCATCCTTCATTATTACTTTGGCAAAGCCAGAATTAGTCCAATTAATTATGCGGGCAAAGAAAATTCACAATTATTTTTCTACCAGGGACTTGGATATATATATTTTAAATTCTGAAATTGCAACCTTGTTACCTGATAGGAAGATTTTTGTGAATGAAACATTATCACCAATTGAACGATTAAAGTATATAAACATTAAAGAAAAAGCATCTTCCTTAGGTTTCAAATTTATTTGGTATAATTCTGGCCGAATCTTAGTGAGGTGGAGGGAGGGGGTGAGAGCGCATGAGGTATGCTCTGAAACCAACTTACATGATCTGATAAGACACCAAACTGACAGACATGTTTCTCAGCATACTGATAATCACTTACGTAACACAAATTGACAACCAAAACTAAGACTGTGTCCAATTCAAAACCTTCTGGCCTTAAAGTTGGTTTTCTGAATGCCACTTCATTAAAAATGCACATGTGTGAATTTAGAAATTTTTTATTGTCTGACAACTCCTTTGATGTCATGTGCATTGCTGAAACTCGTTTTGGTCCTCTCATTGATAACCACATTATTAATATCTCTGGTTACAGCGTTCTGAGACAGGACCGTAACACTCAAGGTGGTGGCATAGCAATTTATATAAGAGAAAACTTTAAGGCAAAGGTTTTGTGCTCATCAAAAACTGAACAGTATGGTAAACCTATGAAACCAGAATACTTATTATGTTCTGTTTGGGAAGGTAATTCTACCCCCACTCTGATTGCACTAGTTTATCGTCCTCCTGACGTTTCTATTACATCTGATATGCAATTTTTTCAACATCTACGTACTTACTGTTCAGACATAAGTCACAAGGTAATAATTGGTGATTGGAATGCCAATTTGAGTGATATAAAGGATCCAGATGCTACGTTCTTGAAGGATCTCATGAATGAATTATCACTTAAATTGGTAGACACAGGTCCCTCGCATCATGGTGGTAAAGTTGACACTTGGATTGACTCAATTTTTGTTGACAACTGTGACACTATTCTGGGCTATGACCATAATTTACCTACTTATCCAAGTAGGCATGAATTAATATCGGTAACTATTGATATCTTTTACCCCTCTCCCCCAAAGGGTACTTACACCTACAAATGCTTTAGTAAAGTTACCTCGCATGATCTTAATCAGCATTTGAATAAATTAGACTGGTCTCCCTATTTAGTAAATGATGATCAATTTGATGTTGAACTAGGTCTGAACAAACTAACAAATAACATTCAGACTACAATTGACTTACTTGCTCCAGACAAAACTATTGACCAACATAAATCCATATACCCCTGGATAAACTCTGAACTTCGTTTGCTAAAATTAAAACGTGACTCAACTGACAGACGTTATAAGAGAACAGGGTCTAGGACTTTGCTTAATGAATTCCTTAGATTAGCGAAATTGTATGAGGAACAGTCGGAAACAGCTCGTAGTGCATACATGCACAATCGTATTTGTAGCACCTTGGATGAAAATAAAAATTTTTGGAAAGAGATGCGTAATTTAGGACTACTTCCTAAGCCAAATGATGCTCTTCATGGCTTCTTGCCTGAAGAACTCAATAGTTATCTTTCTAACATCTGCATCTCCCCTCATGAAAATCCTGATGATTCCTTAAACATCATCAATAATGCTACTCAGGATGGTTTCAAATTCAAGGAAGTCACTAAGAATGAGGTAATATTAGCTGTTGCTCACTTTCGTTCACAGGCTAGAGGTGATGACGGAATTCCTCAAAGCATTGTTGCGAAAGCCCTGCCAACCATTGCTCCTTTTCTTACTAAGCTCTTTAACGTATCACTAGCGCAAGGAGTCTTTCCAATAGCTTGGAAAAAGTCGCGAATTTTAGCTTTGAAAAAAGTAGCAATACCATCTTCGCCATCAGACTTTCGCCCCGTTGCATTATTATGCTTCTTGTCAAAGGTACTTGAGAAGTTGGCTCATGATCAGGTGGCGGGCTTTTTGTCTAGATATAAAATCTTGGATTCTTTCCAGGCAGGTTTTCGTAAATACCACAGTACTCAGTCAGTTCTGATAAAACTTGCTGACGATATTCGTATGGGCATGGACAAGAAGCTTACCACATTGTTATTGCAATTCGACTTCTCAAAGGCCTTTGATAATGTTTCACCATCTAAACTTCTTAAAAAACTTAGGGATATTGGATTTTCAAGATCATCACTATCTTGGCTCTGGTCATACCTCTGTGGACGATCAATGTGTGTGTCATCAAAATCTATAACATCAACTTACCGCGATACAAATATTGGAGTGCCTCAGGGATCCGTTCTTGGACCACTCCTCTTTTGTATTTATATGAATGATCTTAAAGACCACTTAAGTGATGACATAACTTTTAGACTATTATACGCGGATGATCTACAGATATATGTCCAGGTACCTACTGACCAGATTGAACAAGGTATTGCTTACCTTTCGGAGCGTGCCATAACAGTGTCGGCATGGGCTGAAGCAAATAATTTATCTATAAACACAAAGAAAACACAAGCAATTGTTTTTGGTTCTCCTACCACAGTTAATTCTTTTAAGAAATTAAATATTTCCAAAATTACTAATAATGATAGTGGTGCTTGTGTTCCCTTTGTAGATGAGGTTGTCAGTCTTGGTGTCATCCTAGACTCTTGCTTGTCCTGGCGTCCGCAAGTAATAAAAGTTACCAAAAAAGTAAATAGTATATTGTATGGCCTTAGGCTAATCAGATCTTGTACCTCTGAAGCACTTCGTAAGCGCCTTATTGAGTCACTTGTGATTCCCCATTTGGATTACTGCTCTGCAGTTTATTCTGATATTTCTAAGGAACTGAATGGGCAATTACAGAGACTCACTAATTCGGGTATTAGGTACATTTTTGGTTTGAGACGACAAGAACACATTACTCCATATAGAAAGCGTCTTGGTTGGATGCTTAACAAAACAAGAACTGACTACTTTGCATCCCTTATCATGTACAGAATTGTGCGTATGAGGGAACCACCTCTATTGTGCACATTATTTGAACCATATAAATCGGACAAACCCACTAGAGGCCCCCGTAAAGATCTTAAGGTTAATCTAGCACCGACTGACTGGGGTCTATACTCTTTTCAAATAAAGTACGCGAATCTATGGAATTCGATTCCTCCCTGTATAAGGGATTTACCATCCTATTCTCGCTTCAAAAAGAGTATCAGACTTTACTTTCGTAAATTAGAGAATATTTTGTAATTGACTATGTATTATTGATATCTACTGTTTACCTAGTTAACTATTTACTGTTAACAATTTACATTTCACCTTTGATTAATATTCAGTATTATTGTAAATTTTTCTTATTTTATTTAATTCTATGTATAGATTAAAACCATTCAGTATTAATTAATCAATTTAATGTAAATTTTTCTTTTATTTAACTTTAATTTTAGTTTTAAGTACACATAAAATTTTATATATATTGTAAATTATATTAACTTTCTGTAAACAATTGACAATTGAGTGTGTTAAAATATTTTGTAGTTGGCAAATAAATATTCATAATAATAATAATAATAATATTATTTGTAAACTTGGTTTATAAACAATTTCAACTAATTCTATTGGTTTTATGAAAATGGAACCAAATTTAAAAAAAAATAATTTTAAATTTAGTTAAACTATTTATGACATTTAATCTTGCTGTATAGCCTAGTAGACCGTATTAATCTTAGATATTCTTTATTTTAAATATTGTTGGATTATTAATAAAATTGGTTCTGATCATGTCATCCCACCTGGCCGAGTTGAAAGCGTATTTGACGTCCAGCGTTACTAGAAGGACGTCCTTGCGAATTGCAGGCCGCTTTTCCCTCTCAGTCTCTACGGTATCCACGACATGCGGAATGGCGTCTATCGTGGAATGCCCTTCACGAAAACCATGCTGCTCCTCAGAGAGACCACCGCCCTCCTCGATTGCCCTTCTAAGCCTTGCCCGGAGCAAGCTCTCCAAAACCTTACCAATGGTGCGTGTCGCATGTTCCCTTGGAGAACCTTGAACATTTTCGATGACACCTGCTTCTCGCAGAAGCCAGAGCCTCCCGATAACTGGGGCAGTTTACCTCTCCAGGATAAAGCTCCGTGGAGCACTTATCCTTTCTGGTTTTACAGAGGAAGCACTCAGGCTTATCCTTGCTGCACTCTATCCTCTTATGGCCATCTTCACCACACTTTAAACACGCCTTACTTCTGTCTGGGCCTTTGCAGACATATTGGCTATGTCCATAACCCAGACACTTGTAGCAGCGCCTCACGTCTGCACGGAGGCGTACTCAACTCGATGTCCAACCGATCTGGATTTTGCCCTTTTTGGCCAGGCGTAGAGCGTCGGCCTCAAGAAGGTCCACCACGGCCATCTGGCTTTTTGTGCCTTTGGTTTTGAAAATGGACACCTCGAATAGGTCTCCATTTTCGACACCTATGGCCTTGGCAAGAGCTGCCTGAATCTCCTGTTCTTTCGTGACCCCATCCAAATTTCAAATTTCGAGTTTTAGTGTCGGGATCAAGTCACGAACATTCGACTCAGGCCCCGTGACTGACTTCAAACTCTATTAAACTATTTATATAATTTTTCTTAAGCTCTATCACTTGGTGGGCCGTATTAATTTGAGATTTCATATATTTTTATATTATTAGTAAACTTGGTTTATAAACAATTTCAACTAATTCTATTGGTTTTATGAAAATGGAACCAAATTTTTAAAATAATAATTTTAAAACTTAGTTAAACTATTTATGATATTTTTTCTTGCTTTATAGCCTAGTAAACCGTATTAATTTTAGATATTCTTTATTTTAAATATTATTTCATACTTAGTAAACTTGGTTTATAAATAATTTTAACCAATTCAAATGGTTTTATGAAAGTGGAACCAAATTTCTAAAAAAATAATTATTTTAAAACTTATTTAAACTATTTATGACATTTTTTCTTGCTGTAAAGCCTGGTAAACCATTTTAATTTTAGATATTCTTTATTTTAAGTAACTAATTCTATTGGTTTTATGAAAATGGAACCAAATTTAAAAAAAAATAATTTTAAATTTAGTTAAACTATTTATGACATTTAATCTTGCTGTATAGCCTAGTAGACCGTATTAATCTTAGATATTCTTTATTTTAAATATTGTTGGATTATTAATAAAATTGGTTCTGATCATGTCATCCCACCTGGCCGAGTTGAAAGCGTTTTTGACGTCCAGCGTTACTAGAAGGACGTCCTGCGAATTGCAGGCCGCTTTTCCCTCTCAGCCTCTACGGTATCCACGACATGCCGAATGGCGTCTATCGTGGAATGCCCTTCACGAAAACCATGCTGCTCCTTAGAGAGACCACCGCCCTCCTCGATTGCCCTTCTGAGCCTTGCCCGGATCAATACCATAAAAAAATAAAAAATTAAAAAAATTTTTTATACCAGCTTCAAAAATATTGTATAAAATTTTAAAGATACCTCCGTTTTGAATAAAAATTTAGGAGAGTACATAAAAATTAGTGCTGAATTAAATAGTACAAACTTGTGACAATCAAATTTGTCAGTAGTCTCGAGATATTTTATTTTTTTTCAATATTTTAAAAAATTTTATCAATTTCAAAAACACTAAAAATTAAATATCTCAAAAACTACGATAGCTAATCAGAAAATATAGTGCCTATGTCATCCGCAGAATTTTTTTTCTTCATTTTCACACTGGTTTCATGCCAATCGGTTTAAGGTTAGATTTTGTCGTCATTTTTTCCCGACTTTTCGCTCGTTCAAGATCGGTGTGTGACTCAAAACTAATCACCGAGGGCTTATCCGCCATTTCTATGGAACGACGCAAACTTTTCACAGGTTTGGGATGTCTACCGAAATTTAAGAATGCTGGAGAAACTTTTGTTGTACATTCAGTTGCTGTATTCATTGCGCTTCTAAATGCTGGCAAGTGTTTATCACAGTCCTTGTGGTCAATTCTCACGAAGATTCTTATCATCCCCTTGATGGTCCGATTGGATCTCTCCGTTAGATTGATTTGTGGATGATAAAGGAGTGTGCTCACAAACTTGATACCATATTTGCCACACAGACCTTTGATGTTGCTTCTGTCGAATTTTTTACCATTGTAAGTTAACTAATAATTACTGCAACTGTTTCTTTTAGCCAATAAGAAAGAAAAAAAAGGTAAAATTATATGAGTTGTTCCTGGCACTCTGGCGAGCTCGGGCCCTCTCAGCCTTTCACATAGCCTTGCCACTCCGGCGAGCTCGGGCGCTCTTAGCCTTTCACTTAGCTTTGCCACGCAAACTTAGCTTCGCGGTGATTAGCATCGGTCTTTGCTCCCTTTGCTCTTGCGGCAGTAGCACTTCCTTTGCTATTGCCTTGGCTCCCTTTGCTCTTACGGCAGTAACATTTCTTTGCTATCGCTTTTGTTCCCTTACCTCATCGAATACTTGTAATTTTTCGTGTAAGGAACGTGGCCCTGAAAAGGGCCGATTGGGAAAATCCTCCCTTGCCACGTCTCATAATTTTCACATTGTAAACTTCGTAACGAATTTGTCGCGCGCGCTCCAATCAGTGAACGAGCTCGAAGTCAGCGAAGGCTTATAAATATAACCGCATATCTGGCCAAAGCAGCATTTGCTGTCCTGACTTCAGCCTTCACGCACGCGGCTACCTTGACGCCTTCGCTAAGCTGTGGATGAGATTGTTTGCTAGTTTGATTGTTGCTGATGTGCTTGGTGCACTTGGAGGAGTCCATGGCTTTCGGACGTTAAATCCTCATTGAAGCAGCTCGTAAGCTGTGATTGATTGAATCGCTTGGTGCAATTTTCCGAGCTCGTAGGCTTGAAGAGGTGGACATTGATATTCCTGGCCAGGAGAAGTCACCTGAGCACTAGGTGCTCGCATGTTTGTAAGTTTTTGATTTATTTTTTGTATGTTTGTGTATGTATGTATATTTGTGACCTTAGTGATTTAATTTGTTGTATGCTTGTGAATTTATTGATTTTGGAACGTGTGGTTGAAGCCACGCAACAAATGCAAAAAAAACCACCGGCCCTTTTTAGGGCCACCTAATACGTAAAACATATGAACAAATAATTCAGAAAGCTTCTACTGAAATTAACAGCAACCAAATCTAAACAATATTCCTCAATGGCGCTAGCCATTACTTTCCTATTCGCGCTTCTTAACGGATAAATCTCGACTCATCGCGTAAACAAATCTTGAAATACAACTACATGAGTGTATTGAATTTATCGCTGTCTACTAGGGGAAAACTCTATACAGTATGCTGAAACTACAGCCCAAGGTGGTTTTAACTATCCTGCGGTACAAAAACCCTTTTGAAAGGGTCTGACTCGCCTTGTGACACTAACATTCCATGCACGTGGTCACAAACTTGCGTACATCTTTATACACTCCGGGCCAATAATAGTCGCGTACAACCCGTACATACATGTAGGTTTGGTAGTCTGGGTGGAGATTTCTTCTCGTCAATCTAACCAGTTTATCCTCAGGTAATTGAGTTTGTAAATTACTCGCAATATATTGAAATTGTACGGCAAATTTGGCGATAGGCTCTCCTTTCCCTTAGGCCCTTTCCTTAATTTCATCCAGGAAGTCACACGCAGTTCTTTTGCGCGCGCAGCTCTTCTCCTTTTATGCTCGTTTCTCTTTTATAATTTTGAAATTTTAGCATAACGTAAGTTTTTGGCCTGAAAACTTACGTTACATAACAATATTAGAAAAAGCTGAAAAATCTCTTATATACCATATCAAAGCTTTTATTCTAGAATAAAGATAAAATTTAATAAGTATTTTTTTTTTCTCTCTTGTTTTTTAAGAAATGTGCCTACAATCAATATTACTAATACTATTACTTGATATTGTATTGCCATACACGGTTGGCTAGAAACAATTTTAAATAAAATTTGAAGGTACCTCCGAGATTCCGATGAATTTTGATTGTAGGGTACCTACAGGTCCTAAAAAAACAAAAAAGGAAAAAATCCGCTCAGCGCTTTTTTATTTTTGCCCAAAATAGGGCTATCTCGGTGAATATATTCAAATAAACGTTTGAAAAAGAAAGAATGAATTATAAATCTTACAATTTTAATTGCAATATACTAGAATATGAAAGAAAAGTTAAATTTATACATTTTTATGTATTTTTAACTCATCTGCGCAGACCCAGATGTAATGGATGGTCATTGAGGCTGCAAAGCTGACCTAGCTGAAAAAACTACATAATTTTTTAAAAAAATAATTTTAAAACTTAGTTAATCTATTTATGACATTTTTTCTTGCTGTATAGCCTAGTAGACCGTATTAATCTTAGATATTCTTTATTTTAAATATTGTTGGATTATTAATAAAACTGGTTCTGATCATGTCATCCCACCTGGCCGAGTTGAAAGCGTTTTTGACGTCCAGCGTTACTAGAAGGACGTCCTTGCGAATTGCAGACCGCTTTTCCCTCTCAGCCTCTACTGTATCCACGACATGCCGAATGGCGTCTATCGTGGAATGCCCTTCACGAAAACCATGCTGCTCCTTAGAGAGACCACCGCCCTCCTCGATTGCCCTTCTGAGCCTTGCCCGGAGCAAGCTCTCCAAAACCTTACCAATGGTGCGTGTCGCATGTTCCCTTGGAGAACCTTGAACATTTTCGATGACACCTGCTTCTCGCCACAGCCAGAGCCTCCCGATAACTGGGGCAGTTTACCTCTCCAGGATAAAGCTCCGTGGAGCACTTATCCTTTCTGGTTTTACAGAGGAAGCACTCAGGCTTATCCTTGCTGCACTCTATCCTCTTATGGCCATCTTCACCACACTTTAAACACGCCTTACTTCTGTCTGGGCCTTTGCAGACATATTGGCTATGTCCATAACCCAGACACTTGTAGCAGCGCCTCACGTCTGCACGGAGGCGCACTCAACTCGATGTCCAACCGATCTGGATTTTGCCCTTTTTGGCCAGGCGTAGAGCGTCGGCCTCAAGAAGGTCCACCACGGCCATCTGGCTTTTTGTGCCTTTGGTTTTGAAAATGGACACCTCGAATAGGTCTCCATTTTCGACACCTATGGCCTTGGCAAGAGCTGCCTGAATCTCCTGTTCTTTCGTGACCCCATCCAAATCTCAAATTTCGAGTTTTAGTGTCGGTATCAAGTCACGAACATTCGACTCAGGGCCCGTGACTGACTTCAAACTCTATTAAACTATTTATATAATTTTTCTTAAGCTCTATCACTTGGTGGGCCGTATTAATTTGAGATTTTATATATTTTTATATTATTAGTAAACTTGGTTTATAAACAATTTCAACTAATTCTATTGGTTTTATGAAAATGGAACCAAATTTTTAAAATAATAATTTTAAAACTTAGTTAAACTATTTATGACATTTTTTCTTGCTGTATAGCCTAGTAGACCGTATTAATTTTATATATTCTATATTTTAAATATTGTTGCATTATTATTAAACTAGGTTTATAAATAATTTTAACCAATTCATATTGTTATATGAAAGTGGAACCCTACTACTAAAATAGCAAACATTTTAAAACTCTCTTAAACTATTTATACTAGATACCGTCAAAGACGGGTAGAGCGAAGCTGATCATGTTAGAAAAAAGCAAGAAAAGAGTTTCAGTAATTTTTTAATTTAGGGATTTTAAAAGCTTTGATTAGATTGAGTTCAATAATAATGTTTAAATAAGACGTAAAAAAATGTTAAGCATAGTTAAAATTTTTAAGTATTGGCCAAAAAGTACACGAAAAATCCGCCCCTTATTTTGAAACCTTATTATTTGTTTGCTGAAAAGATTTCAACCAAACTTTTGTTGGCGGAACTTTGTTATTACGTCCTTTTTCTATAATTCACCAACAACAAAAAAGTTACTCTGAACTCTAATACCCCTCAATTAACATAATTACCAAAGTAATATTATACACAAGTCAGAATAAAGTGTAACGGTTTCGGAATTCGTCAACCAGAGAAAGAAAAAGTCTTCTGTAGGTTTTGTATGTCGCTGAATCCGAATTAGGGGTCCTACTGGGTTAGAAAATAGGAAAATACAGAAGAAACATTCCATCTTATGAGTTTTTTCACAATATTTTGGAACTAATGATCAAATTAATAGTGCCACATTTTAAGAGTAATTAACTAAATATTGAATTTATTCTTTTATTCTGTATCAATAAAGGAATATTAGAGCTAACTATTGGTGTTGAAAAATATCTCCAGGGTAAGATAAAATCGGAAAAATACAATGTGAGTTTTTTTCTTATTTTTCTTTTAATCTTGCATTTGAAAAAGTTTTATCCTATTTTAACTTTTTTTTAATTTACTGACTCCTATACGGGGGCAAAAATGGATAAAACTACCCCTGAATTTAACAAAAAATGAAAAAAACTTATAACTGGTTTGTGTTTTCACACAACCAACGATCATGAATCATGTTCACTTATAACGTTTTAACGTATATTCCCTAATTATTATAAGTCCTAAGATCGAAATTACAATAAATCCCAAAATATAAATTATCCTAAGTCCGTAAACCTAAAGTATTCTAAGTTCTTGTGCTTACTTTAAATTATTCTTGTGCCCATTTTAAATTATTCTAAGTCCCTTAATCGGAAATATTCTAAGTCCATTTCATACCCCTCTCCCCTAAAAACGTCGTTAATATTTCAACCCCTCCCCCCCTAAAACGTCAATACACTGTGATCCCGGGTGGGACGTGAATTTTATTTTATTAGGTGCATCGCTAGTTGTTGATGCTTGTAATCTTAGCTGCGATTGGTTAACTAATAAACAAACAATGCATCCGCTCTGGATCGCCCTCTATTTATTACCCCCCCCCCCCCTCCTAAAACATCACTTTTTTACCCACCCCTGCCCGGAATTAACACACACTAACACTATTATATCGTAGTATAAGTGAACGCAACGTACGGAGGTCCCATTGATACCAACCTATGAATTTAATTTTGTCATATGACTTTAAAAATACCATGTCCAGCACGGGAAGATCATGTAATAAAAAAGATTTTGCAAGAAAAAATTTTGCTTAAGTTCCCTTATGCAAAAAGTTGACAAAGATGCAATAAGAGGGCAGATTTTTCGGAGTCTTTACTTTGCTTTCGCTAACAAGAGACCGCTAACTTTAGGAAACCATATCACAAATTACTTTCATTAATAATTGAAAAAAACCTCCGATAACCTCCGTTTATTCCAACGGGCCTTCTAGGCACAAGAATATGTGCATAATACTATGCACAAGGCTTTTAAATGTAGTTTTTTGGTAATATTGCTTTTTAGTTAGTTAGTTAACAAAAACACTTCTTGTTGGTCACAATTTTTTCGGTATTAAAGTCATTTTTCAAGCCTTGGATACCGCAATTTTTCTCAATGTTATAGCAATTTAACCAAATGGTCATTTTTGTCCCGAAATGATTAATTTTTAAATTATCTAAAAAATTGCAATTTTAGACAAAAATGGGTTTTATAGGTCTCAACAATTTTCTAAAAGCTTTTTTCTAAAAATTCTTTATTTGTCCTTTAGAATTATTTGTTTGCAAAACATTATTACCTTTCTAATTTTTTATATTAAATTCTCTTCTTTACAGTCAGTTAATTGAATGCCCATTTTTGTCCCAAAATGATCAATTTTTCAATTTGCTGCAAAAATCGTAGTTTTAACATTGAACATGTTTCTAAGGAGGGGTAACCTGTGAATCTGAAAATCAAGTGGGGTCAAATGTCAAAAATCATGTGGGGTTAGGAACTTAAAATATTTTTATATTTAGGAACTTTGACTAATTTACTTTGAGAGGCTTAGAAAAATTCAAGTTTAGGGACTTAAAATATTCCGTTTCTAATAATTTGAGTTGAAGGACTTAGAATATTTTCAATTTAAGGACTTAAAATAATACAGGTTTACAGAATCTAAATAATTTGGGTTTAGAGTCTTAAAATCTAGTTAATATGACAATTACACATTATAAGAATAGCGATTTTATTGTAATGTTGCTTAGCATTTATGTATTATAACTAGTCCTTTTTAGAGGTTTAGTTTTCACGTCCTATAATTAGTCTTATAGCCCAATTAGAGCTTGTAATTATTGAATCCAAATATTTTCTTAACCTTTCTTCAAAAAACGCAGTTAATTAGATAATTTTAGCTCTGCTTTCAAAATATTGCAAAAAAACTAAAATGGGGTAGTTTTTGCTGATTTCATGTCCTCTACTTCTCAGCCAGTTGTACCCCAGATTGCGTATTTCAGAATCAAAGCATACCTACTTTCGTATTCTAATTTTTTTGATCGCATGTTCTAGAAAAAGTTAACCAATTTTTGGAAAAAAAACTGAAATTTTGACACCCCGGATTAGACTAGATTTTTATATTAGGCCAAAACATACTGAATTTATATTTTAAATTTTTTGGTATTTTGGCTCTGGAAGGAAATGTCGGGCTATTGAAGACCCGCCGTTTATTCGCGCTCTTAGTTTATAGTTTACATGATTTTGAGCTCGGATAAAGGTCTTCAATGGCCCGACATGTCTCTCCAGAATTAATATACCGAAAAATGTCAAATATAAACTTATTATGTTTTGGTCTTTTAGTTAAAAAACTAGCCTATTCCGGGGTTTCATACTTACTTTTAGTTTTTTTTTTAAATTGGCCATTTTCGTGTACTCATAACTTTTTCCAAAACACGTGGCCAAAAAAATTAGAATACGAAAGTGTATGTATTTAGGTCTTGAATATCTCTGTGCCAAAATATAGCTGTGTAATACTTACACGCACTTATTACCATACCATTATTATTACCAGGTTCCTAATATCTTTTTTATTTAATAAAATTACGCTATTTAAAAAAATCAGTTTTTAAACAACCGGTTTTATTTCAATGAAGTAACCTTCAGAAGAATTAAAAACTTATTAGTTATTAGTTTCAAATCAATTTTTCAAACTGATCCATGTGTAAGAATAAAAAAATTCAATGATAATGGAATTATACATAGAATGCATATGGATGGAGTTGCATATTCTTTGAACTAGGTTTAGTCCAAAAATATATATCTAATATTAATATTTGAAATTTTACGTTTAGATTTCTTTTTGAATACTAAATTAATTTTAAAACCAATATTTATGTGAAATTCCAAAAAATATTCCTAAAAACAAATAATCTAATGCAACTTATTTTTAGTAATTTTTTATGCAATTCTCCATCCGCCATTTTAAAATTAAAAAAAAATCATGCAAAGAAATATGTCCTAAAACACACGAAAAATGAAAATTTTATTATTCTTCATTAAATATACCTTTTTTTGATGCTATTTACAATACTGATAAGCAGCGTGTCGATTTTTTTTAGTATCCAACTTTTACCCTAAATAATGAGTTTCCGGTTAATTTTATAGAAAGTTTGAAATCAAATTCTGAGAATAGAGACTTTTTAACATATGGATACATTTTTAGAAAAATAGATTTTGGTTTTAAAATTAATTTAGAACTCGTAGATAGGCTCTTGGGCGTTAAAAGTTTAATTGAATAAAATTTGGATTAATTAATAAATAATAAAAATCGTAAAGAATTATAAAAAAGCTGAGGCTTTTTTATTTCAGGCACGATCACATATTTATTGAGTATTTTCTCTTTAATAACGTTGATGGGATCCACGCCCTCATAAATTGAAAACTATTATTTACTATCACACTCCAAGGCAATATAAGCATGTAGAGGCATCGGAATGACCTGGGGACCAAATTCCTCCATAAATTGAAGAATTTGAAGACTTTTTAGTTTTTTAACCTGATGAACTTTTAAGGCACGATTTCATCTATGTATTACATACACAGGGTTATCGTGCCTAAAAAATAAATTTTAATTAATTTAGTTATTTTTTGGTTATTTTAGATCATTAACCACATTTTGGATGTATTAAATTCAAAACCAATTCATTTTTTACCATTTTTATTATTTTTTAATAATTTTTTTTGATATCTGAAATCAGTTTTTAGGACATTTCTCTGCAAGTAATTGATGAAATTACTTGAAATTGAAAACCCTACAACTAGATCTTATTTCAAAAAATTTGGTTTAAGGGATTTTTGATTCATCGAGTAGGTTCTGTGATCTTTAGGATACACTTTCTCGAACGTACATCCCTACACACAACAAGGCAATATAAGCATTTAGAGGCATCGGAATGACCTGGGGACCAAATTTCTCCACGAATTGTACAATTTAGAAAATTTTCCGTTTTTTGACCTGACAAACTTATAAGGCACGATTTCATCTATGTATTGCATACACAGGGTTATCGTGCCTAAAAAATAAATTTCAATTAATTTAGTTATTTTCTGGTTTTTTTAGATCATTAACCACATTTTGGGTGTATTAAATTCAAAACCAATTCATTTTTTACCATTTTTATTATTTTTTAATAATTTTTTTTGATATCTGAAATCAGTTTTTAGGACATTTCTCTGCAAGTATTTGATGAAATCACTTGAAATTGAAAATATAAGCATTTAGAGGCATCGGAATGACCTGGGGATCAAATTTCTCCACGAATTGTACAATTTAGAAATTTTTCCGTTTTTTGACCTGACAAACTTATAAGGCACGATTTCATCTATGTATTGCATACATAGGGTGATCGTGACTAAAAATATAATAATCTTGTGTTATTTTGTATTTTTATGATATTTCGCTGATGCAAAGTTTATGCAAAAGCTATGAAATTTATCGCGCGGATAACATTTAGAAGGTTTTTCACCTGTATGAAGCAAAAGTACAAGAATAAACATGCCTTTAGAAATACCAGATTGGGCCCAAAAACAATAGGGGTCATTAACTCGATAAAATAAACTCAGTTTTAAAAAATGAAAGCATTCCGTTTGATCGTTTTGGCTATATCGTGTCCGAAAGGTGTCGATTTTTGCATCCATTAAGGTAGAGCTTCGCTCTATAATAATTTTTCTTAAGCTCTATTACTTTGTGGGCCGTATTAATTTAAGATTTTCTCTATTTTAAATATTTTTATATTATTAGTAAACTTGGTTTATAAATAATTTCAACTTATTCTATTGGTTTTATGAAAATGGAACCAACTTTTTAAAATAATAATGTTAAAACTTAGTTAAACTATTTATGACATTTTTTCTTGCTGTAAAGCCTGGTAAACCATTTTAATTTTAGATATTCTTTATTTTAAGTATTGTTGCATTATTAATAAACTTGGTTTATAAATAATTTTAACCAATTCAAATAGTTTTATGAAAGTGGAATCTTACTACTAAAATAGCAAAAATTTTAAAACTCTATTAAACTATTTATATAATTTTTATTAAGCTCTATCACTTGGTGGGCCGTATTAATTTGACATTTTCTCTATTTAAAATAATTTTATATTATTAGTAAACTTGGTTTATAAACAATTTCAACTAATTCTATTGGTTTTATGAAAATGGAACCAAATTTTTAAAAAAATAATTTTAAAACTTAGTTAAACAATTTATGACATTTTTTCTTGCTGTATAGCCTAGTAGACCGTATTAATCTTAGATATTCTTTATTTTAAATATTTTTGGATTATTAATAAAATTGGTTCTGATCATTTCATCCCACCTGGCCGAGTTGAAAGCGTTTTTGACGTCCAGCGTTACTAGAAGGACGTCCTTGCGAATTGCAGGCCGCTTTTCCCTCTCAGCCTCTACGGTATCCGTGACATGCCGAATGGCGTCTATCGTGGAATGCCCTTCACGAAAACCATGCTGCTCCTCAGAGAGACCACCGCCCTCCTCGATTGCCCATCTGAGCCTTGCCCGGAGCAAGCTCTCCAAAACGTTACCAATGGTGCGTGTCGCATGTTCCCTTGGAGAACCTTGAACATTTTCGATGACACCTGCTTCTCGCCACAGCCAGAGCCTCCCGTTAACTGGGGCAGTTTACCTCTCCAGGATAAACCTCCGTGGAGCACTTATCCTTTTTGGTTTTTTTTAGAGGAAGCACTCAGGCTTATCCTTGCTGCACTTTATCCTCTTATGGCCATCTTCACCACACTTTAAACACGCCTTACTTCTGTCTGGGCCTTTGCAGACATATTGGCTATGTCCATAACCCAGACACTTGTAGCAGCGCCTCACGTCTGCACGGAGGCGCACTCTACTCGATGTCCAGCCGATCTGGATTTTGCCCTTTTTGGCCAGGCATAGAGCGTCGGCCTCAAGAAGGTCAACCACGGCCATCTGGCTATTTGTGCCTTTGGTTTTGAAAATGGACACCTCGAATAGGTCTCCATTTTTGATACCTATGGCCTTGGCAAGAGCTGCCTGAATCTCCTGTTCTTTCGTGACCCCATCCAAATCTCAAATTTCGAGTTTTAGTGTCGGGATCAAGTCACGAACATTCGACTCAGGGCCCGTGACTGACTTCAAACTCTATTAAACTATTTATATAATTTTTCTTAAGCTCTATCACTTGGTGGGCCGTATTAATTTGAGATTTTATATATCTTTATATTATTAGTAAACTTGGTTTATAAACAATTTCAACTAATTCTATTGGTTTTATGAAAATGGAACCAAATTTATAAAATAATAATTTTAAAACTTAGTTAATCTATTTATGACATTTTTTCTTGCTCTATAGCCTAGTAGACCGTATTAATTTTAGATATTCTATATTTTAAATATTGTTGCATTATTAGTAAACTAGGTTTATAAATAATTTTAACCAATTCATATTGTTATATAAAAGTGGAACCCTACTACTAAAATAGCAAACATTTTAAAACTCTCTTAAACTATTTATATAATTTTTCTTAAGCTCTATCATTTTGTGGGCCGTATTAATTTAAGATTTTCTCTATTTTAAATATTTTTATATTATTAGTAAACTTGGTTTATAAATAATTTTAACCAATTCAAATGGTTTTATGAAAGTGGAACCAAATTTCTAAAAAAATAATAATTTTAAAACTTAGTTAAACTATTTATGACATTTTTTCTTGCTGTAAAGCCTGGTAAACCATTTTAATTTTAGATATTCTTTATTTTAAGTATTGTTGCATTATTAATAAACTTGGTTTATAAATGATTTTAACCAATTCAAATGGTTTTATGAAAGTGGAATCTTACTACTAAAATAGCAAAAATTTTAAAACTCTATTAAACTATTTATATAATTTTTATTAAGCTCTATCAATTGGTGGGCCGTATTAATTTGAGATTTTCTCTATTTAAAATAATTTTATATTATTTGTAAACTTGGTTTATAAACAATTTCAACTAATTCTATTGGTTTTATGAAAATGGAACCAAATTTTTAAAAAAATAATTTTAAAACTTAGTTAATCTATTTATGACATTTTTTCTTGCTGTATAGCCTAGTAGACCGTATTAATATTAGATATTCTTTTTTTTAAATACTGTTGGATTATTAATAAAATTGGTTCTGATCATGTCATCCCACCTGGCCGAGTTGAAAACGTTTTTGACGTCCAGCGTTACTAGAAGGACGTCCTTGCGAATTGCAGGCCGCTTTTCCCTCTCAGCCTCTACGGTATCCACGACATGCCGAATGGCGTCTATCGTGGAATGCCCTTCACGAAAACCATGCTGCTCCTCAGAGAGACCACCGCCCTCCTCGATTGCCCTTTTGAGCCTTGCCCGGAGCAAGCTCTCCAAAACATTACCAATGGTGCGTGTCGCATGTTCCCTTGGAGAACCTTGAACATTTTCGATGACACCTGCTTCTCGCCACAGCCAGAGCCTCCCGATAACTGGGGCAGTTTACCTCTCCAGGATAAAGCTCCGTGGAGCACTTATCCTTTCTGGTTTTACAGAGGAAGCACTCAGGCTTATCCTTGCTGCACTCTATCCTCTTATGGCCATCTTCACCACACTTTAAACACGCCTTACTTCTGTCTGGGCCTTTGCAGACATATTGGCTATGTCCATAACCCAGACACTTGTAGCAGCGCCTCACGTCTGCACGGAGGCGCACTCAACTCGATGTCTAACCGATCTGGATTTTGCCCTTTTTGGCCAGGCGTAGAGCGTCGGCCTCAAGAAGGTCCACCACGGCCATCTGGCTTTTTGTGCCTTTGGTTTTGAAAATGGACACCTCGAATAGGTCTCCATTTTCGACACCTATGGCCTTGGCAAGAGCTGCCTAAATCTCCTGTTATATCGTGACCCCATCCAAATCTCAAATTTCGAGTTTTAGTGTCGGTATCAAGTCACGAACATTCGACTCAGGGCCCGTGACTGACTTCAAACTCTATTAAACTATTTATATAATTTTTCTTAAGCTCTATCACTTGGTGGGCCGTATTAATTTGAGATTTTATATATCTTTATATTATTAGTAAACTTGGTTTATAAACAATTTCAACTAATTCTATTGGTTTTATGAAAATGGAACCAAATTTTTAAAATAATAATTTTAAAACTTAGTTGAACTATTTATGACATTTTTTCTTGCTGCATAGCCTGGTAAACCGTTTTAATTTTAGATATTCTTTATTTTAAATATTGTTGCATTATTAGTAAACTTGGTTTATAAATAATTTTAACCAATTCATATTGTTATATGAAAGTGGAACCCTACTACTAAAATAGCAAAAATTTTAAAACTCTCTTTAACTATTTATATAATTTTTATTAAGCTCTATCACTTGTTGGACCGTATTAATTTGAGATTTTCTCTATTTAAAATATTATTATATTATTAGTAAACTTGGTTTATAAAGAATTTCAACTAATTCTATTGGTTTTATGAAAATGGAACCAAATTTTTAAAATAATAATTTTAAAACTTAGTTAAACTATTTATGACATTTTTTCTTGCTCTATAGCCTAGTAGACCGTATTAATTTTAGATATTCTATATTTTAAATATTGTTGCATTATTAGTAAACTAGGTTTATAAATAATTTTAACCAATTCATATTGTTATATGAAAGTGGAACCCTACTACTAAAATAGCAAACATTTTAAAACTCTCTTAAACTATTTATATAATTTTTCTTAAGCTCTATCACTTTGTGGGCCGTATTAATTTAAGATTTTCTCTATTTTAAATATTTTTATATTATTAGTAAACTTGGTTTATAAACAATTTCAACTTATTATATTGGTTTTATGAAAATGGAACCAAACTTTTAAAACAATAATGTCAAAACTTAGTTAAACTATTTATGATATTTTTTCTTGCTGTATAGCCTAATAGACCGTATTAATTTTAGATATTCTTTATTTTAAATATTATTTCATAATTAGTAAACTTGGTTTATAAATAATTTTAACCAATTCAAATGGTTTTATGAAAGTGGAACCAAATTTTTAAAAATATAATAATTTTAAAACTTAGTCAAACTATTTATGACATTTTTTCTTGCTGTAAGGCCTGGTAAACCATTTTAATTTTAGATATTCTTTATTTTAAGTATTGTTGCATTATTAATAAACTTGGTTTATAAATAATTTTAACCAATTCAAATGGTTTTATGAAAGTGGAATCTTACTACTAAAATAGCAAAAATTTTAAAACTCTATTAAACTATTTATAAAATTTTTATTAAGCTCTATCACTTGGTGGGCCGTATTAATTTGAGATTTTCTCTATTTAAAATATTTTTATATTATTTGTAAACTTGGTTTATAAACAATTTCAACTAATTCTATTGGTTTTATGAAAATGGAACCAAATTTTAAAAAAAATAATTTTAAATTTAGTTAAACTATTTATGACATTTAATCTTGCTGTATAGCCTAGTAGACCGTATTAATCTTAGATATTCTTTATTTTAAATATTTTTGGATTATTAATAAAATTGGTTCTGATCATTTCATCCCACCTGGCCGAGTTGAAAGAGTTTTTGACGTCCAGCGTTACTAGAAGGACATCCTTGCGAATTGCAGGCCGCTTTTCCCTCTCAGCCTCTACGGTATCCACGACATGCCGAATGGCGTCTATCGTGGAATGCCCTTCACGAAAACCATGCTGCTCCTCAGAGAGACCACCGCCCTCCTCGATTGCCCTTCTGAGCCTTGCCCGGAGCAAGCTCTCCAAAACCTTACTAATGGTGCGTGTCGCATGTTCCCTTGGAGAACCTTGAACATTTTCGATGACACCTGCTTCTCGCAACAGCCAGAGCCTCCCGATAACTAGGGCAGTTTACCTCTCCAGGATAAAGCTCCGTGGAGCAGTTATCCTTTCTGGTTTTACAGAGGAAGCACTCAGGCTTATCCTTGCTGCACTCTATCCTCTTATGGCCATCTTCACCACACTTTAAACACGCCTTACTTCTGTCTGGGCCTTTGCAGACATATTGGCTATGTCCATAACCCAGACACTTGTAGCAGCGCCTCACGTCTGCACGGAGGCGCACTCTACTCGATGTCCACCCGATCTGGATTTTGCCCTTTTTGGCCAGGCATAGAGCGTCGGCCTCAAGAAGGTCCACCACGGCCATCTGGCTTTTTTTGCCTTTGGTTTTGAAAATGGACACCTCGAATAGGTCTCCATTTTCGACACCTATGGCCTTGGCAAGAGCTGCCTGAATCTCCTGTTCTTTCGTGACCCCATCCAAATCTCAAATTTCGAGTTTTAGTGTCGAGATCAAGTCACGAACATTCGACTCAGGGCCCGTGACTGACTTCAAACTCTATTAAACTATTTATATAATTTTTCTTAAGCTCTATCACTTGGTGGGCCGTATTAATTTGAGATTTTATATATTTTTATATTATTAGTAAACTTGGTTTATAAACAATTTCAACTAATTCTATTGGTTTTATGAAAATGGAACCAAATTTTTAAAATAATAATTTTAAAGCTTAGTTAAACTATTTATGACATTTTTTCTTGCTGTATAGCCTAGTAGACAGTATTAATTTTAAATATTCTATATTTTAAATATTGTTGCATTATTAGTAAACTAGGTTTATAAATAATTTTAAACAATTCATATTGTTATATGAAAGTGGAACCCTACTACTAAAATAGCAAACATTTTTAAACTCTCTTAAACTATTTATATAATTTTTCTTAAGCTCTATCACTTTGTGGGCCGTATTAATATAAGATTTTCTCTATTTTAAATATTTTTATATTATTAGTAAACTTGGTTTATAAACAATTTCAACTTATTCTATTGGTTTTATGAAAATCGAACCAAACTTTTAAAATAATAATGTCAAAACTTAGTTAAACTATTTATGATATTTTTTCTTGCTGTATAGCCTAATAGACCGTATTAATTTTAGATATTCTTTATTTAAAATATTATTTCATAATTAGTAAACTTGGTTTATAAATAATTTTAACCAATTCAAATGGTTTTATGAAAGTAGAACCAAATTTTAAAAAAAAAAATTTTAAAACTTAGTTAAACTATTTATGACATTTTTTCTTGCTGTATAGCCTAGTAGACCGTATTAATCTTAGATATTCTTTATTTTAAATATTGTTGGATTATTAATAAAATTGGTTCTGATCATGTCATCCCACCTGGCCGAGTTGAAAGCGTTTTTGACGTCCAGCGTTACTAGAAGGACGTTCTTGCGAATTGCAGGCCGCTTTTCCCTCTCAGCCTCTACGGTATCTACGAAATGCCGAATGGCGTCTATCGTGGAATGCCCTTCACGAAAACTATGCTGCTCCTCAGAGAGACCACCGCCCTCCTCGATTGCCCTTCTGAGCCTTGCCCGGAGCAAGCTCTCCAAAGCCTTACTAATGGTGCGTGTCGCATGTTCCCTTGGAGAACCTTGAACATTTTCGATGACACCTGCTTCTCGCCACAGCCAGAGCCTCCCGATAACTGGGGCAGTTTACCTCTCCAGGATAAAGCTCCGTGGAGCACTTATCCTTTCTGGTTTTACAGAGGAAGCACTCAGGCTTATCCTTGCTGCACTCTATCCTCTTATGGCCATCTTTACCACACTTTAAACACGCCTTACTTCTGTCTGGGCCTTTGCAGACATATTGGCTATGTCCATAACCCAGACACTTGTAGCAGCGCCTCACGTCTGCACGGAGGCGCACTCTGCTCGATGTCCAGCCGATCTGGATTTGAGCCTTTTTGGCCAGGCGTAGAGCGTCGGCCTCAAGAAGGTCCACCACGGCCATCTGGCTTTTTGTGCCTTTGGTTTTGAAAATGGACACCTCGAATAGGTCTCCATTTTCGACACCTATGGCCTTGGCAAGAGCTGCCTGAATCTTCTGTTCTTTCGTGACCCCATCCAAATCTCAAATTTCGAGTTTTAGTGTCGGGATCAAGTCACGAACATTCGACTCAGGGCCCGTGACTGACTTCAAACTCTATTAAACTATTTATATAATTTTTCTTAAGCTCTATCACTTGGTGGGCCGTATTAATTTGAGATTTTATATATTTTTATATTATTAGTAAACTTGGTTTATAAACAATTTCAACTAATTCTATTGGTTTTATGAAAATGGAACCAAATTTTTAAAATAATAATTTTAAAACTTAGTTAAACTATTTATGACATTTTTTCTTGCTGCATAGCCTAGTAGACCGTATTAATTTTAGATATTCTATATTTTAAATATTGTTGCTTTATTAGTAAACTAGGTTTATAAATAATTTTAACCAATTCATATTGTTATATGAAAGTGGAACCCTACTACTAAAATAGCAAACATTTTAAAACTCTCTTAAACTATTTATATAATTTTTCTTAAGCTCTATCACTTTGTGGGCCGTATTAATTTAAGATTTTCTCTATTTTAAATATTTTTATATTATTAGTAAACTTGGTTTATAAACAATTTCAACTTCTTCTATTGGTTTTATGAAAATGAAACCAAACATTTAAAATAATAATGTCAAAACTTAGTTAAAATATTTATGATATTTTTTCTTGCTGTATAGCCTAATAGACCGTATTAATTTTAGATATTCTTTATTTTAAATATTATTTCATAATTAGTAAACTTGGTTTATAAATAATTTTAACCAATTCAAATGGTTTTATGAAAGTGGAATCTTACTACTAAAATAGCAAAAATTTTAAAACTCTATTAAACTATTTATATAATTTTTATTAAGCTCTATCACTTGGTGGGCCGTATTAATTTGAGATTTTCTCTATTTAAAATATTTTTATATTATTTGTAAACTTGGTTTATAAACAATTTCAACTAATTCTATTGGTTTTATGAAAATGGAACCAAATTATAAAAAAAATAATTTTAAATTTAGTTAAACTATTTATGACATTTAATCTTGCTGTATAGCCTAGAAGACCGTATTAATCTTAGATATTCTTTATTTTAAATATTGTTGGATTATTAATAAAATTGGTTCTGATCATGTCATCCCACCTGGCCGAGTTGAAAGCGTTTTTGACGTCCAGCGTTACTAGAAGGACGTCCTTGCGAATTGCAGGCCGCTTTTCCCTCTTAGCCTCTACGGTATCCACGACATGCCGAATGGCGTCTATCGTGGAATGCCCTTCACGAAAACCATGCTGCTCCTCAGAGAGACCACCGCCCTCCTCGATTGCCCTTCTGAGCCTTGCCCGGAGCAACCTCTCCAAAACCTTACTAATGGTGCGTGTCGCATGTTCCCTTGGAGAACCTTAAACATTTTCGATGACAGCTGCTTCTCGCCACAGCCAGAGCCTCCCGATAACTGGGGCAGTTTACCTCTCCAGGATAAAGCTCCGTGGAGCACTTATCCTTTCTGGTTTTACAGAGGAAGCACTCAGGCTTATCCTTGCTGCACTCTATCCTCTTATGGCCATCTTCACCACACTTTAAACACGCCTTACTTCTGTCTGGGCCTTTGCAGACATATTGGCTATGTCCATAACCCAGACACTTGTAGCAACGCCTCACGTCTGCACGGAAGCGCACTCTACTCGATGTCCAGCCGATCTGGATTTTGCCCTTTTTGGCCAGGCGTAGAGCGTCGGCCTCAAGAAGGTCCACCACGGCCATCTGGCATTTTGTGCCTTTGGTTTTGAAAATCGACACCTCGAATAGGTCTCCATTTTCGACACCTATGGCCATGGCAAGAGCTGCCTGAATCTCCTGTTTTTTCGTGACCCCATCCAAATCTCAAATTTCGAGTTTTAGTGTCGGGATCAAGTCACGAACATTCGACTCAGGGCCCGTGTCTGACTTCAAACTCTATTAAACTATTTATATAATTTTTCTTAAGCTCTATCACTTGGTGGGCCGTATTGATTTGAGATTTTATATATTTTTATATTATTAGTAAACTTGGTTTATAAACAATTTCAACTAATTCTATTGGTTTTATGAAAGTGGAACCAAATTTCTAAAAAAATAATAATTTTAAAACTTTGTCAAACTATTTATGACATTTTTTCTTGCTGTAAGGCCTGGTAAACCTTTTTAATTTTAGATATTCTTTATTTTAAGTATTGTTGCATTATTAATAAACTTGGTTTATAAATAATTTTAACCAATTCAAATGGTTTTATGAAAGTGGAATCTTACTACTAAAATAGCAAAAATTTTAAAACTCTATTAAACTATTTATATAATTTTTATTAAGCTCTATCACTTTGTGGGCCGTATTATTTTGAGATTTTCTCTATTTAAAATATTTTTATATTATTTGTAAACTTGGTTTATAAACAATTTCAACTAATTCTATTGGTTTTATGAAAATGGAACCAAATTTTAAAAAAAATAATTTTAAATTTAGTTAAACTATTTATGACATTTAATCTTGCTGTATAGCCTAGTAGACCGTATTAATCTTAGATATTCTTTATTTTAAATATTGTTGGATTATTAATAAAATTGGTTCTGATCATATCATCCCACCTGGCCGAGTTGAAAGCGTTTTTGACGTCCAGCGTTACTAGAAGGACGTCCTTGCGAATTGCAGGCCGCTTTTCCCTCTCAGCCTCTACGGTATCCACGACATGCCGAATGGCGTCTATCGTGGAATGCCCTTCACGAAAACCATGCTGCTCCTCAGAGAGACCACCGCCCTCCTCGATTGCCCTTCTGAGCCTTGCCCGGAGCAAGCTCTCCAAAACCTTACTAATAATGCGTGTCGCATGTTCCCTTGGAGAACCTTGAACATTTTCGATGACACCTGCTTCTCGCCACAGCCAGAGCCTCCCGATAACTAGGGCAGTTTACCTCTCCAGGATAAAGCTCCGTGGAGCAGTTATCCTTTCTGGTTTTACAGAGGAAGCACTCAGGCTTATCCTTGCTGCACTCTATCCTCTTATGGCCATCTTCACCACACTTTAAACACGCCTTACTTCTGTCTGGGCCTTTGCAGACATATTGGCTATGTCCATAACCCAGACACTTGTAGCAGCGCCTCACGTCTGCACGGAGGCGCACTCTACTCGATGTCCAGCCGATCTGGATTTTGCCCTTTTTGGCCAGGCCTAGAGCGTCGGCCTCTAGAAGGTCCACCACGGCCACCTGGCATTTTGTGCCTTTGGTTTTGAAAATGGACACCTCGAATAGGTCTCCAATTTCGACACCTATGGCCTTGGCAAGAGCTGCCTGAATCTCCTGTTCTTTCGTGACCCCATCCAAATCTCAAATTCCGAGTTTTAGTGTCGGGATCAAGTCACGAACATTCGACTCAGGGCCCGTGACTTACTTCAAACTCTATTAAATTATTTATATAATTTTTCTTAAGCTCTATCACTTGGTGGGCCGTATTAATTTGAGATTTTCTCTATTTAAAATATTTTTACATTATTAGTAAACTTGGTTTATAAAGAATTTCAACTAATTCTATTGGTTTTATGAAAATGGAACCAAATTTTTAAAAAAATAATTTTAAAACTTAGTTAAACTATTTATGACATTTTTTCTTGCTGTATAGCCTAGTAGACCGTATTAATCTTAGATATTCTTTATTCTAAATATTGTTGGATTATTAATAAAATTGGTTCTGATCATGTCATCAAACCTGGCCGAGTTGAAAGCGTTTTTGACGTCCAGCGTTACTAGAAGGACGTCCTTGCGAATTGCAGGCCGCTTTTCTCTCTCAACCTCTACGGTATCCACGACATGCCGAATGGCGTCTATCGTGGAATGCCCTTCACGAAAACCATGCTGCTCCTCAGAGAGACCACCGCCCTCCTCGATTGCCCTTCTGAGCCTTGCCCGGAGCAAGCTCTCCAAAACCTTACCAATGGTGCGTGTCGCATGTTCCCTTGGAGAACCTTGAACATTTTCGATGACACCTGCTACTCGCCACAGCCAGAGCCTCCCGATAACTGGGACAGTTTACCTCTCCAGGATAAAGCTCCGTGGAGCACTTATCCTTTCTGGTTTTACAGAGGAAGCACTCAGGCTTATCCTTGATGTACTCTATCCTCTTATGGCCATCTTCACCACACTTTAAACACGCCTTACTTCTGTCTGGGCCTTTGCAGACATATTGGTTATGTCCATAACCCAGACACTTGTAGCAGAGCCTCACGTCTGCACGGAGGCGCACTCAACTCGATGTCCAGCCGATCTGGATTTTGCCCTTTTTGGCCAGGCGTAGAGCGTCGGCCTCAAGAAGGTCCACCACGGCCATCTGGCTTTTTGTGCCTTTGGTTTTGAAAATGGACACCTCGAATAGGTCTCCATTTTCGACACCTATGGCCTTGGCAAGAGCTGCCTGAATCTCCTGTTCTTTCGTGACCCCATCCAAATCTCAAATTTCGAGTTTTAGTGTCGAGATCAAGTCACGAACATTCGACTCAGGGCCCGTGACTTACTTCAAACTCTATTAAACTATTTATATAATTTTTCTTAAGCTCTATCACTTGGTAGGCCGTATTAATTTGAGATTTTATATATTTTTATATTATTAGTAAACTTGGTTTATAAACAATTTCAACTAATTCTATTGGTTTTATGAAAATGGAACCAAATTTTTAAAATAATAATTTTAAAACTTAGTTAAACTATTTATGACATTTTTTCTTGCTGTATAGCCTGGTAAACCGTTTTAATTTTAAAAATTCTTTATTTTAAATATTGTTGCATTATTAGTAAACTTGGTTTATAAATAATTTTAACCAATTCATATTGTTATATGAAAGTGGAACCCTACTACTAAAATAGCAAAAATTTTAAAACTCTCTTTAACTATTTATATAATTTTTATTAAGCTCTATCACTTGTTGGACCGTATTAATTTGAGATTTTCTCTAATTAAAATATTTTTATATTATTAGTAAACTTGGTTTATAAAGAATTTCGACTAATTCTATTGGTTTTATGGAAATGGAACCAAATTTTTAAAATAATAATTTTAAAACTTAGTTAAACTATTTATGACATTTTTTCTTGCTGTATAGCCTAGTAGACCGTATTAATTTTAGATATTCTATATTCTAAATATTGTTGCATTATTAGTAAACTAGGTTTATAAATAATTTTAACCAATTCATATTGTTATATGAAAGTGGAACCCTACTACTAAAATAGCAAACATTTTAAAACTCTCTTAAACTATTTATATAATTTTTCTTAAGCTCTATCACTTTGTGGGCCGTATTAATTTAAGATTTTCTCTATTTTAAATATTTTTATATTATTAGTAAACTTGGTTTATAAATAATTTCAACTTATTCTATTGGTTTTATGAAAATGGAACCAAATTTTTAAAATAATAATTTTAAAACTTAGTTAAACTATTTATGACATTTTTTCTTGCTGTATAGCCTGGTAAACCGTTTTAATTTTAGATATTCTTTATTTTAAATATTGTTGCATTATTAGTAAACTAGGTTTATAAATAATTTTAACCAATTCATATTGTTATATGAAAGTGGAACCCTACTACTAAAATAGCAAAAATTTTAAAACTCTCTTTAACTATTTATATAATTTTTTTTAAGCTCTATCACTTGTTGGACCGTATTAATTTGAGATTTTCTCTATTTAAAATATTTTTATATTATTTCTAAACTTGGTTTATAAACAATTTCAACTAATTCTATGGGTTTTATGAAAATGGAACCAAATTTTTAAAAAAATAATTTTAAAACTTAGTTATACTATTTATGACATTTTTTCTTGCTGTATAGCCTAGTAGACCGTATTAATCTTAGATATTCTTTATTTTAAATATTGTTGGATTATTAATAAAATTGGTTCTGATCATGTCATCCCACCTGGCCGAGTTGAAAGCGTTTTTGACGTCCAGCGTTACTAGAAGGACGTCCTTGCGAATTGCAGGCCGCTTTTCCCTCTCAGCCTCTACGGTATCCACGACATGCCGAATGGCGTCTATCGTGGAATGCACTTCACGAAAACCATGCTGCTCCTCAGAGACACCACCGCCCTCCTCGATTGCCCTTCTGAGCCTTGCCCGGAGCAAGCTCTCCAAAACCTTACCAATGGTGCGTGTCGCATGTTCCCTTGGAGAACCTTGAACATTTTCGATGACACCTGCTTCTCGCCACAGCCAGAGCCTCCCGAAAACTGGGGCAGTTTACCTCTCCAGGATAAAGCTCCGTGGAGCACTTATCCTTTCTGGTTTTACAGAGGAAGCACTCAGGCTTATCCTTGCTGCACTCTATCCTCTTATGGCCATCTTCACCACACTTTAAACACGCCTTACTTCTGTCTGGGCCTTTGCAGACATATTGGCTATGTCCATAACCCAGACACTTGTAGCAGCGCCTCACGTCTGCACGGAGGCGCACTCAACTCGATGTCCAGCCGATCTGGATTTTGCCCTTTTTGGCCAGGCGTAGAGCGTCGGCCTCAAGAAGGTCCACCACGGCCATCTGGCTTTTTGTGCCTTTGGTTTTGAAAATGGACACCTCGAATAGGTCTCCATTTTCGACACCTATGGCCTTGGCAAGAGCTGCCTGAATCTCCTGTTCTTTCGTGACCCCATCCAAATCTCAAATTTCGAGTTTTAGTGTCGGGATCAAGTCACGAACATTTGACTCAGGGCCCGTGACTTACTTCAAACTCTATTAAATTATTTATATAATTTTTCATAAGCTCTATCACTTGGTGGGCCGTATTAATTTGAGATTTTCTCTATTTAAAATAATTTTATATTATTTGTAAACTTGGTTTATAAACAATTTCAACTAATTCTATTGGTTTTATGAAAATGGAACCAAATTTTTAAAAAAATAATTTTAAAACTTAGTTAATCTATTTATGACATTTTTTCTTGCTGTATAGCCTAGTAGACCGTATTAATCTTAGATATTCTTTATTTTAAATATTGTTGGATTATTAATAAAATTGGTTCTGATCATGTCATCCCACCTGGCCGAGTTGAAAACGTTTTTGACGTCCAGCGTTACTAGAAGGACGTCCTTGCGAATTGCAGGCCGCTTTTCCCTCTCAGCCTCTACGGTATCCACGACATGCCGAATGGCGTCTATCGTGGAATGCCCTTCACGAAAACCATGCTGCTCCTCAGAGAGACCACCGCCCTCCTCGATTGCCCTTTTGAGCCTTGCCCGGAGCAAGCTCTCCAAAACCTTACCAATGGTGCGTGTCGCATGTTCCCTTGGAGAACCTTGAAAATTTCGATGACACCTGCTTCTCGCCACAGCCAGAGCCTCCCGATAACTGGGGCAGTTTACCTCTCCAGGATAAAGCTCCGTGGAGCACTTATCCTTTCTGGTTTTACAGAGGAAGCACTCAGGCTTATCCTTGCTGCACTCTATCCTCTTATGGCCATCTTCACCACACTTTAAACACGCCTTACTTCTGTCTGGGCTTTTGCAGACATATTGGCTATGTCCATAACCCAGACACTTGTAGCAGCGCCTCACGTCTGCACGGAGGCGCACTCAACTCGATGTCCAACCGATCTGGATTTTGCCCTTTTTGGCCAGGCGTAGAGCGTCGGCCTCAAGAAGGTCCACCACGGCCATCTGGCTTTTTGTGCCTTTGGTTTTGAAAATGGACACCTCGAATAGGTCTCCATTTTCGACACCTATGGCCTTGGCAAGAGCTGCCTGAATCTCCTGTTCTTTCGTGACCCCATCCAAATCTCAAATTTCGAGTTTTAGTGTCGGTATCAAGTCACGAACATTCGACTCAGGGCCCGTGACTGACTTCAAACTCTATTAAACTATTTATATAATTTTTCTTAAGCTCTATCACTTGGTGGGTCGTATTAATTTGAGATTTTATATATTTTTATATTATTAGTAAACTTGGTTTATAAACAATTTCAACTAATTCTATTGGTTTTATGAAAATGGAACCAAATTTTTAAAATAATAATTTTAAAACTTAGTTAAACTATTTATAACATTTTTTCTTGCTGTATAGCCTAGTAGACCGTATTAATTTTAGATATTCTATATTTTAAATATTGTTGCATTATTAGTAAACTAGGTTTATAAATAATTTTAACCAATTCATATTGTTATATGAAAGTGGAACCCTACTACTAAAATAGCAAACATTTTAAAACTCTCTTAAACTATTTATATAATTTTTCTTAAGCTCTATCACTTTGTGGGCCGTATTAATTTAAGATTTTCTCTATTTTAAATATTTTTATATTATTAGTAAACTTGGTTTATAAACAATTTCAACTTATTCTATTGGTTTTATGAAAATGGAACCAAACTTTTAAAATAATAATGTCAAAACTTAGTTAAACTATTTATGATATTTTTTCTTGCTGTATAGCCTAGTAGACCGTATTACTTTTAGATATTCTTTATTTTAAATATTATTTCATAATTAGTAAACTTGGTTTATAAATAATTTTAACCAATTCAAATGGTTTTATGAAAGTGGAACCAAATTTCTAAAAAAATAATAATTTTAAAACTTAGTCAAACTATTTATGACATTTTTTCTTGCTCTAAAGCCTGGTAAACCATTTTAATTTTAGATATTCTTTATTTTAAGTATTGTTGCATTATTAATAAACTTGGTTTATAAATAATTTTAACCAATTCAAATGGTTTTATGAAAGTGGAATCTTACTACTAAAATAGCAAAAATTTTAAAACTCTATTAAACTATTTATATAATTTTTATTAAGCTCTATCACTTGGTGGGCCGTATTAATTTGAGATTTTCTCTATTTAAAATATTTTTATATTATTTGTAAACTTGGTTTATAAACAATTTCAACTAATTCTATTGGTTTTATGAAAATGGAACCAAATTTTAAAAAAAATAATTTTAAATTTAGTTAAACTATTTATGACATTTAATCTTGCTGTATAGCCTAGTAGACCGTATTAATCTTAGATATTCTTTATTTTAAATATTTTTGGATTATTAATAAAATTGGTTCTGATCATTTCATCCCACCTGGCCGAGTTGAAAGAGTTTTTGACGTCCAGCGTTACTAGAAGGACGTCCTTGCGAATTGCAGGCCGCTTTTCACTCTCAGCCTCTACGGTATCCACGACATGCCGAATGGCGTCTATCGTGGAATGCCCTTCACGAAAACCATGCTGCTCCTCAGAGAGACCACCGCCCTCCTCGATTGCCCTTCTGAGCCTTGCCCGGAGCAAGCTCTCCAAAACCTTACTAATGGTGCGTGTCGCATGTTCCCTTGGAGAACCTTGAACATTTTCGATGACACCTGCTTCTCGCAACAGCCAGAGCCTCCCGATAACTAGGGCAGTTTAACTCTCCAGGATAAAGCTCCGTGGAGCAGTTATCCTTTCTGGTTTTACAGAGGAAGCACTCAGGTTTATCCTTGCTGCACTCTATCCTCTTATGGCCATCTTCACCACACTTTAAACACGCCTTACTTCTTTCTGGGCCTTTGCAGACATATTGGCTATGTCCATAACCCAGACACTTGTAGCAGCGCCTCACGTCTGCACGGAGGCGCACTCTACTCGATGTCCACCCGATCTGGATTTTGCCCTTTTTGGCCAGGCATAGAGCGTCGGCCTCAAAAAGGTCCACCACGGCCATCTGGCTTTTTTTGCCTTTGGTTTTGAAAATGGACACCTCGAATAGGTCTCCATTTTCGACACCTATGGCCTTGGCAAGAGCTGCCTGAATCTCCTGTTCTTTCGTGACCCCATCCAAATCTCAAATTTCGAGTTTTAGTGTCGAGATCAAGTCACGAACATTCGACTCAGGGCCCGTGACTGACTTCAAACTCTATTAAACTATTTATATAATTTTTCTTAAGCTCTATCACTTGGTGGGCCGCATTAATTTGAGATTTTATATATTTTTATATTATTAGTAAACTTGGTTTATAAACAATTTCAACTAATTCTATTGGTTTTATGAAAATGGAACCAAATTTTTAAAATAATAATTTTAAAGCTTAGTTAAACTATTTATGACATTTTTTCTTGCTGTATAGCCTAGTAGACCGTATTAATTTTAAATATTCTATATTTTAAATATTGTTGCATTATTAGTAAACTAGGTTTATAAATAATTTTAAACAATTCATATTGTTATATGAAAGTGGAACCCTACTACTAAAATAGCAAACATTTTTAAACTCTCTTAAACTATTTATATAATTTTTCTTAAGCTCTATCACTTTGTGGGCCGTATTAATATAAGATTTTCTCTATTTTAAATATTTTTATATTATTAGTAAACTTGGTTTATAAACAATTTCAACTTATTCTATTGGTTTTATGAAAATGGAACCAAACTTTTAAAATAATAATGTCAAAACTTGGTTAAACTATTTATGATATTTTTTCTTGCTGTATAGCCTAATAGACCGTATTAATTTTAGATATTCTTTATTTTAAATATTATTTCATAATTAGTAAACTTGGTTTATAAATAATTTTAACCAATTCAAATGGTTTTATGAAAGTAGAACCAAATTTTAAAAAAAAAAATTTTAAAACTTAGTTAAACTATTTATGACATTTTTTCTTGCTGTATAGCCTAGTAGACCGTATTAATCTTAGATATTCTTTATTTTAAATATTGTTGGATTATTAATAAAATTGGTTCTGATCATGTCATCCCACCTGGCCGAGTTGAAAGCGTTTTTGACGTCCAGCGTTACTAGAAGGACGTTCTTGCGAATTGCAGGCCGCTTTTCCCTCTCAGCCTCTACGGTATCTACGACATGCCGAATGGCGTCTATCGTGGAATGCCCTTCACGAAAACTATGCTGCTCCTCAGAGAGACCACCGCCCTCCTCGATTGCCCTTCTGAGCCTTGCCCGGAGCAAGCTCTCCAAAGCCTTACTAATGGTGCTTGTCGCATGTTCCCTTGGAGAACCTTGAACATTTTCGATGACACCTGCTTCTCGCCACAGCCAGAGCCTCCCGATAACTGGGGCAGTTTACCTCTCCAGGATAAAGCTCCGTGGAGCACTTATCCTTTCTGGTTTTACAGAGGAAGCACTCAGGCTTATCCTTGCTGCACTCTATCCTCTTATGGCCATCTTTACCACACTTTAAACACGCCTTACTTCTGTCTGGGCCTTTGCAGACATATTGGCTATGTCCATAACCCAGACACTTGTAGCAGCGCCTCACGTCTGCACGGAGGCGCACTCTGCTCGATGTCCAGCCGATCTGGATTTGAGCCTTTTTGGCCAGGCGTAGAGCGTCGGCCTCAAGAAGGTCCACCACGGCCATCTGGCTTTTTGTGCCTTTGGTTTTGAAAATGGACACCTCGAATAGGTCTCCATTTTCGACACCTATGGCCTTGGCAAGAGCTGCCTGAATCTTCTGTTCTTTCGTGACCCCATCCAAATCTCAAATTTCGAGTTTTAGTGTCGGGATCAAGTCACGAACATTCGACTCAGGGCCCGTGACTGACTTCAAACTCTATTAAACTATTTATATAATTTTTCTTAAGCTCTATCACTTGGTGGGCCGTATTAATTTGAGATTTTATATATTTTTATATTATTAGTAAACTTGGTTTATAAACAATTTCAACTAATTCTATTGGTTTTATGAAAATGGAACCAAATTTTTAAAATAATAATTTTAAAACTTAGTTAAACTATTTATGAAATTTTTTCTTGCTGCATAGCCTAGTAGACCGTATTAATTTTAGATATTCTATATTTTAAATATTGTTGCTTTATTAGTAAACTAGGTTTATAAATAATTTTAACCAATTCATATTGTTATATGAAAGTGGAACCCTACTACTAAAATAGCAAACATTTTAAAACTCTCTTAAACTATTTATATAATTTTTCTTAAGCTCTATCACTTTGTGGGCCGTATTAATTTAAGATTTTCTCTATTTTAAATATTTTTATATTATTAGTAAACTTGGTTTATAAACAATTTCAACTTCTTCTATTGGTTTTATGAAAATGGAACCAAACATTTAAAATAATAATGTCAAAACTTAGTTAAAATATTTATGATATTTTTTCTTGCTGTATAGCCTAATAGACCGTATTAATTTTAGATATTCTTTATTTTAAATATTATTTCATAATTAGTAAACTTGGTTTATAAATAATTTTAACCAATTCAAATGGTTTTATGAAAGTGGAATCTTACTACTGAAATAGCAAAAATTTTAAAACTCTATTAAACTATTTATATAATTTTTATTAAGCTCTATCACTTGGTGGGCCGTATTAATTTGAGATTTTCTCTATTTAAAATATTTTTATATTATTTGTAAACTTGGTTTATAAACAATTTCAACTAATTCTATTGGTTTTATGAAAATGGAACCAAATTTTAAAAAAAATAATTTTAAATGTAGTTAAACTATTTATGACATTTAATCTTGCTGTATAGCCTAGTAGACCGTATTAATCTTAGATATTCTTTATTTTAAATATTGTTGGATTATTAATAAAATTGGTTCTGATCATGTCATCCCACCTGGCCGAGTTGAAAGCGTTTTTGACGTCCAGCGTTACTAGAAGGACGTCCTTGCGAATTGCAGGCCGCTTTTCCCTCTTAGCCTCTACGGTATCCACGACATGCCGAATGGCGTCTATCGTGGAATGCCCTTCACGAAAACCATGCTGCTCCTCAGAGAGACCACCGCCCTCCTCGATTGCCCTTCTGAGCCTTGCCCGGAGCAACCTCTCCAAAACCTTACTAATGGTGCGTGTCGCATGTTCCCTTGGAGAACCTTAAACATTTTCGATGACAGCTGCTTCTCGCCACAGCCAGAGCCTCCCGATAACTGGGGCAGTTTAGCTCTCCAGGATAAAGCTCCGTGGAGCACTTATCCTTTCTGGTTTTACAGAGGAAGCACTCAGGCTTATCCTTGCTGCACTCTATCCTCTTATGGCCATCTTCACCACACTTTAAACACGCCTTACTTCTGTCTGGGCCTTTGCAGACATATTGGCTATGTCCATAACCCAGACACTTGTAGCAACGCCTCACGTCTGCACGGAAGCGCACTCTACTCGATGTCCAGCCGATCTGGATTTTGCCCTTTTTGGCCAGGCGTAGAGCGTCGGCCTCAAGAAGGTCCACCACGGCCATCTGGCATTTTGTGCCTTTGGTTTTGAAAATCGACACCTCGAATAGGTCTCCATTTTCGACACCTATGGCCATGGCAAGAGCTGCCTGAATCTCCTGTTTTTTCGTGACCCCATCCAAATCTCAAATTTCGAGTTTTAGTGTCGGGATCAAGTCACGAACATTCGACTCAGGGCCCGTGACTGACTTCAAACTCTATTAAACTATTTATATAATTTTTCTTAAGCTCTATCACTTGGTGGGCCGTATTGATTTGAGATTTTATATATTTTTATATTATTAGTAAACTTGGTTTATAAACAATTTCAACTAATTCTATTGGTTTTATGAAAGTGGAACCAAATTTCTAAAAAAATAATAATTTTAAAACTTAGTCAAACTATTTATGACATTTTTTCTTGCTGTAAGGCCTGGTAAACCGTTTTAATTTTAGATATTCTTTATTTTAAATATTGTTGCATTATTAGTAAACTTGGTTTATAAATAATTTTAACCAATTCATATTGTTATATGAAAGTGGAACCCTACTACTAAAATAGAAAAATTTTAAAACTCTCTTTAACTATTTATATAATTTTTATTAAGCTCTATCACTTGTTGGACCGTATTAATTTGAGATTTTCTCTATTTAAAATATTATTATATTATTAGTAAACTTGGTTTATAAAGAATTTCAACTAATTCTATTGGTTTTATGAAAATGGAACCAAATTTTTAAAATAATAATTTTAAAACTTAGTTAAACTATTTATGACATTTTTTCTTGCTCTATAGCCTAGTAGACCGTATTAATTTTAGATATTCTATATTTTAAATATTGTTGCATTATTAGTAAACTAGGTTTATAAATAATTTTAACCAATTCATATTGTTATATGAAAGTGGAACCCTACTACTAAAATAGCAAACATTTTAAAACTCTCTTAAACTATTTATATAATTTTTCTTAAGCTCTATCACTTTGTGGGCCGTATTAATTTAAGATTTTCTCTATTTTAAATATTTTTATATTATTAGTAAACTTGGTTTATAAATAATTTTAACCAATTCAAATGGTTTTATGAAAGTGGAACCAAATTTCTAAAAAAATAATAATTTTAAAACTTAGTTAAACTATTTATGACATTTTTTCATGCTGTAAAGCCTGGTAAACCATTTTAATTTTAGCTATTCTTTATTTTAAATATTGTTGCATTATTAGTAAACTAGGTTTTTAAATAATTTTAACCAATTCATATTGTTATATGAAAGTGGAACCCTACTACTAAAATAGCAAACATTTTAAAACTCTTTTAAACTATTTATATAATTTTTCTTAAGCTCTATCACTTAGTGGGCCGTATTAATTTAAGATTTTCTCTATTTTAAATATTTTTATATTATTAGTAAACTTGGTTTATAAACAATTTCAACTTATTCTATTGGTTTTATGAAAATGGAACCAAATTTTTAAAATAATAATGTCAAAACTTAGTTAAACTATTTATGATATTTTTTCTTGCTGTATAGCCTAGTAGACCGTATTACTTTTAGATATTCTTTATTTTAAATATTATTTCATAATTAGTAAACTTGGTTTATAAATAATTTTAACCAATTCAAATGGTTTTATGAAAGTGGAACCAAATTTCTAAAAAAATAATAATTTTAAAACTTAGTCAAACTATTTATGACATTTTTTCTTGCTCTAAAGCCTGGTAAACCATTTTAATTTTAGATATTCTTTATTTTAAGTATTGTTGCATTATTAATAAACTTGGTTTATAAATAATTTTAACCAATTCAAATGGTTTTATGAAAGTGGAACCCTACTACTAAAATAGCAAAAATTTTAAAACTCTATTAAACTATTTATATAATTTTTATTAAGCTCTATCACTTGGTGGGCCGTATTAATTTGAGATTTTCTCTATTTAAAATATTTTTATATTATTTATAAACTTGGTTTATAAACAATTTCAACTAATTCTATTGGTTTTATGAAAATGGAACCAAATTTTAAAAAAAATAATTTTAAATTTAGTTAAACTATTTATGACATTTAATCTTGCTGTATAGCCTAGTAGACCGTATTAATCTTAGATATTCTTTATTTTAAATATTGTTGGATTATTAATAAAATTGGTTCTGATCATGTCATCCCACCTGGCCGAGTTGAAAGCGTTTTTGACGTCCAGCGTTACTAGAAGGACGTCCTTGCGAATTGCAGGCCGCTTTTCCCTCTCAGCCTCTACGGTATCCACGACATGCCGAATGGCGTCTATCGTGGAATGCCCTTCACGAAAACCATGCTGCTCCTCAGAGAGACCACCGCCCTCCTCGATTGCCCTTTTGAGCCTTGCCCGGAGCAAGCTCTCCAAAACATTACCAATGGTGCGTGTCGCATGTTCCCTTGGAGAACCTTGAACATTTTCGATGACACCTGCTTCTCGCCACAGCCAGAGCCTCCCGATGACTGGGGCAGTTTACCTCTCCAGGATAAAGCTCCGTGGAGCACTTATCCTTTCTGGTTTTACAGAGGAAGCACTCAGGCTTATCCTTGCTGCACTCTATCCTCTTATGGCCATCTTCACCACACTTTAAACACGCCTTACTTCTGTCTGGGCCTTTGCAGACATATTGGCTATGTCCATAACCCAGACACTTGTAGCAGCGCCTCACGTCTGCACGGAGGCGCACTCAACTCGATGTCTAACCGATCTGGATTTTGCCCTTTTTGGCCAGGCGTAGAGCGTCGGCCTCAAGAAGGTCCACCACGGCCATCTGGCTTTTTGTGCCTTTGGTTTTGAAAATGGACACCTCGAATAGGTCTCCATTTTCGACACCTATGGCCTTGGCAAGAGCTGCCTAAATCTCCTGTTATATCGTGACCCCATCCAAATCTCAAATTTCGAGTTTTAGTGTCGAGATCAAGTCACGAACATTCGACTCAGGGCCCGTGACTGACTTCAAACTCTATTAAACTATTTATATAATTTTTCTTAAGCTCTATCACTTGGTGGGCCGTATTAATTTGAGATTTTATATATCTTTATATTATTAGTAAACTTGGTTTATAAACAATTTCAACTAATTCTATTGGTTTTATGAAAATGGAACCAAATTTTTAAAATAATAATTTTAAAACTTAGTTGAACTATTTATGACATTTTTTCTTGCTGCATAGCCTGGTAAACCGTTTTAATTTTAGATATTCTTTATTTTAAATATTGTTGCATTATTAGTAAACTTGGTTTATAAATAATTTTAACCAATTCATATTGTTATATGAAAGTGGAACCCTACTACTAAAATAGCAAAAATTTTAAAACTCTCTTTAACTATTTATATAATTTTTATTAAGCTCTATCACTTGTTGGACCGTATTAATTTGAGATTTTCTCTATTTAAAATATTATCATATTATTAGTAAACTTGGTTTATAAAGAATTTCAACTAATTCTATTGGTTTTATGAAAATGGAACCAAATTTTTAAAATAATAATTTTAAAACTTAGTTAAACTATTTATGACATTTTTTCTTGCTCTATAGCCTAGTAGACCGTATTAATTTTAGATATTCTATATTTTAAATATTGTTGCATTATTAGTAAACTAGGTTTATAAATAATTTTAACCAATTCATATTGTTATATGAAAGTGGAACCCTACTACTAAAATAGCAAACATTTTAAAACTCTCTTAAACTATTTATATAATTTTTCTTAAGCTCTATCACTTTGTGGGCCGTATTAATTTAAGATTTTCTCTATTTTAAATATTTTTATATTATTAGTAAACTTGGTTTATAAACAATTTCAACTTATTATATTGGTTTTATGAAAATGGAACCAAACTTTTAAAACAATAATGTCAAAACTTAGTTAAACTATTTATGATATTTTTTCTTGCTGTATAGCCTAATAGACCGTATTAATTTTAGATATTCTTTATTTTAAATATTATTTCATAATTAGTAAACTTGGTTTATAAATAATTTTAACCAATTCAAATGGTTTTATGAAAGTGGAACCAAATTTTTAAAAATATAATAATTTTAAAACATAGTCAAACTATTTATGACATTTTTTCTTGCTGTAAGGCCTGGTAAACCATTTTAATTTTAGATATTCTTTATTTTAAGTATTGTTGCATTATTAATAAACTTGGTTTATAAATAATTTTAACCAATTCAAATGGTTTTATGAAAGTGGAATCTTACTACTAAAATAGCAAAAATTTTAAAACTCTATTAAACTATTTATATAATTTTTATTAAGCTCTATCACTTGGTGGGCCGTATTAATTTGAGATTTTCTCTATTTAAAATATTTTTATATTATTTATAAACTTGGTTTATAAACAATTTCAACTAATTCTATTGGTTTTATGAAAATGGAACCAAATTTTAAAAAAAATAATTTTAAATTTAGTTAAACTATTTATGACATTTAATCTTGCTGTATAGCCTAGTAGACCGTATTAATCTTAGATATTCTTTATTTTAAATATTTTTGGATTATTAATAAAATTGGTTCTGATCATTTCATCCCACCTGGCCGAGTTGAAAGAGTTTTCGACGTCCAGCGTTACTAGAAGGACGTCCTTGCGAATTGCAGGCCGCTTTTCCCTCTCAGCCTCTACGGTATCCACGACATGCCGAATGGCGTCTATCGTGGAATGCCCTTCACGAAAACCATGCTGCTCCTCAGAGAGACCACCGCCCTCCTCGATTGCCCTTCTGAGCCTTGCCCGGAGCAAGCTCTCCAAAACCTTACTAATGGTGCGTGTCGCATGTTCCCTTGGAGAACCTTGAACATTTTCGATGACACCTGCTTCTCGCAACAGCCAGAGCCTCCCGATAACTAGGGCAGTTTACCTCTCCAGGATAAAGCTCCGTGGAGCAGTTATTCTTTCTGGTTTTACAGAGGAAGCACTCAGGTTTATCCTTGCTGCACTCTATCCTCTTATGGCCATCTTCACCACACTTTAAACACGCCTTACTTCTGTCTGGGCCTTTGCAGACATATTGGCTATGTCCATAACCCAGACACTTGTAGCAGCGCCTCACGTCTGCACGGAGGCGCACTCTACTCGATGTCCACCCGATCTGGATTTTGCCCTTTTTGGCCAGGCATAGAGCGTCGGCCTCAAGAAGGTCCACCACGGCCATCTGGCTTTTTTTGCCTTTGGTTTTGAAAATGGACACCTCGAATAGGTCTCCATTTTCGACACCTATGGCCTTGGCAAGAGCTGCCTGAATCTCCTGTTCTTTCGTGACCCCATCCAAATCTCAAATTTCGAGTTTTAGTGTCGAGATCAAGTCACGAACATTCGACTCAGGGCCCGTGACTGACTTCAAACTCTATTAAACTATTTATATAATTTTTCTTAAGCTCTATCACTTGGTGGGCCGTATTAATTTGAGATTTTATATATTTTTATATTATTAGTAAACTTGGTTTATAAACAATTTCAACTAATTCTATTGGTTTTATGAAAATGGAACCAAATTTTTAAAATAATAATTTTAAAGCTTAGTTAAACTATTTATGACATTTTTTCTTGCTGTATAGCCTAGTAGACCGTATTAATTTTAAATATTCTATATTTTAAATATTGTTGCATTATTAGTAAACTAGGTTTATAAATAATTTTAAACAATTCATATTGTTATATGAAAGTGGAACCCTACTACTAAAATAGCAAACATTTTTAAACTCTCTTAAACTATTTATATAATTTTTCTTAAGCTCTATCACTTTGTGGGCCGTATTAATATAAGATTTTCTCTATTTTAAATATTTTTATATTATTAGTAAACTTGGTTTATAAACAATTTCAACTTATTCTATTGGTTTTATGAAAATGGAACCAAACTTTTAAAATAATAATGTCAAAACTTGGTTAAACTATTTATGATATTTTTTCTTGCTGTATAGCCTAATAGACCGTATTAATTTTAGATATTCTTTATTTTAAATATTATTTCATAATTAGTAAACTGGGTTTATAAATAATTTTAACCAATTCAAATGGTTTTATGAAAGTAGAACCAAATTTTAAAAAAAAAAATTTTAAAACTTAGTTAAACTATTTATGACATTTTTTCTTGCTGTATAGCCTAGTAGACCGTATTAATCTTAGATATTCTTTATTTTAAATATTGTTGGATTATTAATAAAATTGGTTCTGATCATGTCATCCCACCTGGCCGAGTTGAAAGCGTTTTTGACGTCCAGCGTTACTAGAAGGACGTTCTTGCGAATTGCAGGCCGCTTTTCCCTCTCAGCCTCTACGGTATCTACGACATGCCGAATGGCGTCTATCGTGGAATGCCCTTCACGAAAACTATGCTGCTCCTCAGAGAGACCACCGCCCTCCTCGATTGCCCTTCTGAGCCTTGCCCGGAGCAAGCTCTCCAAAGCCTTACTAATGGTGCTTGTCGCATGTTCCCTTGGAGAACCTTGAACATTTTCGATGACACCTGCTTCTCGCCACAGCCAGAGCCTCCCGATAACTGGGGCAGTTTACCTCTCCAGGATAAAGCTCCGTGGAGCACTTATCCTTTCTGGTTTTACAGAGGAAGCACTCAGGCTTATCCTTGCTGCACTCTATCCTCTTATGGCCATCTTTACCACACTTTAAACACGCCTTACTTCTGTCTGGGCCTTTGCAGACATATTGGCTATGTCCATAACCCAGACACTTGTAGCAGCGCCTCACGTCTGCACGGAGGCGCACTCTGCTCGATGTCCAGCCGATCTGGATTTGAGCCTTTTTGGCCAGGCGTAGAGCGTCGGCCTCAAGAAGGTCCACCACGGCCATCTGGCTTTTTGTGCCTTTGGTTTTGAAAATGGACACCTCGAATAGGTCTCCATTTTCGACACCTATGGCCTTGGCAAGAGCTGCCTGAATCTTCTGTTCTTTCGTGATCCCATCCAAATCTCAAATTTCGAGTTTTAGTGTCGGGATCAAGTCACGAACATTCGACTCAGGGCCCGTGACTGACTTCAAACTCTATTAAACTATTTATATAATTTTTCTTAAGCTCTATCACTTGGTGGGCCGTATTAATTTGAGATTTTATATATTTTTATATTATTAGTAAACTTGGTTTATAAACAATTTCAACTAATTCTATTGGTTTTATGAAAATGGAACCAAATTTTTAAAATAATAATTTTAAAACTTAGTTAAACTATTTATGAAATTTTTTCTTGCTGCATAGCCTAGTAGACCGTATTAATTTTAGATATTCTATATTTTAAATATTGTTGCTTTATTAGTAAACTAGGTTTATAAATAATTTTAACCAATTCATATTGTTATATGAAAGTGGAACCCTACTACTAAAATAGCAAAAATTTTAAAACTCTATTAAACTATTTATATAATTTTTATTAAGCTCTATCACTTGGTGGGCCGTATTAATTTTAGATTTTCTCTATTTTAAATATTTTTATATTATTAGTAAACTTGGTTTATAAACAATTTCAACTTCTTCTATTGGTTTTATGAAAATGGAACCAAACATTTAAAATAATAATGTCAAAACTTAGTTAAAATATTTATGATATTTTTTCTTGCTGTATAGCCTAATAGACCGTATTAATTTTAGATATTCTTTATTTTAAATATTATTTCATAATTAGTAAACTTGGTTTATAAATAATTTTAACCAATTCAAATGGTTTTATGAAAGTGGAATCTTACTACTGAAATAGCAAAAATTTTAAAACTCTATTAAACTATTTATATAATTTTTATTAAGCTCTATCACTTGGTGGGCCGTATTAATTTGAGATTTTCTCTATTTAAAATATTTTTATATTATTTGTAAACTTGGTTTATAAACAATTTCAACTAATTCTATTGGTTTTATGAAAATGGAACCAAATTTTAAAAAAAATAATTTTAAATTTAGTTAAACTATTTATGACATTTAATCTTGCTGTATAGCCTAGTAGACCGTATTAATCTTAGATATTCTTTATTTTAAATATTGTTGGATTATTAATAAAATTGGTTCTGATCATGTCATCCCACCTGGCCGAGTTGAAAGCGTTTTTGACGTCCAGCGTTACTAGAAGGACGTCCTTGCGAATTGCAGGCCGCTTTTCCCTCTTAGCCTCTACGGTATCCACGACATGCCGAATGGCGTCTATCGTGGAATGCCCTTCACGAAAACCATGCTGCTCCTCAGAGAGACCACCGCCCTCCTCGATTGCCCTTCTGAGCCTTGCCCGGAGCAACCTCTCCAAAACCTTACTAATGGTGCGTGTCGCATGTTCCCTTGGAGAACCTTAAACATTTTCGATGACAGCTGCTTCTCGCCACAGCCAGAGCCTCCCGATAACTGGGGCAGTTTACCTCTCCAGGATAAAGCTCCGCGGAGCACTTATCCTTTCTGGTTTTACAGAGGAAGCACTCAGGCTTATCCTTGCTGCACTCTATCCTCTTATGGCCATCTTCACCACACTTTAAACACGCCTTACTTCTGTCTGGGCCTTTGCAGACATATTGGCTATGTCCATAACCCAGACACTTGTAGCAACGCCTCACGTCTGCACGGAAGCGCACTCTACTCGATGTCCAGCCGATCTGGATTTTGCCCTTTTTGGCCAGGCGTAGAGCGTCGGCCTCAAGAAGGTCCACCACGGCCATCTGGCATTTTGTGCCTTTGGTTTTGAAAATCGACACCTCGAATAGGTCTCCATTTTCGACACCTATGGCCATGGCAAGAGCTGCCTGAATCTCCTGTTTTTTCGTGACCCCATCCAAATCTCAAATTTCGAGTTTTAGTGTCGGGATCAAGTCACGAACATTCGACTCAGGGCCCGTGTCTGACTTCAAACTCTATTAAACTATTTATATAATTTTTCTTAAGCTCTATCACTTGGTGGGCCGTATTGATTTGAGATTTTATATATTTTTATATTATTAGTAAACTTGGTTTATAAACAATTTCAACTAATTCTATTGGTTTTATGAAAGTGGAACCAAATTTCTAAAAAAATAATAATTTTAAAACTTAGTCAAACTATTTATGACATTTTTTCTTGCTGTAAGGCCTGGTAAACCTTTTTAATTTTAGATATTCTTTATTTTAAGTATTGTTGCATTATTAATAAACTTGGTTTATAAATAATTTTAACCAATTCAAATGGTTTTATGAAAGTGGAATCTTACTACTAAAATAGCAAAAATTTTAAAACTCTATTAAACTATTTATATAATTTTTATTAAGCTCTATCACTTGGTGGGCCGTATTAATTTGAGATTTTTTCTATTTAAAATATTTTTATATTATTTGTAAACTTGGTTTATAAACAATTTCAACTAATTCTATTGGTTTTATGAAAATGGAACCAAATTTTAAAAAAAATAATTTTAAATTTAGTTAAACTATTTATGACATTTAATCTTGCTGTATAGCCTAGTAGGACCGTATTAATCTTAGATATTCTTTATTTTAAATATTGTTGGATTATTAATAAAATTGGTTCTGATCATGTCATCCCACCTGGCCGAGTTGAAAGCGTTTTTGACGTCCAGCGTTACTAGAAGGACGTCCTTGCGAATTGCAGGCCGCTTTTCCCTCTTAGCCTCTACGGTATCCACGACATGCCGAATGGCGTCTATCGTGGAATGCCCTTCACGAAAACCATGCTGCTCCTCAGAGAGACCACCGCCCTCCTCGATTGCCCTTCTGAGCCTTGCCCGGAGCAACCTCTCCAAAACCTTACTAATGGTGCGTGTCGCATGTTCCCTTGGAGAACCTTAAACATTTTCGATGACAGCTGCTTCTCGCCACAGCCAGAGCCTCCCGATAACTGGGGCAGTTTAGCTCTCCAGGATAAAGCTCCGTGGAGCACTTATCCTTTCTGGTTTTACAGAGGAAGCACTCAGGCTTATCCTTGCTGCACTCTATCCTCTTATGGCCATCTTCACCACACTTTAAACACGCCTTACTTCTGTCTGGGCCTTTGCAGACATATTGGCTATGTCCATAACCCAGACACTTGTAGCAACGCCTCACGTCTGCACGGAAGCGCACTCTACTCGATGTCCAGCCGATCTGGATTTTGCCCTTTTTGGCCAGGCGTAGAGCGTCGGCCTCAAGAAGGTCCACCACGGCCATCTGGAATTTTGTGCCTTTGGTTTTGAAAATCGACACCTCGAATAGGTCTCCATTTTCGACACCTATGGCCATGGCAAGAGCTGCCTGAATCTCCTGTTTTTTTCGTGACCCCATCCAAATCTCAAATTTCGAGTTTTAGTGTCGGGATCAAGTCACGAACATTCGACTCAGGGCCCGTGACTGACTTCAAACTCTATTAAACTATTTATATAATTTTTCTTAAGCTCTATCACTTGGTGGGCCGTATTGATTTGAGATTTTATATATTTTTATATTATTAGTAAACTTGGTTTATAAACAATTTCAACTAATTCTATTGGTTTTATGAAAGTGGAACCAAATTTCTAAAAAAAATAATAATTTTAAAACTTAGTCAAACTATTTATGACATTTTTTCTTGCTGTAAGGCCTGGTAAACCGTTTTAATTTTAGATATTCTTTATTTTAAATATTGTTGCATTATTAGTAAACTTGGTTTATAAATAATTTTAACCAATTCATATTGTTATATGAAAGAGGAACCCTACTACTAAAATAGAAAAATTTTAAAACTCTCTTTAACTATTTATATAATTTTTATTAAGCTCTATCACTTGTTGGACCGTATTAATTTGAGATTTTCTCTATTTAAAATATTATTATATTATTAGTAAACTTGGTTTATAAAGAATTTCAACTAATTCTATTGGTTTTATGAAAATGGAACCAAATTTTTAAAATAATAATTTTAAAACTTAGTTAAACTATTTATGACATTTTTTCTTGCTCTATAGCCTAGTAGACCGTATTAATTTTAGATATTCTATATTTTAAATATTGTTGCATTATTAGTAAACTAGGTTTATAAATAATTTTAACCAATTCATATTGTTATATGAAAGTGGAACCCCTACTACTAAAATAGCAAACATTTTAAAACTCTCTTAAACTATTTATATAATTTTTCTTAAGCTCTATCACTTTGTGGGCCGTATTAATTTAAGATTTTCTCTATTTTAAATATTTTTATATTATTAGTAAACTTGGTTTATAAATAATTTTAACCAATTCAAATGGTTTTATGAAAGTGGAACCAAATTTCTAAAAAAATAATAATTTTAAAACTTAGTTAAACTATTTATGACATTTTTTCTTGCTGTAAAGCCTGGTAAACCATTTTAATTTTAGATATTCTTTATTTTAAATATTGTTGCATTATTAGTAAACTAGGTTTTTAAATAATTTTAACCAATTCATATTGTTATATGAAAGTGGAACCCTACTACTAAAATAGCAAACATTTTAAAACTCTTTTAAACTATTTATATAATTTTTCTTAAGCTCTATCACTTAGTGGGCCGTATTAATTTAAGATTTTCTCTATTTTAAATATTTTTTATATTATTAGTAAACTTGGTTTATAAACAATTTCAACTTATTCTATTGGTTTTATGAAAATGGAACCAAATTTTTAAAATAATAATGTTAAAACTTAGTTAAACTATTTATGATATTTTTTCTTGCTGTATAGCCTAATAGACCGAATTAATTTTAGATATTCTTTATTTTAAATATTATTTCATAATTAGTAAACTTGGTTTATAAATAATTTTAACGAATTCAAATGGTTTAATGAAAGTGGAACCAAATTTCTAAAAAAACAATAATTTTAAAACTTAGTCAAACTATTTATGACATTTTTTCTTGCTGTGAAGCCTGGTAAACCATTTTAATTTTAGATATTCTTTATTTTAAGTATTGTTGCATAATTAATAAACTTGGTTTATAAATAATTTTAACCAATTCAAATGGTTTTATGAAAGTGGAATCTTACTACTAAAATAGCAAAAATTTTAAAACTCTATTAAACTATTTATATAATTTTTATTAAGCTCTATCACTTGGTGGGCCGTATTAATTTGAGATTTTCTCTATTTAAAATATTTTTATATTATTTGTAAACTTGGTTTATAAACAATTTCAACTAATTCTATTGGTTTTATGAAAATGGAACCAAATTTAAAAAAAAATAATTTATATTTAGTTAAACTATTTATGACATTTAATCCTGCTGTATAGCCTAGTAGACCGTTTTAATCTTAGATATTCTTTATTTTAAATATTGTTGGATTATTAATAAAATTGGTTCTGATCATGTCATCCCACCTGGCCGAGTTGAAAGCGTTTTTGACGTCCAGCGTTACTAGAAGGACGTCCTTGCAAATTGCAGGCCGCTTTTCCCTCTCAGCCTCTACGGTATCCACGACATGCCGAATGGCGTCTATCGTGGAATGCTCTTCACGAAAACTATGCTGCTCCTCAGAGAGACCACCGCCCTCCTCGATTGCCCTTCTGAGCCTTGCCCGGAGCAAGCTCTCCAAAACCTTACCAATGGTGCGTGTCGCATGTTCCCTTGGAGAACCTTGAACATTTTCGATGACACCTGCTTCTCGCCACAGCCAGAGCCTCCCGATAACTGGGGCAGTTTACCTCTCCAGGATAAAGCTCCGTGGAGCACTTATCCTTTCTGGTTTTACAAAGGAAGCACTCAGGCTTATCCTTGCTGCACTCTATCCTCTTATGGCCATCTTCACCACACTTTAAACACGCCTTACTTCTGTCTGGGCCTTTGCAGACATATTGGCTATGTCCATAACCCAGACACTTGTAGCAGCGCCTCACGTCTGCACGGAGGCGCACTCAACTCGATGTCCAACCGATCTGGATTTTGCCCTTTTTGGCCAGGCGTAGAGCGTCGGCCTCAAGAAGGTCCACCACGGCCATCTGGCTTTTTGTGCCTTTGGTTTTGAAAATGGACACCTCGAATAGGTCTCCATTTTCGACACCTATGGCCTTGGCAAGAGCTTCCTGAATCTCCTGTTCTTTTGTGACCCCTTACAAATCTCAAATTTCGAGTTTTAGTGTCGGTATCAAGTCACGAACATTCGACTCAGGGCCCGTGACTGACTTCAAACTCTATTAAACTATTTATATAATTTTTCTTAAGCTCTATCACTTGGTGGGCCGTATTAATTTGAGATTTTACATATTTTTATATTTTTAGTAAACTTGGTTTATAAACAATTTCAACTAATTCTATTGGTTTTATGAAAATGGAACCAAATTTTTAAAATAATAATTTTAAAACTTAGTTAAACTATTTATGACATTTTTTCTTGCTGTATAGCCTAGTAGACCGTATTAATTTTAGATATTCTATATTTTAAATATTGTTGCATTATTAGTAAACTAGGTTTATAAATAATTTTAACCAATTCATATTGTTATATGAAAGTGGAACCCTACTACTAAAATAGCAAACATTTTAAAACTCTCTTAAACTATTTATATAATTTTTCTTAAGCTCTATCACTTTGTGGGCCGTATTAATTTAAGATTTTCTCTATTTTAAATATTTTTATATTATTAGTAAACTTGGTTTATAAACAATTTCAACTTATTCTATTGGTTTTATGAAAATGGAACCAAACTTTTAAAATAATAATGTCAAAACTTAGTTAAACTATTTATGATATTTTTTCTTGCTGTATAGCCTTATAGACCGTATTAATTTTAGATATTCTTTATTTTAAATATTATTTCACAATTAGTAAACTTGGTTTATAAATAATTTTAACCTATTCAAATGGTTTTATGAAAGTGGAACCAAATTTCTAAAAAAATAATAATTTTAAAACTTAGTCAAACTATTTATGACATTTTTTCTTGCTGTAAGGCCTGGTAAACCATTTTAATTTTAGATATTCTTTATTTTAAGTATTGTTGCATTATTAATAAACTTGGTTTATAAATAATTTTAACCAATTCAAATGGTTTTATGAAAGTGGAACCCTACTACTAAAATAGCAAAAATTTTAAAACTCTATTAAACTATTTATATAATTTTTATTAAGCTCTATCACTTGGTGGGCCGTATTAATTTGATATTTTCTCTATTTAAAATATTTTTATATTATTTGTAAACTTGGTTTATAAACAATTTCAACTAATTCTATTGGTTTTATGAAAATGGAACCAAATTTTAAAAAAAATAATTTTAAATTTAGTTAAACTATTTATGACATTTAATCTTGCTGTATAGCCTAGTAGACCGTATTAATCTTAGATATTCTTTATTTTAAATATTGTTGGATTATTAATAAAATTGGTTCTGATCATGTCATCCCACCTGGCCGAGTTGAAAGCGTTTTTGACGTCCAGCGTTACTAGAAGGACGTCCTTGCGAATTGCAGGCCGCTTTTCCCTCTCAGCCTCTACGGTATCCACGAAATGCCGAATGGCGTCTATCGTGGAATGCCCTTCACGAAAACCATGCTGCTCCTCAGAGATACCACCGCCCTCCTCGATTGCCCTTCTGAGCCTTGCCCGGAGCAAGCTCTCCAAAACCTTACCAATGGTGCGTGTCGCATGTTCCCTTGGAGAACCTTGAACATTTTCGATGACACCTGCTTCTCGCAGAAGCCAGAGCCTCCCGATAACTGGGGCAGTTTACCTCTCCAGGATAAAGCTCCGTGGAGCACTTATCCTTTCTGGTTTTACAGAGGAAGCACTCAGGTTTATCCTTGCTGCACTCTATTCTCTTATGGCCATCTTCACCACACTTTAAACACGCCTTACTTCTGTCTGGGCCTTTGCAGACATATTGGCTATGTCCATAACCCAGACACTTGTAGCAGCGCCTCACGTCTGCACGGAGGCGTACTCAACTCGATGTCCAACCGATCTGGATTTTGCCCTTTTTGGCCAGGCGTAGAGCGTCGGCCTCAAGAAGGTCCACCACGGCCATCTGGCTTTTTGTGCCTTTGGTTTTGAAAATGGACACCTCGAATAGGTCTCCATTTTCGACACCTATGGCCTTGGCAAGAGCTGCCTGAATCTCCTGTTCTTTCGTGACCCCATCCAAATCTCAAATTTCGAGTTTTAGTGTCGGTATCAAGTCACGAACATTCGACTCAGGGCCCGTGACTGACTTCAGACTCTATTAAACTATTTATATAATTTTTCTTAAGCTCTATTACTTGGTGGGCCGTATTAATTTGAGATTTTATATATTTTTATATTATTAGTAAACTTGGTTTATAAACAATTTCAACTTATTCTATTGGTTTTATGAAAATGGAACCAAACTTTTAAAATAATAATGTCAAAACTTAGTTAAACTATTTATGATATTTTTTCTTGCTGTATAGCCTAATAGACCGTATTAATTTTAGATATTCTTTATTTTAAATATTATTTCATAATTAGTAAACTTGGTTTATAAATAATTTTAACCAATTCAAATGGTTTTATGAAAGTGGAACCAAATTTCTAAAAAAATAATAATTTTAAAACTTAGTTAAACTATTTATGACATTTTTTCTTGCTGTAAAGCCTGGTAAACCATTTTAATTTTAGATATTCTTTATTTTAAGTATTGTTGCATTATTAATAAACTTGGTTTATAAATGATTTTAACCAATTCAAATGGTTTTATGAAAGTGGAATCTTACTACTAAAATAGCAAAAATTTTAAAACTCTATTAAACTATTTATATAATTTTTATTAAGCTCTATCACTTTGTGGGCCGTATTAATTTGAGATTTTCTCTATTTAAAATATTTTTATATTTAATGGGAATTATTATCATTATTATTATCATCTGTTTTATCATCTGTTTTACCACCTGTCCATCTTATATGCTCTCTGGTTTACTCAGAAGATGGCATTAAACAACAGCTACGCCAACGCCATTAAGAAAACTCGTGTGTACAAACTCTGTAGAGTTTGTAACTTACAAGGTAGAAAGGGAAATCCTCTAGTCAACTGTGTCGTCTGCTGTAAACATGTGCACTCCACTAACAGCTGTTCTTCCACTTTAATGGCAAATAATAACACTGTTGATACAATTGACAAGAAGAATAATAAAGAATTAAGTATCATATGTTCGTTTTGCAAGGCAGGTAAGCGAAATTCTATAAATTCTATAGTCCCCACCAATTCCACCAGTAAGCGTCACAGTAGCCAATCAAAAACTACTATTGGTGGGCGTGGCTCCGCCTCTCAAGTTGACACACCTCCTTGCATTACTCTACATACTACAGGGCGTGACAATAGGAGTAGTGGTTCTCCCACACTATCCAACACAGTTAATAGCACTACAGGCACTGTTATTTCTCAAATGGACTTTCAAAAACATCTTGATAAATTAAATGATTCAGTGAATGAACTCAAGATATTATGCACAAATAATAACATGCAAATAAATTTTTTAAAGCAAGAGAATCAACGACTTGTGGGCATTGTTAACTCACTAAGGGATGAACTACTCTCAACATTCAATACTACCAGGCAACAACTCTCTTCAGTGTCCAGTAACCAAAGTATAACTACACAAACACCAATATCAAATAATAATTTTATAACTAATTTTAATGATAAGAACAATAATTTAGATAGTTTTACGAATAATTTTAATTATAATTATAATGATAGTAATTTTTCTAAGAATCGACAACAATTACAAACACTAGAAATAAAAAATTATGAACATAGTCCAAAAACACACACTCTTAACACACATAATTCTAAAATAAACACAGTAACTATTTACAACAGCAATAATAATAATCATACTAATAATTTTTGTAATAGCGACATGGAAAACAGTGGATATCAAGGTACTAAATACAATAGGATTGGGGAATCCATTGATATACCCTCTACAGCTTCCATGCTGTCTCCTACACTTAGTCAAACCACAGATGCTGTGCCCGTTGAGAAAAGGGAATTATTTATACCAGGATTTATGGAAATTAATAATGAAGTAAATTTGCGCTGTGTTTCTTATTCCATATTAAAAGCGCTGCTCCCTTCTCTCAACCAATCAGACATTTGTGGAGTCCGTTTTACCAATATTACTAATACAACAGAGCAGCCTCGTGCTATCAAATACCCATCCTTCATTATTACTTTGGCAAAGCCAGAATTAGTCCAATTAATTATGCGGGCAAAGAAAATTCACAATTATTTTTCTACCAGGGACTTGGATATATATATTTTAAATTCTGAAATTGCAACCTTGTTACCTGATAGGAAGATTTTTGTGAATGAAACATTATCACCAATTGAACGATTAAAGTATATAAACATTAAAGAAAAAGCATCTTCCTTAGGTTTCAAATTTATTTGGTATAATTCTGGCCGAATCTTAGTGAGGTGGAGGGAGGGGGTGAGAGCGCATGAGGTATGCTCTGAAACCAACTTACATGATCTGATAAGACACCAAACTGACAGACATGTTTCTCAGCATACTGATAATCACTTACGTAACACAAATTGACAACCAAAACTAAGACTGTGTCCAATTCAAAACCTTCTGGCCTTAAAGTTGGTTTTCTGAATGCCACTTCATTAAAAATGCACATGTGTGAATTTAGAAATTTTTTATTGTCTGACAACTCCTTTGATGTCATGTGCATTGCTGAAACTCGTTTTGGTCCTCTCATTGATAACCACATTATTAATATCTCTGGTTACAGCGTTCTGAGACAGGACCGTAACACTCAAGGTGGTGGCATAGCAATTTATATAAGAGAAAACTTTAAGGCAAAGGTTTTGTGCTCATCAAAAACTGAACAGTATGGTAAACCTATGAAACCAGAATACTTATTATGTTCTGTTTGGGAAGGTAATTCTACCCCCACTCTGATTGCACTAGTTTATCGTCCTCCTGACGTTTCTATTACATCTGATATGCAATTTTTTCAACATCTACGTACTTACTGTTCAGACATAAGTCACAAGGTAATAATTGGTGATTGGAATGCCAATTTGAGTGATATAAAGGATCCAGATGCTACGTTCTTGAAGGATCTCATGAATGAATTATCACTTAAATTGGTAGACACAGGTCCCTCGCATCATGGTGGTAAAGTTGACACTTGGATTGACTCAATTTTTGTTGACAACTGTGACACTATTCTGGGCTATGACCATAATTTACCTACTTATCCAAGTAGGCATGAATTAATATCGGTAACTATTGATATCTTTTACCCCTCTCCCCCAAAGGGTACTTACACCTACAAATGCTTTAGTAAAGTTACCTCGCATGATCTTAATCAGCATTTGAATAAATTAGACTGGTCTCCCTATTTAGTAAATGATGATCAATTTGATGTTGAACTAGGTCTGAACAAACTAACAAATAACATTCAGACTACAATTGACTTACTTGCTCCAGACAAAACTATTGACCAACATAAATCCATATACCCCTGGATAAACTCTGAACTTCGTTTGCTAAAATTAAAACGTGACTCAACTGACAGACGTTATAAGAGAACAGGGTCTAGGACTTTGCTTAATGAATTCCTTAGATTAGCGAAATTGTATGAGGAACAGTCGGAAACAGCTCGTAGTGCATACATGCACAATCGTATTTGTAGCACCTTGGATGAAAATAAAAATTTTTGGAAAGAGATGCGTAATTTAGGACTACTTCCTAAGCCAAATGATGCTCTTCATGGCTTCTTGCCTGAAGAACTCAATAGTTATCTTTCTAACATCTGCATCTCCCCTCATGAAAATCCTGATGATTCCTTAAACATCATCAATAATGCTACTCAGGATGGTTTCAAATTCAAGGAAGTCACTAAGAATGAGGTAATATTAGCTGTTGCTCACTTTCGTTCACAGGCTAGAGGTGATGACGGAATTCCTCAAAGCATTGTTGCGAAAGCCCTGCCAACCATTGCTCCTTTTCTTACTAAGCTCTTTAACGTATCACTAGCGCAAGGAGTCTTTCCAATAGCTTGGAAAAAGTCGCGAATTTTAGCTTTGAAAAAAGTAGCAATACCATCTTCGCCATCAGACTTTCGCCCCGTTGCATTATTATGCTTCTTGTCAAAGGTACTTGAGAAGTTGGCTCATGATCAGGTGGCGGGCTTTTTGTCTAGATATAAAATCTTGGATTCTTTCCAGGCAGGTTTTCGTAAATACCACAGTACTCAGTCAGTTCTGATAAAACTTGCTGACGATATTCGTATGGGCATGGACAAGAAGCTTACCACATTGTTATTGCAATTCGACTTCTCAAAGGCCTTTGATAATGTTTCACCATCTAAACTTCTTAAAAAACTTAGGGATATTGGATTTTCAAGATCATCACTATCTTGGCTCTGGTCATACCTCTGTGGACGATCAATGTGTGTGTCATCAAAATCTATAACATCAACTTACCGCGATACAAATATTGGAGTGCCTCAGGGATCCGTTCTTGGACCACTCCTCTTTTGTATTTATATGAATGATCTTAAAGACCACTTAAGTGATGACATAACTTTTAGACTATTATACGCGGATGATCTACAGATATATGTCCAGGTACCTACTGACCAGATTGAACAAGGTATTGCTTACCTTTCGGAGCGTGCCATAACAGTGTCGGCATGGGCTGAAGCAAATAATTTATCTATAAACACAAAGAAAACACAAGCAATTGTTTTTGGTTCTCCTACCACAGTTAATTCTTTTAAGAAATTAAATATTTCCAAAATTACTAATAATGATAGTGGTGCTTGTGTTCCCTTTGTAGATGAGGTTGTCAGTCTTGGTGTCATCCTAGACTCTTGCTTGTCCTGGCGTCCGCAAGTAATAAAAGTTACCAAAAAAGTAAATAGTATATTGTATGGCCTTAGGCTAATCAGATCTTGTACCTCTGAAGCACTTCGTAAGCGCCTTATTGAGTCACTTGTGATTCCCCATTTGGATTACTGCTCTGCAGTTTATTCTGATATTTCTAAGGAACTGAATGGGCAATTACAGAGACTCACTAATTCGGGTATTAGGTACATTTTTGGTTTGAGACGACAAGAACACATTACTCCATATAGAAAGCGTCTTGGTTGGATGCTTAACAAAACAAGAACTGACTACTTTGCATCCCTTATCATGTACAGAATTGTGCGTATGAGGGAACCACCTCTATTGTGCACATTATTTGAACCATATAAATCGGACAAACCCACTAGAGGCCCCGGTAAAGATCTTAAGGTTAATCTAGCACCGACTGACTGGGGTCTATACTCTTTTCAAATAAAGTACGCGAATCTATGGAATTCGATTCCTCCCTGTATAAGGGATTCACCATCCTATTCTCGCTTCAAAAAGAGTATCAGACTTTACTTTCATAAATTAGAGAATATTTTGTAATTGACTATGTATTATTGATATCTACTGTTTACCTAGTTAACTATTTACTGTTAACAATTTACATTTCACCTTTGATTAATATTCAGTATTATTGTAAATTTTTCTTATTTTATTTAATTCTATGTATAGATTAAAACCATTCAGTATTAATTAATCAATTTAATGTAAATTTTTCTTTTATTTAACTTTAATTTTAGTTTTAAGTACACATAAAATTTTATATATATTGTAAATTATATTAACTTTCTGTAAACAATTGACAATTGAGTGTGTTAAAATATTTTGTAGTTGGCAAATAAATATTCATAATAATAATAATAATAATATTATTTGTAAACTTGGTTTATAAACAATTTCAACTAATTCTATTGGTTTTATGAAAATGGAACCAAATTTAAAAAAAAATAATTTTAAATTTAGTTAATCTATTTATGACATTTTTTCTTGCTGTATAGCCTAGTAGACCGTATTAATCTTAGATATTCTTTATTTTAAATATTGTTGGATTATTAATAAAATTGGTTCTGATCATGTCATCCCACCTGGCCGAGTTGAAAGCGTTTTTGACGTCCAGCGTTACTAGAAGGACGTCCTTGCGAATTGCAGGCCGCTTTTCCCTCTCAGTCTCTACGGTATCCACGACATGCGGAATGGCGTCTATCGTGGAATGCCCTTCACGAAAACCATGCTGCTCCTCAGAGAGACCACCGCCCTCCTCGATTGCCCTTCTAAGCCTTGCCCGGAGCAAGCTCTCCAAAACCTTACCAATGGTGCGTGTCGCATGTTCCCTTGGAGAACCTTGAACATTTTCGATGACACCTGCTTCTCGCAGAAGCCAGAGCCTCCCGATAACTGGGGCAGTTTACCTCTCCAGGATAAAGCTCCGTGGAGCACTTATCCTTTCTGGTTTTACAGAGGAAGCACTCAGGCTTATCCTTGCTGCACTCTATCCTCTTATGGCCATCTTCACCACACTTTAAACACGCCTTACTTCTGTCTGGGCCTTTGCAGACATATTGGCTATGTCCATAACCCAGACACTTGTAGCAGCGCCTCACGTCTGCACGGAGGCGTACTCAACTCGATGTCCAACCGATCTGGATTTTGCCCTTTTTGGCCAGGCGTAGAGCGTCGGCCTCAAGAAGGTCCACCACGGCCATCTGGCTTTTTGTGCCTTTGGTTTTGAAAATGGACACCTCGAATAGGTCTCCATTTTCGACACCTATGGCCTTGGCAAGAGCTGCCTGAATCTCCTGTTCTTTCGTGACCCCATCCAAATCTCAAATTTCGAGTTTTAGTGTCGGGATCAAGTCACGAACATTCGACTCAGGCCCCGTGACTGACTTCAAACTCTATTAAACTATTTATATAATTTTTCTTAAGCTCTATCACTTGGTGGGCCGTATTAATTTGAGATTTCATATATTTTTATATTATTAGTAAACTTGGTTTATAAACAATTTCAACTAATTCTATTGGTTTTATGAAAATGGAACCAAATTTTTAAAATAATAATTTTAAAACTTAGTTAAACTATTTATGATATTTTTTCTTGCTTTATAGCCTAGTAAACCGTATTAATTTTAGATATTCTTTATTTTAAATATTATTTCATACTTAGTAAACTTGGTTTATAAATAATTTTAACCAATTCAAATGGTTTTATGAAAGTGGAACCAAATTTCTAAAAAAATAATTATTTTAAAACTTAGTTAAACTATTTATGACATTTTTTCTTGCTGTAAAGCCTGGTAAACCATTTTAATTTTAGATATTCTTTATTTTAAGTAACTAATTCTATTGGTTTTATGAAAATGGAACCAAATTTAAAAAAAAATAATTTTAAATTTAGTTAAACTATTTATGACATTTAATCTTGCTGTATAGCCTAGTAGACCGTATTAATCTTAGATATTCTTTATTTTAAATATTGTTGGATTATTAATAAAATTGGTTCTGATCATGTCATCCCACCTGGCCGAGTTGAAAGCGTTTTTGACGTCCAGCGTTACTAGAAGGACGTCCTGCGAATTGCAGGCCGCTTTTCCCTCTCAGCCTCTACGGTATCCACGACATGCCGAATGGCGTCTATCGTGGAATGCCCTTCACGAAAACCATGCTGCTCCTTAGAGAGACCACCGCCCTCCTCGATTGCCCTTCTGAGCCTTGCCCGGAGCAATACCATAAAAAAATAAAAAATTAAAAAAATTTTTTATACCAGCTTCAAAAATATTGTATAAAATTTTAAAGATACCTCCGTTTTGAATAAAAATTTAGGAGAGTACATAAAAATTAGTGCTGAATTAAATAGTACAAACTTGTGACAATCAAATTTGTCAGTAGTCTCGAGATATTTTATTTTTTTTCAATATTTTAAAAAATTTTATCAATTTCAAAAACACTAAAAATTAAATATCTCAAAAACTACGATAGCTAATCAGAAAATATAGTGCCTATGTCATCCGCAGAATTTTTTTTCTTCATTTTCACACTGGTTTCATGCCAATCGGTTTAAGGTTAGATTTTGTCGTCATTTTTTCCCGACTTTTCGCTCGTTCAAGATCGGTGTGTGACTCAAAACTAATCACCGAGGGCTTATCCGCCATTTCTATGGAACGACGCAAACTTTTCACAGGTTTGGGATGTCTACCGAAATTTAAGAATGCTGGAGAAACTTTTGTTGTACATTCAGTTGCTGTATTCATTGCGCTTCTAAATGCTGGCAAGTGTTTATCACAGTCCTTGTGGTCAATTCTCACGAAGATTCTTATCATCCCCTTGATGGTCCGATTGGATCTCTCCGTTAGATTGATTTGTGGATGATAAAGGAGTGTGCTCACAAACTTGATACCATATTTGCCACACAGACCTTTGATGTAACTTTTGTCGAATTTTTTACCATTGTAAGTTAACTAATAATTACTGCAACTGTTTCTTTTAGCCAATAAGAAAGAAAAAAAAGGTAAAATTATATGAGTTGTTCCTGGCACTCTGGCGAGCTCGGGCCCTCTCAGCCTTTCACATAGCCTTGCCACTCCGGCGAGCTCGGGCGCTCTTAGCCTTTCACTTAGCTTTGCCACGCAAACTTAGCTTTGCGGTGATTAGCATCGGTCTTTGCTCCCTTTGCTCTTGCGGCAGTAGCACTTCCTTTGCTATTGCCTTGGCTCCCTTTGCTCTTACGGCAGTAACATTTCTTTGCTATCGCTTTTGTTCCCTTACCTCATCGAATACTTGTAATTTTTCGTGTAAGGAACGTGGCCCTGAAAAGGGCCGATTGGGAAAATCCTCCCTTGCCACGTCTCATAATTTTCACATTGTAAACTTCGTAACGAATTTGTCGCGCGCGCTCCAATCAGTGAACGAGCTCGAAGTCAGCGAAGGCTTATAAATATAACCGCATATCTGGCCAAAGCAGCATTTGCTGTCCTGACTTCAGCCTTCACGCACGCGGCTACCTTGACGCCTTCGCTAAGCTGTGGATGAGATTGTTTGCTAGTTTGATTGTTGCTGATGTGCTTGGTGCACTTGGAGGAGTCCATGGCTTTCGGACGTTAAATCCTCATTGAAGCAGCTCGTAAGCTGTGATTGATTGAATCGCTTGGTGCAATTTTCCGAGCTCGTAGGCTTGAAGAGGTGGACATTGATATTCCTGGCCAGGAGAAGTCACCTGAGCACTAGGTGCTCGCATGTTTGTAAGTTTTTGATTTATTTTTTGTATGTTTGTGTATGTATGTATATTTGTGACCTTGGTGATTTAATTTGTTGTATGCTTGTGAATTTATTGATTTTGGAACGTGTGGTTGAAGCCACGCAACAAATGCAAAAAAAACCACCGGCCCTTTTTAGGGCCACCTAATACGTAAAACATATGAACAAATAATTCAGAAAGCTTCTACTGAAATTAACAGCAACCAAATCTAAACAATATTCCTCAATGGCGCTAGCCATTACTTTCCTATTCGCGCTTCTTAACGGATAAATCTCGACTCATCGCGTAAACAAATCTTGAAATACAACTACATGAGTGTATTGAATTTATCGCTGTCTACTAGGGGAAAACTCTATACAGTATGCTGAAACTACAGCCCAAGGTGGTTTTAACTATCCTGCGGTACAAAAACCCTTTTGAAAGGGTCTGACTCGCCTTGTGACACTAACATTCCATGCACGTGGTCACAAACTTGCGTACATCTTTATACACTCCGGGCCAATAATAGTCGCGTACAACCCGTACATACATGTAGGTTTGGTAGTCTGGGTGGAGATTTCTTCTCGTCAATCTAACCAGTTTATCCTCAGGTAATTGAGTTTGTAAATTACTCGCAATATATTGAAATTGTACGGCAAATTTGGCGATAGGCTCTCCTTTCCCTTAGGCCCTTTCCTTAATTTCATCCAGGAAGTCACACACAGTTCTTTTGCGCGCGCAGCTCTTCTCCTTTTATGCTCGTTTCTCTTTTATAATTTTGAAATTTTAGCATAACGTAAGTTTTTGGCCTGAAAACTTACGTTACATAACAATATTAGAAAAAGCTGAAAAATCTCTTATATACCATATCAAAGCTTTTATTCTAGAATAAAGATAAAATTTAATAAGTATTTTTTTTTTCTCTCTTGTTTTTTAAGAAATGTGCCTACAATCAATATTACTAATACTATTACTTGATATTGTATTGCCATACACGGTTGGCTAGAAACAATTTTAAATAAAATTTGAAGGTACCTCCGAGATTCCGATGAATTTTGATTGTAGGGTACCTACAGGTCCTAAAAAAACAAAAAAGGAAAAAATCCGCTCAGCGCTTTTTTATTTTTGCCCAAAATAGGGCTATCTCGGTGAATATATTCAAAAAAACGTTTGAAAAAGAAAGAATGAATTATAAATCTTACAATTTTAATTGCAATATACTAGAATATGAAAGAAAAGTTAAATTTATACATTTTTATGTATTTTTAACTCATCTGCGCAGACCCAGATGTAATGGATGGTCATTGAGGCTGCAAAGCTGACCTAGCTGAAAAAACTACATAATTTTTTAAAAAAATAATTTTAAAACTTAGTTAATCTATTTATGACATTTTTTCTTGCTGTATAGCCTAGTAGACCGTATTAATCTTAGATATTCTTTATTTTAAATATTGTTGGATTATTAATAAAATTGGTTCTGATCATGTCATCCCACCTGGCCGAGTTGAAAGCGTTTTTGACGTCCAGCGTTACTAGAAGGACGTCCTTGCGAATTGCAGACCGCTTTTCCCTCTCAGCCTCTACTGTATCCACGACATGCCGAATGGCGTCTATCGTGGAATGCCCTTCACGAAAACCATGCTGCTCCTTAGAGAGACCACCGCCCTCCTCGATTGCCCTTCTGAGCCTTGCCCGGAGCAAGCTCTCCAAAACCTTACCAATGGTGCGTGTCGCATGTTCCCTTGGAGAACCTTGAACATTTTCGATGACACCTGCTTCTCGCAGAAGCCAGAGCCTCCCGATAACTGGGGCAGTTTACCTCTCCAGGATAAAGCTCCGTGGAGCACTTATCCTTTCTGGTTTTACAGAGGAAGCACTCAGGCTTATCCTTGCTGCACTCTATCCTCTTATGGCCATCTTCACCACACTTTAAACACGCCTTACTTCTGTCTGGGCCTTTGCAGACATATTGGCTATGTCCATAACCCAGACACTTGTAGCAGCGCCACACGTCTGCACGGAGGCGCACTCAACTCGATGTCCAACCGATCTGGATTTTGCCCTTTTTGGCCAGGCGTAGAGCGTCGGCCTCAAGAAGGTCCACCACGGCCATCTGGCTTTTTGTGCCTTTGGTTTTGAAAATGGACACCTCGAATAGGTCTCCATTTTCGACACCTATGGCCTTGGCAAGAGCTGCCTGAATCTCCTGTTCTTTCGTGACCCCATCCAAATCTCAAATTTCGAGTTTTAGTGTCGGTATCAAGTCACGAACATTCGACTCAGGGCCCGTGACTGACTTCAAACTCTATTAAACTATTTATATAATTTTTCTTAAGCTCTATCACTTGGTGGGCCGTATTAATTTGAGATTTTATATATTTTTATATTATTAGTAAACTTGGTTTATAAACAATTTCAACTAATTCTATTGGTTTTATGAAAATGGAACCAAATTTTTAAAATAATAATTTTAAAACTTAGTTAAACTATTTATGACATTTTTTCTTGCTGTATAGCCTAGTAGATCGTATTAATTTTATATATTCTATATTTTAAATATTGTTGCATTATTAGTAAACTAGGTTTATAAATAATTTTAACCAATTCATATTGTTATATGAAAGTGGAACCCTACTACTAAAATAGCAAACATTTTAAAACTCTCTTAAACTATTTATACTAGATACCGTCAAAGACGGGTAGAGCGAAGCTGATCATGTTAGAAAAAAGCAAGAAAAGAGTTTCAGTAATTTTTTAATTTAGGGATTTTAAAAGCTTTGATTAGATTGAGTTCAATAATAATGTTTAAATAAGACGTAAAAAAATGTTAAGCATAGTTAAAATTTTTAAGTATTGGCCAAAAAGTACACGAAAAATCCGCCCCTTATTTTGAAACCTTATTATTTGTTTGCTGAAAAGATTTCAACCAAACTTTTGTTGGCGGAACTTTGTTATTACGTCCTTTTTCTATAATTCACCAACAACAAAAAAGTTACTCTGAACTCTAATACCCCTCAATTAACATAATTACCAAAGTAATATTATACACAAGTCAGAATAAAGTGTAACGGTTTCGGAATTCGTCAACCAGAGAAAGAAAAAGTCTTCTGTAGGTTTTGTATGTCGCTGAATCCGAATTAGGGGTCCTACTGGGTTAGAAAATAGGAAAATACAGCAGAAACATTCCATCTTATGAGTTTTTTCACAATATTTTGGAACTAATGATCAAATTAATAGTGCCACATTTTAAGAGTAATTAACTAAATATTGAATTTATTCTTTTATTCTGTATCAATAAAGGAATATTAGAGCTAACTATTGGTGTTGAAAAATATCTCCAGGGTAAGATAAAATCGGAAAAATACAATGTGAGTTTTTTTCTTATTTTTCTTTTAATCTTGCATTTGAAAAAGTTTTATCCTATTTTAACTTTTTTTTAATTTACTGACTCCTATACGGGGGCAAAAAATGGATAAAACTACCCCTGAATTTAACAAAAAATGAAAAAAACTTATAACTGGTTTGTGTTTTCACACAACCAACGATCATGAATCATGTTCACTTATAACGTTTTAACGTATATTCCCTAATTATTATAAGTCCTAAGATCGAAATTACAATAAATCCCAAAATATAAATTATCCTAAGTCCGTAAACCTAAAGTATTCTAAGTTCTTGTGCTTACTTTAAATTATTCTTGTGCCCATTTTAAATTATTCTAAGTCCCTTAATCGGAAATATTCTAAGTCCATTTCATACCCCTCTCCCCTAAAAACGTCGTTAATATTTCAACCCCTCCCCCCCTAAAACGTCAATACACTGTGATCCCGGGTGGGACGTGAATTTTATTTTATTAGGTGCATCGCTAGTTGTTGATGCTTGTAATCTTAGCTGCGATTGGTTAACTAATAAACAAACAATGCATCCGCTCTGGATCGCCCTCTATTTATTACCCCCCCCCCTCCTAAAACATCACTTTTTTACCCACCCCTGCCCGGAATTAACACACACTAACACTATTATATCGTAGTATAAGTGAACGCAACGTACGGAGGTCCCATTGATACCAACCTATGAATTTAATTTTGTCATATGACTTTAAAAATACCATGTCCAGCACGGGAAGATCATGTAATAAAAAAGATTTTGCAAGAAAAAATTTTGCTTAAGTTCCCTTATGCAAAAAGTTGACAAAGATGCAATAAGAGGGCAGATTTTTCGGAGTCTTTACTTTGCTTTCGCTAACAAGAGACCGCTAACTTTAGGAAACCATATCACAAATTACTTTCATTAATAATTGAAAAAAACCTCCGATAACCTCCGTTTATTCCAACGGGCCTTCTAGGCACAAGAATATGTGCATAATACTATGCACAAGGCTTTTAAATGTAGTTTTTTGGTAATATTGCTTTTTAGTTAGTTAGTTAACAAAAACACTTCTTGTTGGTCACAATTTTTCGGTATTAAAGTCATTTTTCAAGCCTTGGATACCGCAATTTTTCTCAATGTTATAGCAATTTAACCAAATGGTCATTTTTGTCCCGAAATGATTAATTTTTAAATTATCTAAAAAATTGCAATTTTAGACAAAAATGGGTTTTATAGGTCTCAACAATTTTCTAAAAGCTTTTTTCTAAAAATTCTTTATTTGTCCTTTAGAATTATTTGTTTGCAAAACATTATTACCTTTCTAATTTTTTATATTAAATTCTCTTCTTTACAGTCAGTTAATTGAATGCCCATTTTTGTCCCAAAATGATCAATTTTTCAATTTGCTGCAAAAATCGTAGTTTTAACATTGAACATGTTTCTAAGGAGGGGTAACCTGTGAATCTGAAAATCAAGTGGGGTCAAATGTCAAAAATCATGTGGGGTTAGGAACTTAAAATATTTTATATTTAGGAACTTTGACTAATTTACTTTGAGAGGCTTAGAAAAATTCAAGTTTAGGGACTTAAAATATTCCGTTTCTAATAATTTGAGTTGAAGGACTTAGAATATTTTCAATTTAAGGACTTAAAATAATACAGGTTTACAGAATCTAAATAATTTGGGTTTAGAGTCTTAAAATCTAGTTAATATGACAATTACACATTATAAGAATAGCGATTTTATTGTAATGTTGCTTAGCATTTATGTATTATAACTAGTCCTTTTTAGAGGTTTAGTTTTCACGTCCTATAATTAGTCTTATAGCCCAATTAGAGCTTGTAATTATTGAATCCAAATATTTTCTTAACCTTTCTTCAAAAAACGCAGTTAATTAGATAATTTTAGCTCTGCTTTCAAAATATTGCAAAAAAACTAAAATGGGGTAGTTTTTGCTGATTTCATGTCCTCTACTTCTCAGCCAGTTGTACCCCAGATTGCGTATTTCAGAATCAAAGCATACCTACTTTCGTATTCTAATTTTTTTGATCGCATGTTCTAGAAAAAGTTAACCAATTTTTGGAAAAAAAACTGAAATTTTGACACCCCGGATTAGACTAGATTTTTATATTAGGCCAAAACATACTGAATTTATATTTTAAATTTTTTGGTATTTTGGCTCTGGAAGGAAATGTCGGGCTATTGAAGACCCGCCGTTTATTCGCGCTCTTAGTTTATAGTTTACATGATTTTGAGCTCGGATAAAGGTCTTCAATGGCCCGACATGTCTCTCCAGAATTAATATACCGAAAAATGTCAAATATAAACTTATTATGTTTTGGTCTTTTAGTTAAAAAACTAGCCTATTCCGGGGTTTCATACTTACTTTTAGTTTTTTTTTTAAATTGGCCATTTTCGTGTACTCATAACTTTTTCCAAAACACGTGGCCGAAAAAATTAGAATACGAAAGTGTATGTATTTAGGTCTTGAATATCTCTGTGCCAAAATATAGCTGTGTAATACTTACACGCACTTATTACCATACCATTATTATTACCAGGTTCCTAATATCTTTTTTATTTAATAAAATTACGCTATTTAAAAAAATCAGTTTTTAAACAACCGGTTTTATTTCAATGAAGTAACCTTCAGAAGAATTAAAAACTTATTAGTTATTAGTTTCAAATCAATTTTTCAAACTGATCCATGTGTAAGAATAAAAAAATTCAATGATAATGGAATTATACATAGAATGCATATGGATGGAGTTGCATATTCTTTGAACTAGGTTTAGTCCAAAAATATATATCTAATATTAATATTTGAAATTTTACGTTTAGATTTCTTTTTGAATACTAAATTAATTTTAAAACCAATATTTATGTGAAATTCCAAAAAATATTCCTAAAAACAATAATTCTAATGCAACTTATTTTTAGTAATTTTTTATGCAATTCTCCATCCGCCATTTTAAAATTAAAAAAAAATCATGCAAAGAAATATGTCCTAAAACACACGAAAAATGAAAATTTTATTATTCTTCATTAAATATACCTTTTTTTGATGCTATTTACAATACTGATAAGCAGCGTGTCGATTTTTTTTAGTATCCAACTTTTACCCTAAATAATGAGTTTCCGGTTAATTTTATAGAAAGTTTGAAATCAAATTCTGAGAATAGAGACTTTTTAACATATGGATACATTTTTAGAAAAATAGATTTTGGTTTTAAAATTAATTTAGAACTCGTAGATAGGCTCTTGGGCGTTAAAAGTTTAATTGAATAAAATTTGGATTAATTAATAAATAATAAAATCGTAAAGAATTATAAAAAAGCTGAGGCTTTTTTATTTCAGGCACGATCACATATTTATTGAGTATTTCTCTTTAATAACGTTGATGGGATCCACGCCCTCATAAATTGAAAACTATTATTTACTATCACACTCCAAGGCAATATAAGCATGTAGAGGCATCGGAATGACCTGGGGACCAAATTCCTCCATAAATTGAAGAATTTGAAGACTTTTTAGTTTTTTAACCTGATGAACTTTTAAGGCACGATTTCATCTATGTATTACATACACAGGGTTATCGTGCCTAAAAAATAAATTTTAATTAATTTAGTTATTTTTTGGTTATTTTAGATCATTAACCACATTTTGGATGTATTAAATTCAAAACCAATTCATTTTTTACCATTTTATTATTTTTTAATAATTTTTTTTGATATCTGAAATCAGTTTTTAGGACATTTCTCTGCAAGTAATTGATGAAATTACTTGAAATTGAAAAACCCTACAACTAGATCTTATTTCAAAAAATTGGTTTAACGGATTTTTGATTCATCGAGTAGGTTCTGTGATCTTTAGGATACACTTTCTCGAACGTACATCCCTACACACAACAAGGCAATATAAGCATTTAGAGGCATCGGAATGACCTGGGGACCAAATTTCTCCACGAATTGTACAATTTAGAAAATTTTCCGTTTTTTGACCTGACAAACTTATAAGGCACGATTTCATCTATGTATTGCATACACAGGGTTATCGTGCCTAAAAAATAAATTTCAATTAATTTAGTTATTTTCTGGTTTTTTTAGATCATTAACCACATTTTGGGTGTATTAAATTCAAAACCAATTCATTTTTTACCATTTTTATTATTTTTTAATAATTTTTTTTGATATCTGAAATCAGTTTTTAGGACATTTCTCTGCAAGTATTTGATGAAATCACTTGAAATTGAAAATATAAGCACTTAGAGGCATCGGAATGACCTGGGGATCAAATTTCTCCACGAATTGTACAATTTAGAAATTTTTCCGTTTTTTGACCTGACAAACTTATAAGGCACGATTTCATCTATGTATTGCATACATAGGGTGATCGTGCCTAAAAATATAATAATCTTGTGTTATTTTGTATTTTTATGATATTTCGCTGATGCAAAGTTTATGCAAAAGCTATGAAATTTATCGCGCGGATAACATTTAGAAGGTTTTTCACCTGTATGAAGCAAAAGTACAAGAATAAACATGCCTTTAGAAATACCAGATTGGGCCCAAAAACAATAGGGGTCATTAACTCGATAAAATAAACTCAGTTTTAAAAAATGAAAGCATTCCGTTTGATCGTTTTGGCTATATCGTGTCCGAAAGGTGTCGATTTTTGCATCCATTAAGGTAGAGCTTCGCTCTATAATAATTTTTCTTAAGCTCTATTACTTTGTGGGCCGTATTAATTTAAGATTTTCTCTATTTTAAATATTTTTATATTATTAGTAAACTTGGTTTATAAATAATTTCAACTTATTCTATTGGTTTTATGAAAATGGAACCAACTTTTTAAAATAATAATGTTAAAACTTAGTTAAACTATTTATGACATTTTTTCTTGCTGTAAAGCCTGGTAAACCATTTTAATTTTAGATATTCTTTATTTTAAGTATTGTTGCATTATTAATAAACTTGGTTTATAAATAATTTTAACCAATTCAAATAGTTTTATGAAAGTGGAATCTTACTACTAAAATAGCAAAAATTTTAAAACTCTATTAAACTATTTATATAATTTTTATTAAGCTCTATCACTTGGTGGGCCGTATTAATTTGAGATTTTCTCTATTTAAAATAATTTTATATTATTAGTAAACTTGGTTTATAAACAATTTCAACTAATTCTATTGGTTTTATGAAAATGGAACCAAATTTTTAAAAAAATAATTTTAAAACTTAGTTAAACTATTTATGACATTTTTTCTTGCTGTATAGCCTAGTAGACCGTATTAATCTTAGATATTCTTTATTTTAAATATTTTTGGATTATTAATAAAATTGGTTCTGATCATTTCATCCCACCTGGCCGAGTTGAAAGCGTTTTTGACGTCCAGCGTTACTAGAAGGACGTCCTTGCGAATTGCAGGCCGCTTTTCCCTCTCAGCCTCTACGGTATCCGTGAAATGCCGAATGGCGTCTATCGTGGAATGCCCTTCACGAAAACCATGCTGCTCCTCAGAGAGACCACCGCCCTCCTCGATTGCCCATCTGAGCCTTGCCCGGAGCAAGCTCTCCAAAACGTTACCAATGGTGCGTGTCGCATGTTCCCTTGGAGAACCTTGAACATTTTCGATGACACCTGCTTCTCGCCACAGCCAGAGCCTCCCGATAACTGGGGCAGTTTACCTCTCCAGGATAAACCTCCGTGGAGCACTTATCCTTTCTGGTTTTTTTTAGAGGAAGCACTCAGGCTTATCCTTGCTGCACTTTATCCTCTTATGGCCATCTTCACCACACTTTAAACACGCCTTACTTCTGTCTGGGCCTTTGCAGACATATTGGCTATGTCCATAACCCAGACACTTGTAGCAGCGCCTCACGTCTGCACGGAGGCGCACTCTACTCGATGTCCAGCCGATCTGGATTTTGCCCTTTTTGGCCAGGCATAGAGCGTCGGCCTCAAGAAGGTCAACCACGGCCATCTGGTTTTTTGTGCCTTTGGTTTTGAAAATGGACACCTCGAATAGGTCTCCATTTTTGATACCTATGGCCTTGGCAAGAGCTGCCTGAATCTCCTGTTCTTTCGTGACCCCATCCAAATCTCAAATTTCGAGTTTTAGTGTCGGGATCAAGTCACGAACATTCGACTCAGGGCCCGTGACTGACTTCAAACTCTATTAAACTATTTATATAATTTTTCTTAAGCTCTATCACTTGGTGGGCCGTATTAATTTGAGATTTTATATATCTTTATATTATTAGTAAACTTGGTTTATAAACAATTTCAACTAATTCTATTGGTTTTATGAAAATGGAACCAAATTTATAAAATAATAATTTTAAAACTTAGTTAAACTATTTATGACATTTTTTCTTGCTCTATAGCCTAGTAGACCGTATTAATTTTAGATATTCTATATTTTAAATATTGTTGCATTATTAGTAAACTAGGTTTATAAATAATTTTAACCAATTCATATTGTTATATGAAAGTGGAACCCTACTACTAAAATAGCAAACATTTTAAAACTCTCTTAAACTATTTATATAATTTTTCTTAAGCTCTATCACTTTGTGGGCCGTATTAATTTAAGATTTTCTCGATTTTAAATATTTTTATATTATTAGTAAACTTGGTTTATAAATAATTTTAACCAATTCAAATGGTTTTATGAAAGTGGAACCAAATTTCTAAAAAAATAATAATTTTAAAACTTAGTTAAACTATTTATGACATTTTTTCTTGCTGTAAAGCCTGGTAAACCATTTTAATTTTAGATATTCTTTATTTTAAGTATTGTTGCATTATTAATAAACTTGGTTTATAAATGATTTTAACCAATTCAAATGGTTTTATGAAAGTGGAATCTTACTACTAAAATAGCAAAAATTTTAAAACTCTATTAAACTATTTATATAATTTTTATTAAGCTCTATCAATTGGTGGGCCGTATTAATTTGAGATTTTCTCTATTTAAAATAATTTTATATTATTTGTAAACTTGGTTTATAAACAATTTCAACTAATTCTATTGGTTTTATGAAAATGGAACCAAATTTTTAAAAAAATAATTTTAAAACTTAGTTAATCTATTTATGACATTTTTTCTTGCTGTATAGCCTAGTAGACCGTATTAATATTAGATATTCTTTATTTTAAATACTGTTGGATTATTAATAAAATTGGTTCTGATCATGTCATCCCACCTGGCCGAGTTGAAAACGTTTTTGACGTCCAGCGTTACTAGAAGGACGTCCTTGCGAATTGCAGGCCGCTTTTCCCTCTCAGCCTCTACGGTATCCACGACATGCCGAATGGCGTCTATCGTGGAATGCCCTTCACGAAAACCATGCTGCTCCTCAGAGATACCACCGCCCTCCTCGAATGCCCTTTTGAGCCTTGCCCGGAGCAAGCTCTCCAAAACATTACCAATGGTGCGTGTCGCATGTTCCCTTGGAGAACCTTGAACATTTTCGATGACACCTGCTTCTCGCCACAGCCAGAGCCTCCCGATAACTGGGGCAGTTTACCTCTCCAGGATAAAGCTCCGTGGAGCACTTATCCTTTCTGGTTTTACAGAGGAAGCACTCAGGCTTATCCTTGCTGCACTCTATCCTCTTATGGCCATCTTCACCACACTTTAAACACGCCTTACTTCTGTCTGGGCCTTTGCAGACATATTGGCTATGTCCATAACCCAGACACTTGTAGCAGCGCCTCACGTCTGCACGGAGGCGCACTGAACTCGATGTCTAACCGATCTGGATTTTGCCCTTTTTGGCCAGGCGTAGAGCGTCGGCCTCAAGAAGGTCCACCACGGCCATCTGGCTTTTTGTGCCTTTGGTTTTGAAAATGGAGACCTCGAATAGGTCTCCATTTTCGACACCTATGGCCTTGGCAAGAGCTGCCTAAATCTCCTGTTATATCGTGACCCCATCCAAATCTCAAATTTCGAGTTTTAGTGTCGGTATCAAGTCACGAACATTCGACACAGGGCCCGTGACTGACTTCAAACTCTATTAAACTATTTATATAATTTTTCTTAAGCTCTATCACTTGGTGGGCCGTATTAATTTGAGATTTTATATATCTTTATATTATTAGTAAACTTGGTTTATAAACAATTTCAACTAATTCTATTGGTTTTATGAAAATGGAACCAAATTTTTAAAATAATAATTTTAAAACTTAGTTGAACTATTTATGACATTTTTTCTTGCTGCATAGCCTGGTAAACCGTTTTAATTTTAGATATTCTTTATTTTAAATATTGTTGCATTATTAGTAAACTTGGTTTATAAATAATTTTAACCAATTCATATTGTTATATGAAAGTGGAACCCTACTACTAAAATAGCAAAAATTTTAAAACTCTCTTTAACTATTTATATAATTTTTATTAAGCTCTATCACTTGTTGGACCGTATTAATTTGAGATTTTCTCTATTTAAAATATTATTATATTATTAGTAAACTTGGTTTATAAAGAATTTCAACTAATTCTATTGGTTTTATGAAAATGGAACCAAATTTTTAAAATAATAATTTTAAAACTTAGTTAAACTATTTATGACATTTTTTCTTGCTCTATAGCCTAGTAGACCGTATTAATTTTAGATATTCTATATTTTAAATATTGTTGCATTATTAGTAAACTAGGTTTATAAATAATTTTAACCAATTCATATTGTTATATGAAAGTGGAACCCTACTACTAAAATAGCAAACATTTTAAAACTCTCTTAAACTATTTATATAATTTTTCTTAAGCTCTATCACTTTGTGGGCCGTATTAATTTAAGATTTTCTCTATTTTAAATATTTTTATATTATTAGTAAACTTGGTTTATAAACAATTTCAACTTATTCTATTGGTTTTATGAAAATGGAACCAAACTTTTAAAACAATAATGTCAAAACTTAGTTAAACTATTTATGATATTTTTTCTTGCTGTATAGCCTAATAGACCGTATTAATTTTAGATATTCTTTATTTTAAATATTATTTCATAATTAGTAAACTTGGTTTATAAATAATTTTAACCAATTCAAATGGTTTTATGAAAGTGGAACCAAATTTCTAAAAATATAATAATTTTAAAACTTAGTCAAACTATTTATGACATTTTTTCTTGCTGTAAGGCCTGGTAAACCATTTTAATTTTAGATATTCTTTATTTTAAGTATTGTTGCATTATTAATAAACTTGGTTTATAAATAATTTTAACCAATTCAAATGGTTTTATGAAAGTGGAATCTTACTACTAAAATAGCAAAAATTTTAAAACTCTATTAAACTATTTATATAATTTTTATTAAGCTCTATCACTTGGTGGGCCGTATTAATTTGAGATTTTCTCTATTTAAAATATTTTTATATTATTTGTAAACTTGGTTTATAAACAATTTCAACTAATTCTATTGGTTTTATGAAAATGGAACCAAATTTTAAAAAAAATAATTTTAAATTTAGTTAAACTATTTATGACATTTAATCTTGCTGTATAGCCTAGTAGACCGTATTAATCTTAGATATTCTTTATTTTAAATATTTTTGGATTATTAATAAAATTGGTTCTGATCATTTCATCCCACCTGGCCGAGTTGAAAGAGTTTTTGACGTCCAGCGTTACTAGAAGGACGTCCTTGCGAATTGCAGGCCGCTTTTCCCTCTCAGCCTCTACGGTATCCACGACATGCCGAATGGCGTCTATCGTGGAATGCCCTTCACGAAAACCATGCTGCTCCTCAGAGAGACCACCGCCCTCCTCGATTGCCCTTCTGAGCCTTGCCCGGAGCAAGCTCTCCAAAACCTTACTAATGGTGCGTGTCGCATGTTCCCTTGGAGAACCTTGAACATTTTCGATGACACCTGCTTCTCGCGACAGCCAGAGCCTCCCGATAACTAGGGCAGTTTACCTCTCCAGGATAAAGCTCCGTGGAGCAGTTATCCTTTCTGGTTTTACAGAGGAAGCACTCAGACTTATCCTTGCTGCACTCTATCCTCTTATGGCCATCTTCACCACACTTTAAACACGCCTTACTTCTGTCTGGGCCTTTGCAGACATATTGGCTATGTCCATAACCCAGACACTTGTAACAGCGCCTCACGTCTGCACGGAGGCGCACTCTACTCGATGTCCACCCGATCTGGATTTTGCCCTTTTTGGCCAGGCATAGAGCGTCGGCCTCAAGAAGGTCCACCACGGCCATCTGGCTTTTTTTGCCTTTGGTTTTGAAAATGGACACCTCGAATAGGTCTCCATTTTCGACACCTATGGCCTTGGCAAGAGCTGCCTGAATCTCCTGTTCTTTCGTGACCCCATCCAAATCTCAAATTTCGAGTTTTAGTGTCGGGATCAAGTCACGAACATTCGACTCAGGGCCCGTGACTGACTTCAAACTCTATTAAACTATTTATATAATTTTTCTTAAGCTCTATCACTTGGTGGGCCGTATTAATTTGAGATTTTATATATTTTTATATTATTAGTAAACTTGGTTTATAAACAATTTCAACTAATTCTATTGGTTTTATGAAAATAGAACCAAATTTTTAAAATAATAATTTTAAAGCTTAGTTAAACTATTTATGACATTTTTTCTTGCTGTATAGCCTAGTAGACCGTATTAATTTTAAATATTCTATATTTTAAATATTGTTGCATTATTAGTAAACTAGGTTTATAAATAATTTTAAACAATTCATATTGTTATATGAAAGTGGAACCCTACTACTAAAATAGCAAACATTTTTAAACTCTCTTAAACTATTTATATAATTTTTCTTAAGCTCTATCACTTTGTGGGCCGTATTAATATAAGATTTTCTCTATTTTAAATATTTTTATATTATTAGTAAACTTGGTTTATAAACAATTTCAACTTATTCTATTGGTTTTATGAAAATGGAACCAAACTTTTAAAATAGTAATGTCAAAACTTAGTTAAACTATTTATGATATTTTTTCTTGCTGTATAGCCTAATAGACCGTATTAATTTTAGATATTCTTTATTTTAAATATTATTTCATAATTAGTAAACTTGGTTTATAAATAATTTTAACCAATTCAAATGGTTTTTATGAAAGTGGAACCAAATTTAAAAAAAAAAAATTTTGAAACTTAGTTAAACTATTTATGACATTTTTTCTTGCTGTATAGCCTAGTAGACCGTATTAATCTTAGATATTCTTTATTTTAAATATTGTTGGATTATTAATAAAATTGGTTCTGATCATGTCATCCCACCTGGCCGAGTTGAAAGCGTTTTTGACGTCCCAGCGTTACTAGAAGGACGTTCTTGCGAATTGCAGGCCGCTTTTCCCTCTCAGCCTCTACGGTATCTACGACATGCCGAATGGCGTCTATCGTGGAATGCCCTTCACGAAAACTATGCTGCTCTTCAGAGAGACCACCGCCCTCCTCGATTGCCCTTCTGAGCCTTGCCCGGAGCAAGCTCTCCAAAGCCTTACTAATGGCGCGTGTCGCATGTTCCCTTGGAGAACCTTGAACATTTTCGATGACACCTGCTTCTCGCCACAGCCAGAGCCTCCCGATAACTGGGGCAGTTTACCTCTCCAGGATAAAGCTCCGTGGAGCACTTATCCTTTCTGGTTTTACAGAGGAAGCACTCAGGCTTATCCTTGCTGCACTCTATCCTCTTATGGCCATCTTTACCACACTTTAAACACGCCTTACTTCTGTCTGGGCCTTTGCAGACATATTGGCTATGTCCATAACCCAGACACTTGTAGCAGCGCCTCACGTCTGCACGGAGGCGCACTCTGCTCGATGTCCAGCCGATCTGGATTTGAGCCTTTTTGGCCAGGCGTAGAGCGTCGGCCTCAAGAAGGTCCACCACGGCCATCTGGCTTTTTGTGCCTTTGGTTTTGAAAATGGACACCTCGAATAGGTCTCCATTTTCGACACCTATGGCCTTGGCAAGAGCTGCCTGAATCTTCTGTTCTTTCGTGACCCCATCCAAATCTCAAATTTCGAGTTTTAGTGTCGGGATCAAGTCACGAACATTCGACTCAGGGCCCGTGACTGACTTCAAACTCTAATAATAATTTTAAAACTTAGTTAAACTATTTATGACATTTTTTCTTGCTGTATAGCCTAGTAGACCGTATTAATTTATATATTCTATATTTTAAATATTGTTGCATTATTAGTAAACTAGGTTTATAAATAATTTTAACCAATTCATATTGTTATATGAAAGTGGAACCCTACTACTAAAATAGCAAACATTTTAAAACTCTCTTAAACTATTTATATAATTTTTCTTAAGCTCTATCACTTTGTGGGCCGTATTAATTTAAGATTTTCTCTATTTTAATATTTTTATATTATTAGTAAACTTGGTTTATAAATAATTTCAACTTATTCTATTGGTTTTATGAAAATGGAACCAACTTTTTAAAATAATAATGTTAAAACTTAGTTAAACTATTTATGACATTTTTTCTTGCTGTAAAGCCTGGTAAACCATTTTAATTTTAGATATTCTTTATTTTAAGTATTGTTGCATTATTAATAAACTTGGTTTATAAATAATTTTAACCAATTCAAATAGTTTTATGAAAGTGGAATCTTACTACTAAAATAGCAAAAATTATAAAACTCTATTAAACTATTTATATAATTTTTATTAAGGCTCTATCACTTGGTGGGCCGTATTAATTTGAGATTTTATATATTTTTATATTATTTGTAAACTTGGTTTATAAACAATTTGAACTAATTCTATTGGTTTTATGAAAATGGAACCAAATTTTAAAAAAAATAATTTTAAATTTAGTTAAACTATTTATGACATTTAATCTTGCTGTATAGCCTAGTAGACCGTATTAATCTTAGATATTCTTTATTTTAAATATTGTTGGATTATTAATAAAATTAGTTCTGATCATGTCATCCCACCTGGCCGAGTTGAAAGCGTTTTTGACGTCCAGCGTTACTAGAAGGACGTCCTTTGCGAATGCAGGCCGCTTTTCCCTCTCAGCCTCTACGGTATCCACGACATGCCGAATGGCGTCTATCGTGGAATGCCCTTCACGAAAACCATGCTGCTCCTCAGAGAGACCACCGCCCTCCTCGATAGCCCTTCTGAGCCTTGCCCGGAGCAACCTCTCCAAAACCTTACTAATGGTGCGTGTCGCATGTTCCCTTGGAGAACCTTAAACATTTTCGATGACAGCTGCTTCTAGCCACAGCCAGAGCCTCCCGATAACTGGGGCAGTTTACCTCTCCAGGATAAAGCTCCGTGGAGCACTTATCCTTTCTGGTTTTACAGAGGAAGCACTCAGGCTTATCCTTGCTGCACTCTATCCTCTTATGGCCATCTTCACCACACTTTAAACACGCCTTACTTCTGTCTGGGCCTTTGCAGACATATTGGCTATGTCCATAACCCAAACACTTGTAGCAGCGCCTCACGTCTGCACGGAAGCGCACTCTACTCGATGTCCAGCCGATCTGGATTTTGCCCTTTTTGGCCAGGCGTAGAGCGTCGGCCTCAAAAAGGTCCACCACGGCCATCTGGCATTTTGTGCCTTTGGTTTTGAAAATGGACACCTCGAATAGGTCTCCATTTTCGACACCTATGGCCATGGCAAGAGCTGCCTGAATCTCCTGTTTTTTCGTGACCCCATCCAAATCTCAAATTTCGAGTTTTAGTGTCGGGATCAAGTCACGAACATTCGACTCAGGGCCCGTGACTGACTTCAAACTCTATTAAACTATTTATATAATATTTCTTAAGCTCTATCACTTGGTGGGCCGTATTGATTTGAGATTTTATATATTTTTATATTATTAGTAAACTTGGTTTATAAACAATTTCAACTAATTCTATTGGTTTTATGAAAGTGGAAATAAATTTCTAAAAAAAATAATAATTTTAAAACTTAGTCAAACTATTTATGACATTTTTTCTTGCTGTAAGGCCTGGTAAACCATTTTAATTTTAGATATTCTTTATTTTAAGTATTGTTGCATTATTAATAAACTTGGTTTATAAATAATTTTAACCAATTCAAATGGTTTTATGAAAGTGGAATCTTACTACTAAAATAGCAAAAATTTTAAAACTCTATTAAACTATTTATATAATTTTTATTAAGCTCTATCACTTGGTGGGCCGTATTAATTTGAGATTTTATATATTTTTATATTATTTGTAAACTTGGTTTATAAACAATTTGAACTAATTCTATTGGTTTTATGAAAATGGAACCAAATTTTAAAAAAAATAATTTTAAATTTAGTTAAACTATTTATGACATTTAATCTTGCTGTATAGCCTAGTAGACCGTATTAATCTTAGATATTCTTTATTTTAAATATTGTTGGATTATTAATAAAATTGGTTCTGATCATGTCATCCCACCTGGCCGAGTTGAAAGCGTTTTTGACGTCCAGCGTTAATAGAAGGACGTCCTAGCGAATTGCAGGCCGCTTTTCCCTCTCAGCCTCTACGGTATCCACGACATGCCGAATGGCGTCTATCGTGGAATGCCCTTCACGAAAACCATGCTGCTCCTCAGAGAGACCACCGCCCTCCTCGATTGCCCTTCTAAGCCTTGCCCGGAGCAAGCTCTCCAAAACCTTACTAATGGTGCGTGTCGCATGTTTCCTTGGAGAACCTTAAACATTTTCGATGACAGCTGCTTCTCGCCACAGCCAGAGCCTCCCGATAACTGGGGCAGTTTACCTCACCAGGATAAAGCTCCGTGGAGCACTTATCCTTTCTGGTTTTACAGAGGAAGCACTCAGGCTTATCCTTGCTGCACTCTATCCTCTTATGGCCATCTTCACCACACTTTAAACACGCCTTACTTCTGTCTGGGCCTTTGCAGACATATTGGCTATGTCCATAACCCAGACACTTGTAGCAGCGCCTCACGTCTGCACGGAGGCGCACTCTACTCGATGTCCAGCCGATCTGGATTTTACCCTTTTTGGCCAGGCGTAGAGCGTCGGCCTCTAGAAGGTCCACCACGGCCACCTGGCATTTTGTGCCTTTGGTTTTGAAAATGGACACCTCGAATAGGTCTCCATTTTCGACACCTATGGCCTTGGCAAGAGCTGCCTGAATTTCCTGTTCTTTCGTGACCCCATCCAAATCTCAAATTCCGAGTTTTAGTGTCGGGATCAAGTCACGAACATTCGACTCAGGGCCCGTGACTTACTTCAAACTCTATTAAATTATTTATATAATTTTTCTTAAGCTCTATCACTTGGTGGGCCGTATTAATTTGAGATTTTCTCTATTTAAAATATTTTTACATTATTAGTAAACTTGGTTTATAAAGAATTTCAACTAATTCTATTGGTTTTATGAAAATGGAACCAAATTTTTAAAAAAATAATTTTAAAACTTAGTTAAACTATTTATGACATTTTTTCTTGCTGTATAGCCTAGTAGACCGTATTAATCTTAGATATTCTTTATTCTAAATATTGTTGGATTATTAATAAAATTGGTTCTGATCATGTCATCAAACCTGGCCGAGTTGAAAGCGTTTTTGACGTCCAGCGTTACTAGAAGGACGTCCTTGCGAATTGCAGGCCGCTTTTCTCTCTCAGCCTCTACGGTATCCACGACATGCCGAATGGCGTCTATCGTGGAATGCCCTTCACGAAAACCATGCTGCTCCTCAGAGAGACCACCGCCCTCCTCGATTGCCCTTCTGAGCCTTGCCCGGAACAAGCTCTCCAAAACCTTACCAATGGTGCGTGTCGCATGTTCCCTTGGAGAACCTTGAACATTTTCGATGACACCTGCTACTCGCCACAGCCAGAGCCTCCCCATAACTGGGACAGTTTACCTCTCCAGGATAAAGCTCCGTGGAGCACTTATCCTTTCTGGTTTTACAGAGGAAGCACTCAGGCTTATCCTTGCTGTACTCTATCCTCTTATGGCCATCTTCACCACACTTTAAACACGCCTTACTTCTGTCTGGGCCTTTGCAGACATATTGGTTATGTCCATAACCCAGACACTTGTAGCAGAGCCTCACGTCTGCACGGAGGCGCACTCAACTCGATGTCCAGCCGATCTGGATTTTGCCCTTTTTGGCCAGGCGTAGAGCGTCGGCCTCAAGAAGGTCCACCACGGCCATCTGGCTTTTTGTGCCTTTGGTTTTGAAAATGGACACCTCGAATAGGTCTCCATTTTCGACACCTATGGCCTTGGCAAGAGCTGCCTGAATCTCCTGTTCTTTCGTGACCCCATCCAAATCTCAAATTTCGAGTTTTAGTGTCGAGATCAAGTCACGAACATTCGACTCAGGGCCCGTGACTTACTTCAAACTCTATTAAACTATTTATATAATTTTTCTTAAGCTCTATCACTTGGTAGGCCGTATTAATTTGAGATTTTATATATTTTTATATTATTAGTAAACTTGGTTTATAAACAATTTCAACTAATTCTATTGGTTTTATGAAAATGGAACCAAATTTTTAAAATAATAATTTTAAAACTTAGTTAAACTATTTATGACATTTTTTCTTGCTGTATAGCCTGGTAAACCGTTTTAATTTTAAAAATTCTTTATTTTAAATATTGTTGCATTATTAGTAAACTTGGTTTATAAATAATTTTAACCAATTCATATTGTTATATGAAAGTGGAACCCTACTTCTAAAATAGCAAAAATTTTAAAACTCTCTTTAACTATTTATATAATTTTTATTAAGCTCTATCACTTTGTGGGCCGTATTAATTTAAGATTTTCTCTATTTTAAATATTTTTATATTATTAGTAAACTTGGTTTATAAATAATTTTAACTTATTCTATTGGTTTTATGAAAATGGAACCAAATTTTTAAAATAATAATTTTAAAACTTAGTTAAACTATTTATGACATTTTTTCTTGCTGTATAGCCTGGTAAACCGTTTTAATTTTAGATATTCTTTATTTTAAATATTTTTGCATTATAAGTAAACTTGGTTTATAAATAATTTTAACCAATTCATATTGTTATATGAAAGTGGAACCCTACTACTAAAATAGCAAAAATTTTAAAACTCTCTTTAACTATTTATATAATTTTTTTTAAGCTCTATCACTTGTTGGACCGTATTAATTTGAGATTTTCTCTATTTAAAATATTTTTATATTATTTCTAAACTTGGTTTATAAACAATTTCAACTAATTCTATGGGTTTTATGAAAATGGAACCAAATTTTAAAAAAAATAATTTTAAAACTTAGTTATACTATTTATGACATTTTTTCTTGCTGTATAGCCTAGTAGACCGTATTAATCTTAGATATTCTTTATTTTAAATATTGTTGGATTATTAATAAAATTGGTTCTGATCATGTCATCCCACCTGGCCGAGTTGAAAGCGTTTTTGACGTCCAGCGTTACTAGAAGGACGTCCTTGCGAATTGCAGGCCGCTTTTCCCTCTCAGCCTCTACGGTATCCACGACATGCCGAATGGCGTCTATCGTGGAATGCACTTCACGAAAACCATGCTGCTCCTCAGAGACACCACCGCCCTCCTCGATTGCCCTTCTGAGCCTTGCCCGGAGCAAGCTCTCCAAAACCTTACCAATGGTGCGTGTCGCATGTTCCCTTGGCGAACCTTGAACATTTTCGATGACACCTGCTTCTCGCAACAGCCAGAGCCTCCCGATAACTAGGGCAGTTTACCTCTCCAGGATGAAGCTCCGTGGAGCAGTTATCCTTTCTGGTTTTACAGAGGAAGCACTCAGGCTTATCCTTGCTGCACTCTATCCTCTTATGGCCATCTTCACCACACTTTAAACACGCCTTACTTCTGTCTGGGCCTTTGCAGACAATTGGCTATGTCCATAACCCAGACACTTGTAGCAGCGCCTCACGTCTGCACGGAGGCGCACTCTACTCGATGTCCAGCCGATCTGGATTTTGCCCTTTTTGGCCAGGCATAGAGCGTCGGCCTCAAGAAGGTCCACCACGGCCATCTGGCTTTTTTTGCCTTTGGTTTTGAAAATGGACACCTCGAATAGGTCTCCATTTTCGACACCTATGGCCTTGGCAAGAGCTGCCTGAATCTCCTGTTCTTTCGTGACCCCATCCAAATCTCAAATTTCGAGTTTTAGTGTCGAGATCAAGTCACGAACATTCGACTCAGGGCCCGTGACTGACTTCAAACTCTATTAAACTATTTATATAATTTTTCTTAAGCTCTATCACTTGGTGGGCCGTATTAATTTGAGATTTTATATATTTTTATATTATTAGTATACTTGGTTTATAAACAATTTCAACTAATTCTATTGGTTTTATGAAAATGGAACCAAATTTTTAAAATAATAATTTTAAAGCTTAGTTAAACTATTTATGACATTTTTTCTTGCTGTATAGCCTAGTAGACCGTATTAATTTTAAATATTCTATATTTTAAATATTGTTGCATTATTAGTAAACTAGGTTTATAAATAATTTTAAACAATTCATATTGTTATATGAAAGTGGAACCCTACTACTAAAATAGCAAACATTTTTAAACTCTCTTAAACTATTTATATAATTTTTCTTAAGCTCTATCACTTTGTGGGCCGTATTAATATAAGATTTTCTCTATTTTAAATATTTTTATATTATTAGTAAACTTGGTTTATAAACAATTTCAACTTATTCTATTGGTTTTATGAAAATGGAACCAAACTTTTAAAATAATAATGTCAAAACTTGGTTAAACTATTTATGATATTTTTTCTTGCTGTATAGCCTAATAGACCGTATTAATTTTAGATATTCTTTATTTTAAATATTATTTCATAATTATTAAACTTGGTTTATAAATAATTTTAACCAATTCAAATGGTTTTATGAAAGTAGAACCAAATTTTAAAAAAAAAAATTTTAAAACTTAGTTAAACTATTTATGACATTTTTTCTTGCTGTATAGCCTAGTAGACCGTATTAATCTTAGATATTCTTTATTTTAAATATTGTTGGATTATTAATAAAATTGGTTCTGATCATGTCATCCCACCTGGCCGAGTTGAAAGCGTTTTTGACGTCCAGCGTTACTAGAAGGACGTTCTTGCGAATTGCAGGCCGCTTTTCCCTCTCAGCCTCTACGGTATCTACGACATGCCGAATGGCGTCTATCGTGGAATGCCCTTCACGAAAACTATGCTGCTCCTCAGAGAGACCACCGCCCTCCTCGATTGCCCTTCTGAGCCTTGCCCGGAGCAAGCTCTCCAAAGCCTTACTAATGGTGCTTGTCGCATGTTCCCTTGGAGAACCTTGAACATTTTCGATGACACCTGCTTCTCGCCACAGCCAGAGCCTCCCGATAACTGGGGCAGTTTACCTCTCCAGGATAAAGCTCCGTGGAGCACTTATCCTTTCTGGTTTTACAGAGGAAGCACTCAGGCTTATCCTTGCTGCACTCTATCCTCTTATGGCCATCTTTACCACACTTTAAACACGCCTTACTTCTGTCTGGGCCTTTGCAGACATATTGGCTATGTCCATAACCCAGACACTTGTAGCAGCGCCTCACGTCTGCACGGAGGCGCACTCTGCTCGATGTCCAGCCGATCTGGATTTGAGCCTTTTTGGCCAGGCGTAGAGCGTCGGCCTCAAGAAGGTCCACCACGGCCATCTGGCTTTTTGTGCCTTTGGTTTTGAAAATGGACACCTCGAATAGGTCTCCATTTTCGACACCTATGGCCTTGGCAAGAGCTGCCTGAATCTTCTGTTCTTTCGTGACCCCATCCAAATCTCAAATTTCGAGTTTTAGTGTCGGGATCAAGTCACGAACATTCGACTCAGGGCCCGTGACTGACTTCAAACTCTATTAAACTATTTATATAATTTTTCTTAAGCTCTATCACTTGGTGGGCCGTATTAATTTGAGATTTTATATATTTTTATATTATTAGTAAACTTGGTTTATAAACAATTTCAACTAATTCTATTGGTTTTATGAAAATGGAACCAAATTTTTAAAATAATAATTTTAAAACTTAGTTAAACTATTTATGAAATTTTTTCTTGCTGCATAGCCTAGTAGACCGTATTAATTTTAGATATTCTATATTTTAAATATTGTTGCTTTATTAGTAAACTAGGTTTATAAATAATTTTAACCAATTCATATTGTTATATGAAAGTGGAACCCTACTACTAAAATAGCAAACATTTTAAAACTCTCTTAAACTATTTATATAATTTTTCTTAAGCTCTATCACTTTGTGGGCCGTATTAATTTAAGATTTTCTCTATTTTAAATATTTTTATATTATTAGTAAACTTGGTTTATAAACAATTTCAACTTCTTCTATTGGTTTTATGAAAATGGAACCAAACATTTAAAATAATAATGTCAAAACTTAGTTAAAATATTTATGATATTTTTTCTTGCTGTATAGCCTAATAGACCGTATTAATTTTAGATATTCTTTATTTTAAATATTATTTCATAATTAGTAAACTTGGTTTATAAATAATTTTAACCAATTCAAATGGTTTTATGAAAGTGGAATCTTACTACTGAAATAGCAAAAATTTTAAAACTCTATTAAACTATTTATATAATTTTTATTAAGCTCTATCACTTGGTGGGCCGTATTAATTTGAGATTTTCTCTATTTAAAATATTTTTATATTATTTGTAAACTTGGTTTATAAACAATTTCAACTAATTCTATTGGTTTTATGAAAATGGAACCAAATTTTAAAAAAAATAATTTTAAATTTAGTTAAACTATTTATGACATTTAATCTTGCTGTATAGCCTAGTAGACCGTATTAATCTTAGATATTCTTTATTTTAAATATTGTTGGATTATTAATAAAATTGGTTCTGATCATGTCATCCCACCTGGCCGAGTTGAAAGCGTTTTTGACGTCCAGCGTTACTAGAAGGACGTCCTTGCGAATTGCAGGCCGCTTTTCCCTCTTAGCCTCTACGGTATCCACGACATGCCGAATGGCGTCTATCGTGGAATGCCCTTCACGAAAACCATGCTGCTCCTCAGAGAGACCACCGCCCTCCTCGATTGCCCTTCTGAGCCTTGCCCGGAGCAACCTCTCCAAAACCTTACTAATGGTGCGTGTCGCATGTTCCCTTGGAGAACCTTAAACATTTTCGATGACAGCTGCTTCTCGCCACAGCCAGAGCCTCCCGATAACTGGGGCAGTTTACCTCTCCAGGATAAAGCTCCGTGGAGCACTTATCCTTTCTGGTTTTACAGAGGAAGCACTCAGGCTTATCCTTGCTGCACTCTATCCTCTTATGGCCATCTTCACCACACTTTAAACACGCCTTACTTCTGTCTGGGCCTTTGCAGACATATTGGCTATGTCCATAACCCAGACACTTGTAGCAACGCCTCACGTCTGCACGGAAGCGCACTCTACTCGATGTCCAGCCGATCTGGATTTTGCCCTTTTTGGCCAGGCGTAGAGCGTCGGCCTCAAGAAGGTCCACCACGGCCATCTGGCATTTTGTGCCTTTGGTTTTGAAAATCGACACCTCGAATAGGTCTCCATTTTCGACACCTATGGCCATGGCAAGAGCTGCCTGAATCTCCTGTTTTTTCGTGACCCCATCCAAATCTCAAATTTCGAGTTTTAGTGTCGGGATCAAGTCACGAACATTCGACTCAGGGCCCGTGTCTGACTTCAAACTCTATTAAACTATTTATATAATTTTTCTTAAGCTCTATCACTTGGTGGGCCGTATTGATTTGAGATTTTATATATTTTTATATTATTAGTAAACTTGGTTTATAAACAATTTCAACTAATTCTATTGGTTTTATGAAAGTGGAACCAAATTTCTAAAAAAATAATAATTTTAAAACTTAGTCAAACTATTTATGACATTTTTTCTTGCTGTAAGGCCTGGTAAACCTTTTTAATTTTAGATATTCTTTATTTTAAGTATTGTTGCATTATTAATAAACTTGGTTTATAAATAATTTTAACCAATTCAAATGGTTTTATGAAAGTGGAATCTTACTACTAAAATAGCAAAAATTTTAAAACTCTATTAAACTATTTATATAATTTTTATTAAGCTCTATCCCTTGGTGGGCCGTATTAATTTGAGATTTTCTCTATTTAAAATATTTTTATATTATTTGTAAACTTGGTTTATAAACAATTTCAACTAATTCTATTGGTTTTATGAAAATGGAACCAAATTTTAAAAAAAATAATTTTAAATTTAGTTAAACTATTTATGACATTTAATCTTGCTGTATAGCCTAGTAGACCGTATTAATCTTAGATATTCTTTATTTTAAATATTGTTGGATTATTAATAAAATTGGTTCTGATCATGTCATCCCACCTGGCCGAGTTGAAAGCGTTTTTGACGTCCAGCGTTACTAGAAGGACGTCCTTGCGAATTGCAGGCCGCTTTTCCCTCTTAGCCTCTACGGTATCCACGACATGCCGAATGGCGTCTATCGTGGAATGCCCTTCACGAAAACCATGCTGCTCCTCAGAAAGACCACCGCCCTCCTCGATTGCCCTTCTGAGCCTTGCCCGGAGCAACCTCTCCAAAACCTTACTAATGGTGCGTGTCGCATGTTCCCTTGGAGAACCTTAAACATTTTCGATGACAGCTGCTTCTCGCCACAGCCAGAGCCTCCCGATAACTGGGGCAGTTTACCTCTCCAGGATAAAGCTCTGTGGAGCACTTATCCTTTCTGGTTTTACAGAGGAAGCACTCAGGCTTATCCTTGCTGCACTCTATCCTCTTATGGCCATCTTCACCACACTTTAAACACGCCTTACTTCTGTCTGGGCCTTTGCAGACATATTGGCTATGTCCATAACCCAGACACTTGTAGCAACGCCTCACGTCTGCACGGAAGCGCACTCTACTCGATGTCCAGCCGATCTGGATTTTGCCCTTTTTGGCCAGGCGTAGAGCGTCGGCCTCAAGAAGGTCCACCACGGCCATCTGGCATTTTGTGCCTTTGGTTTTGAAAATCGACACCTCGAATAGGTCTCCATTTTCGACACCTATGGCCATGGCAAGAGCTGCCTGAATCTCCTGTTTTTTCGTGACCCCATCCAAATCTCAAATTTCGAGTTTTAGTGTCGGGATCAAGTCACGAACATTCGACTCAGGGCCCATGACTGACTTCAAACTCTATTAAACTATTTATATAATTTTTCTTAAGCTCTATCACTTGGTGGGCCGTATTGATTTGAGATTTTATATATTTTTATATTATTAGTAAACTTGGTTTATAAACAATTTCAACTAATTCTATTGGTTTTATGAAAGTGGAACCAAATTTCTAAAAAAATAATAATTTTAAAACTTAGTCAAACTATTTATGACATTTTTTCTTGCTGTAAGGCCTGGTAAACCGTTTTAATTTTAGATATTCTTTATTTTAAATATTGTTGCATTATTAGTAAACTTGGTTTATAAATAATTTTAACCAATTCATATTGTTATATGAAAGTGGAACCCTACTACTAAAATAGAAAAATTTTAAAACTCTCTTTAACTATTTATATAATTTTTATTAAGCTCTATCACTTGTTGGACCGTATTAATTTGAGATTTTCTCTATTTAAAATATTATTATATTATTAGTAAACTTGGTTTATAAAGAATTTCAACTAATTCTATTGGTTTTATGAAAATGGAACCAAATTTTTAAAATAATAATTTTAAAACTTAGTTAAACTATTTATGACATTTTTTCTTGCTCTATAGCCTAGTAGACCGTATTAATTTTAGATATTCTTTATTTTAAATATTATTTCATAATTAGTAAACTTGGTTTATAAATAATTTTAACCAATTCAAATGGTTTTATGAAAGTGGAACCAAATTTCTAAAAAAATAATAATTTTAAAACTTAGTTAAACTATTTATGACATTTTTTCTTGCTGTAAAGCCTGGTAAACCATTTTAATTTTAGATATTCTTTATTTTAAGTATTGTTGCATTATTAATAAACTTGGTTTATAAACGATTTTAACCAATTCAAATGGTTTTATGAAAGTGGAATCTTACTACTAAAATAGCAAAAATTTTAAAACTCTATTAAACTATTTATATAATTTTTATTAAGCTCTATCACTTTGTGGGCCGTATTAATTTGAGATTTTCTCTATTTAAAATATTTTTATATTTAATGGGAATTATTATCATTATTATTATCATCTGTTTTATCATCTGTTTTACCACCTGTCCATCTTATATGCTCTCTGGTTTACTCAGAAGATGGCATTAAACAACAGCTACGCCAACGCCATTAAGAAAACTCGTGTGTACAAACTCTGCAGAGTTTGTAACTTACAAGGTAGAAAGGGAAATCCTCTAGTCAACTGTGTCGTCTGCTGTAAACATGTGCACTCCACTAACAGCTGTTCTTCCACTTTAATGGCAAATAATAACACTGTTGATACAATTGACAAGAAGAATAATAAAGAATTAAGTATCATATGTTCGTTTTGCAAGGCAGGTAAGCGAAATTCTATAAATTCTATAGTCCCCACCAATTCCACCAGTAAGCGTCACAGTAGCCAATCAAAAACTACTATTGGTGGGCGTGGCTCCGCCTCTCAAGTTGACACACCTCCTTGCATTACTCTACATACTACAGGGCGTGACAATAGGAGTAGTGGTTCTCCCACACTATCCAACACAGTTAATAGCACTACAGGCACTGTTATTTCTCAAATGGACTTTCAAAAACATCTTGATAAATTAAATGATTCAGTGAATGAACTCAAGATATTATGCACAAATAATAACATGCAAATAAATTTTTTAAAGCAAGAGAATCAACGACTTGTGGGCATTGTTAACTCACTAAGGGATGAACTACTCTCAACATTCAATACTACCAGGCAACAACTCTCTTCAGTGTCCAGTAACCAAAGTATAACTACACAAACACCAATATCAAATAATAATTTTATAACTAATTTTAATGATAAGAACAATAATTTAGATAGTTTTACGAATAATTTTAATTATAATTATAATGATAGTAATTTTTCTAAGAATCGACAACAATTACAAACACTAGAAATAAAAAATTATGAACATAGTCCAAAAACACACACTCTTAACACACATAATTCTAAAATAAACACAGTAACTATTTACAACAGCAATAATAATAATCATACTAATAATTTTTGTAATAGCGACATGGAAAACAGTGGATATCAAGGTACTAAATACAATAGGATTGGGGAATCCATTGATATACCCTCTACAGCTTCCATGCTGTCTCCTACACTTAGTCAAACCACAGATGCTGTGCCCGTTGAGAAAAGGGAATTATTTATACCAGGATTTATGGAAATTAATAATGAAGTAAATTTGCGCTGTGTTTCTTATTCCATATTAAAAGCGCTGCTCCCTTCTCTCAACCAATCAGACATTTGTGGAGTCCGTTTTACCAATATTACTAATACAACAGAGCAGCCTCGTGCTATCAAATACCCATCCTTCATTATTACTTTGGCAAAGCCAGAATTAGTCCAATTAATTATGCGGGCAAAGAAAATTCACAATTATTTTTCTACCAGGGACTTGGATATATATATTTTAAATTCTGAAATTGCAACCTTGTTACCTGATAGGAAGATTTTTGTGAATGAAACATTATCACCAATTGAACGATTAAAGTATATAAACATTAAAGAAAAAGCATCTTCCTTAGGTTTCAAATTTATTTGGTATAATTCTGGCCGAATCTTAGTGAGGTGGAGGGAGGGGGTGAGAGCGCATGAGGTATGCTCTGAAACCAACTTACATGATCTGATAAGACACCAAACTGACAGACATGTTTCTCAGCATACTGATAATCACTTACGTAACACAAATTGACAACCAAAACTAAGACTGTGTCCAATTCAAAACCTTCTGGCCTTAAAGTTGGTTTTCTGAATGCCACTTCATTAAAAATGCACATGTGTGAATTTAGAAATTTTTTATTGTCTGACAACTCCTTTGATGTCATGTGCATTGCTGAAACTCGTTTTGGTCCTCTCATTGATAACCACATTATTAATATCTCTGGTTACAGCGTTCTGAGACAGGACCGTAACACTCAAGGTGGTGGCATAGCAATTTATATAAGAGAAAACTTTAAGGCAAAGGTTTTGTGCTCATCAAAAACTGAACAGTATGGTAAACCTATGAAACCAGAATACTTATTATGTTCTGTTTGGGAAGGTAATTCTACCCCCACTCTGATTGCACTAGTTTATCGTCCTCCTGACGTTTCTATTACATCTGATATGCAATTTTTTCAACATCTACGTACTTACTGTTCAGACATAAGTCACAAGGTAATAATTGGTGATTGGAATGCCAATTTGAGTGATATAAAGGATCCAGATGCTACGTTCTTGAAGGATCTCATGAATGAATTATCACTTAAATTGGTAGACACAGGTCCCTCGCATCATGGTGGTAAAGTTGACACTTGGATTGACTCAATTTTTGTTGACAACTGTGACACTATTCTGGGCTATGACCATAATTTACCTACTTATCCAAGTAGGCATGAATTAATATCGGTAACTATTGATATCTTTTACCCCTCTCCCCCAAAGGGTACTTACACCTACAAATGCTTTAGTAAAGTTACCTCGCATGATCTTAATCAGCATTTGAATAAATTAGACTGGTCTCCCTATTTAGTAAATGATGATCAATTTGATGTTGAACTAGGTCTGAACAAACTAACAAATAACATTCAGACTACAATTGACTTACTTGCTCCAGACAAAACTATTGACCAACATAAATCCATATACCCCTGGATAAACTCTGAACTTCGTTTGCTAAAATTAAAACGTGACTCAACTGACAGACGTTATAAGAGAACAGGGTCTAGGACTTTGCTTAATGAATTCCTTAGATTAGCGAAATTGTATGAGGAACAGTCGGAAACAGCTCGTAGTGCATACATGCACAATCGTATTTGTAGCACCTTGGATGAAAATAAAAATTTTTGGAAAGAGATGCGTAATTTAGGACTACTTCCTAAGCCAAATGATGCTCTTCATGGCTTCTTGCCTGAAGAACTCAATAGTTATCTTTCTAACATCTGCATCTCCCCTCATGAAAATCCTGATGATTCCTTAAACATCATCAATAATGCTACTCAGGATGGTTTCAAATTCAAGGAAGTCACTAAGAATGAGGTAATATTAGCTGTTGCTCACTTTCGTTCACAGGCTAGAGGTGATGACGGAATTCCTCAAAGCATTGTTGCGAAAGCCCTGCCAACCATTGCTCCTTTTCTTACTAAGCTCTTTAACGTATCACTAGCGCAAGGAGTCTTTCCAATAGCTTGGAAAAAGTCGCGAATTTTAGCTTTGAAAAAAGTAGCAATACCATCTTCGCCATCAGACTTTCGCCCCGTTGCATTATTATGCTTCTTGTCAAAGGTACTTGAGAAGTTGGCTCATGATCAGGTGGCGGGCTTTTTGTCTAGATATAAAATCTTGGATTCTTTCCAGGCAGGTTTTCGTAAATACCACAGTACTCAGTCAGTTCTGATAAAACTTGCTGACGATATTCGTATGGGCATGGACAAGAAGCTTACCACATTGTTATTGCAATTCGACTTCTCAAAGGCCTTTGATAATGTTTCACCATCTAAACTTCTTAAAAAACTTAGGGATATTGGATTTTCAAGATCATCACTATCTTGGCTCTGGTCATACCTCTGTGGACGATCAATGTGTGTGTCATCAAAATCTATAACATCAACTTACCGCGATACAAATATTGGAGTGCCTCAGGGATCCGTTCTTGGACCACTCCTCTTTTGTATTTATATGAATGATCTTAAAGACCACTTAAGTGATGACATAACTTTTAGACTATTATACGCGGATGATCTACAGATATATGTCCAGGTACCTACTGACCAGATTGAACAAGGTATTGCTTACCTTTCGGAGCGTGCCATAACAGTGTCGGCATGGGCTGAAGCAAATAATTTATCTATAAACACAAAGAAAACACAAGCAATTGTTTTTGGTTCTCCTACCACAGTTAATTCTTTTAAGAAATTAAATATTTCCAAAATTACTAATAATGATAGTGGTGCTTGTGTTCCCTTTGTAGATGAGGTTGTCAGTCTTGGTGTCATCCTAGACTCTTGCTTGTCCTGGCGTCCGCAAGTAATAAAAGTTACCAAAAAAGTAAATAGTATATTGTATGGCCTTAGGCTAATCAGATCTTGTACCTCTGAAGCACTTCGTAAGCGCCTTATTGAGTCACTTGTGATTCCCCATTTGGATTACTGCTCTGCAGTTTATTCTGATATTTCTAAGGAACTGAATGGGCAATTACAGAGACTCACTAATTCGGGTATTAGGTACATTTTTGGTTTGAGACGACAAGAACACATTACTCCATATAGAAAGCGTCTTGGTTGGATGCTTAACAAAACAAGAACTGACTACTTTGCATCCCTTATCATGTACAGAATTGTGCGTATGAGGGAACCACCTCTATTGTGCACATTATTTGAACCATATAAATCGGACAAACCCACTAGAGGCCCCGGTAAAGATCTTAAGGTTAATCTAGCACCGACTGACTGGGATCTATACTCTTTTCAAATAAAGTACGCGAATCTATGGAATTCGATTCCTCCCTGTATAAGGGATTTACCATCCTATTCTCGCTTCAAAAAGAGTATCAGACTTTACTTTCATAAATTAGAGAATATTTTGTAATTGACTATGTATTATTGATATCTACTGTTTACCTAGTTAACTATTTACTGTTAACAATTTACATTTCACCTTTGATTAATATTCAGTATTATTGTAAATTTTTCTTATTTTATTTAATTCTATGTATAGATTAAAACCATTCAGTATTAATTAATCAATTTAATGTAAATTTTTCTTTTATTTAACTTTAATTTTAGTTTTAAGTACACATAAAATTTTATATATATTGTAAATTATATTAACTTTCTGTAAACAATTGACAATTGAGTGTGTTAAAATATTTTGTAGTTGGCAAATAAATATTCATAATAATAATAATAATAATATTATTTGTAAACTTGGTTTATAAACAATTTCAACTAATTCTATTGGTTTTATGAAAATGGAACCAAATTTAAAAAAAAATAATTTTAAATTTAGTTAATCTATTTATGACATTTTTTCTTGCTGTATAGCCTAGTAGACCGTATTAATCTTAGATATTCTTTATTTTAAATATTGTTGGATTATTAATAAAATTGGTTCTGATCATGTCATCCCACCTGGCCGAGTTGAAAGCGTTTTTGACGTCCAGCGTTACTAGAAGGACGTCCTTGCGAATTGCAGGCCGCTTTTCCCTCTCAGTCTCTACGGTATCCACGACATGCGGAATGGCGTCTATCGTGGAATGCCCTTCACGAAAACCATGCTGCTCCTCAGAGAGACCACCGCCCTCCTCGATTGCCCTTCTAAGCCTTGCCCGGAGCAAGCTCTCCAAAACCTTACCAATGGTGCGTGTCGCATGTTCCCTTGGAGAACCTTGAACATTTTCGATGACACCTGCTTCTCGCAGAAGCCAGAGCCTACCGATAACTGGGGCAGTTTACCTCTCCAGGATAAAGCTCCGTGGAGCACTTATCCTTTCTGGTTTTACAGAGGAAGCACTCAGGCTTATCCTTGCTGCACTCTATCCTCTTATGGCCATCTTCACCACACTTTAAACACGCCTTACTTCTGTCTGGGCCTTTGCAGACATATTGGCTATGTCCATAACCCAGACACTTGTAGCAGCGCCTCACGTCTGCACGGAGGCGTACTCAACTCGATGTCCAACCGATCTGGATTTTGCCCTTTTTGGCCAGGCGTAGAGCGTCGGCCTCAAGAAGGTCCACCACGGCCATCTGGCTTTTTGTGCCTTTGGTTTTGAAAATGGACACCTCGAATAGGTCTCCATTTTCGACACCTATGGCCTTGGCAAGAGCTGCCTGAATCTCCTGTTCTTTCGTGACCCCATCCAAATCTCAAATTTCGAGTTTTAGTGTCGGGATCAAGTCACGAACATTCGACTCAGGCCCCGTGACTGACTTCAAACTCTATTAAACTATTTATATAATTTTTCTTAAGCTCTATCACTTGGTGGGCCGTATTAATTTGAGATTTCATATATTTTTATATTATTAGTAAACTTGGTTTATAAACAATTTCAACTAATTCTATTGGTTTTATGAAAATGGAACCAAATTTTTAAAATAATAATTTTAAAACTTAGTTAAACTATTTATGATATTTTTTCTTGCTTTATAGCCTAGTAAACCGTATTAATTTTAGATATTCTTTATTTTAAATATTATTTCATACTTAGTAAACTTGGTTTATAAATAATTTTAACCAAATCAAATGGTTTTATGAAAGTGGAACCAAATTTCTAAAAAAATAATTATTTTAAAACTTAGTTAAACTATTTATGACATTTTTTCTTGCTGTAAAGCCTGGTAAACCATTTTAATTTTAGATATTCTTTATTTTAAGTAACTAATTCTATTGGTTTTATGAAAATGGAACCAAATTTAAAAAAAAATAATTTTAAATTTAGTTAAACTATTTATGACATTTAATCTTGCTGTATAGCCTAGTAGACCGTATTAATCTTAGATATTCTTTATTTTAAATATTGTTGGATTATTAATAAAATTGGTTCTGATCATGTCATCCCACCTGGCCGAGTTGAAAGCGTTTTTGACGTCCAGCGTTACTAGAAGGACGTCCTGCGAATTGCAGGCCGCTTTTCCCTCTCAGCCTCTACGGTATCCACGACATGCCGAATGGCGTCTATCGTGGAATGCCCTTCACGAAAACCATGCTGCTCCTTAGAGAGACCACCGCCCTCCTCGATTGCCCTTCTGAGCCTTGCCCGGAGCAATACCATAAAAAAATAAAAAATTAAAAAAATTTTTTATACCAGCTTCAAAAATATGTATAAAATTTTAAAGATACCTCCGTTTTGAATAAAAATTTAGGAGAGTACATAAAAATTAGTGCTGAATTAAATAGTACAAACTTGTGACAATCAAATTTGTCAGTAGTCTCGAGATATTTTATTTTTTTTTCTATATTTTAAAAAATTTTATCAATTTCAAAAACACTAAAAATTAAATATCTCAAAAACTACGATAGCTAATCAGAAAATATAGTGCCTATGTCATCCGCAGAATTTTTTTTCTTCATTTTCACACTGGTTTCATGCCAATCGGTTTAAGGTTAGATTTTGTCGTCATTTTTTCCCGACTTTTCGCTCGTTCAAGATCGGTGTGTGACTCAAAACTAATCACCGAGGGCTTATCCGCCATTTCTATGGAACGACGCAAACTTTTCACAGGTTTGGGATGTCTACCGAAATTTAAGAATGCTGGAGAAACTTTTGTTGTACATTCAGTTGCTGTATTCATTGCGCTTCTAAATGCTGGCAAGTGTTTATCACAGTCCTTGTGGTCAATTCTCACGAAGATTCTTATCATCCCCTTGATGGTCCGATTGGATCTCTCCGTTAGATTGATTTGTGGATGATAAAGGAGTGTGCTCACAAACTTGATACCATATTTGCCACACAGACCTTTGATGTTGCTTTTGTCGAATTTTTTACCATTGTAAGTTAACTAATAATTACTGCAACTGTTTCTTTTAGCCAATAAGAAAGAAAAAAAAGGTAAAATTATATGAGTTGTTCCTGGCACTCTGGCGAGCTCGGGCCCTCTCAGCCTTTCACATAGCCTTGCCACTCCGGCGAGCTCGGGCGCTCTTAGCCTTTCACTTAGCTTTGCCACGCAAACTTAGCTTTGCGGTGATTAGCATCGGTCTTTGCTCCCTTTGCTCTTGCGGCAGTAGCACTTCCTTTGCTATTGCCTTGGCTCCCTTTGCTCTTACGGCAGTAACATTTCTTTGCTATCGCTTTTGTTCCCTTACCTCATCGAATACTTGTAATTTTTCGTGTAAGGAACGTGGCCCTGAAAAGGGCCGATTGGGAAAATCCTCCCTTGCCACGTCTCATAATTTTCACATTGTAAACTTCGTAACGAATTTGTCGCGCGCGCTCCAATCAGTGAACGAGCTCGAAGTCAGCGAAGGCTTATAAATATAACCGCATATCTGGCCAAAGCAGCATTTGCTGTCCTGACTTCAGCCTTCACGCACGCGGCTACCTTGACGCCTTCGCTAAGCTGTGGATGAGATTGTTTGCTAGTTTGATTGTTGCTGATGTGCTTGGTGCACTTGGAGGAGTCCATGGCTTTCGGACGTTAAATCCTCATTGAAGCAGCTCGTAAGCTGTGATTGATTGAATCGCTTGGTGCAATTTTCCGAGCTCGTAGGCTTGAAGAGGTGGACATTGATATTCCTGGCCAGGAGAAGTCACCTGAGCACTAGGTGCTCGCATGTTTGTAAGTTTTTGATTTATTTTTTGTATGTTTGTGTATGTATGTATATTTGTGACCTTGGTGATTTAATTTGTTGTATGCTTGTGAATTTATTGATTTTGGAACGTGTGGTTGAAGCCACGCAACAAATGCAAAAAAAACCACCGGCCCTTTTTAGGGCCACCTAATACGTAAAACATATGAACAAATAATTCAGAAAGCTTCTACTGAAATTAACAGCAACCAAATCTAAACAATATTCCTCAATGGCGCTAGCCATTACTTTCCTATTCGCGCTTCTTAACGGATAAATCTCGACTCATCGCGTAAACAAATCTTGAAATACAACTACATGAGTGTATTGAATTTATCGCTGTCTACTAGGGGAAAACTCTATACAGTATGCTGAAACTACAGCCCAAGGTGGTTTTAACTATCCTGCGGTACAAAAAACCCTTTTGAAAGGGTCTGACTCGCCTTGTGACACTAACATTCCATGCACGTGGTCACAAACTTGCGTACATCTTTATACACTCCGGGCCAATAATAGTCGCGTACAACCCGTACATACATGTAGGTTTGGTAGTCTGGGTGGAGATTTCTTCTCGTCAATCTAACCAGTTTATCCTCAGGTAATTGAGTTTGTAAATTACTCGCAATATATTGAAATTGTACGGCAAATTTGGCGATAGGCTCTCCTTTCCCTTAGGCCCCTTTCCTTAATTTCATCCAGGAAGTCACATGCAGTTCTTTTGCGCGCGCAGCTCTTCTCCTTTTATGCTCGTTTCTCTTTTATAATTTTGAAATTTTAGCATAACGTAAGTTTTTGGCCTGAAAACTTACGTTACATAACAATATTAGAAAAAGCTGAAAAATCTCTTATATACCATATCAAAGCTTTTATTCTAGAATAAAGATAAAATTTAATAAGTATTTTTTTTTTCTCTCTTGTTTTTTAAGAAATGTGCCTACAATCAATATTACTAATACTATTACTTGATATTGTATTGCCATACACGGTTGGCTAGAAACAATTTTAAATAAAATTTGAAGGTACCTCCGAGATTCCGATGAATTTTGATTGTAGGGTACCTACAGGTCCTAAAAAAACAAAAAAGGAAAAAATCCGCTCAGCGCTTTTTTATTTTTGCCCAAAATAGGGCTATCTCGGTGAATATATTCAAAAAAACGTTTGAAAAAGAAAGAATGAATTATAAATCTTACAATTTTAATTGCAATATACTAGAATATGAAAGAAAAGTTAAATTTATACATTTTTATGTATTTTTAACTCATCTGCGCAGACCCAGATGTAATGGATGGTCATTGAGGCTGCAAAGCTGACCTAGCTGAAAAAACTACATAATTTTTTTAAAAAAATAATTTTAAAACTTAGTTAATCTATTTATGACATTTTTTCTTGCTGTATAGCCTAGTAGACCGTATTAATCTTAGATATTCTTTATTTTAAATATTGTTGGATTATTAATAAAATTGGTTCTGATCATGTCATCCCACCTGGCCGAGTTGAAAGCGTTTTTGACGTCCAGCGTTACTAGAAGGACGTCCTTGCGAATTGCAGACCGCTTTTCCCTCTCAGCCTCTACTGTATCCACGACATGCCGAATGGCGTCTATCGTGGAATGCCCTTCACGAAAACCATGCTGCTCCTTAGAGAGACCACCGCCCTCCTCGATTGCCCTTCTGAGCCTTGCCCGGAGCAAGCTCTCCAAAACCTTACCAATGGTGCGTGTCGCATGTTCCCTTGGAGAACCTTGAACATTTTCGATGACACCTGCTTCTCGCCACAGCCAGAGCCTCCCGATAACTGGGGCAGTTTACCTCTCCAGGATAAAGCTCCGTGGAGCACTTATCCTTTCTGGTTTTACAGAGGAAGCACTCAGGCTTATCCTTGCTGCACTCTATCCTCTTATGGCCATCTTCACCACACTTTAAACACGCCTTACTTCTGTCTGGGCCTTTGCAGACATATTGGCTATGTCCATAACCCAGACACTTGTAGCAGCGCCTCACGTCTGCACGGAGGCGCACTCAACTCGATGTCCAACCGATCTGGATTTTGCCCTTTTTGGCCAGGCGTAGAGCGTCGGCCTCAAGAAGGTCCACCACGGCCATCTGGCTTTTTGTGCCTTTGGTTTTGAAAATGGACACCTCGAAAAGGTCTCCATTTTCGACACCTATGGCCTTGGCAAGAGCTGCCTGAATCTCCTGTTCTTTCGTGACCCCATCCAAATCTCAAATTTCGAGTTTTAGTGTCGGTATCAAGTCACGAACATTCGACTCAGGGCCCGTGACTGACTTCAAACTCTATTAAACTATTTATATAATTTTTCTTAAGCTCTATCACTTGGTGGGCCGTATTAATTTGAGATTTTATATATTTTTATATTATTAGTAAACTTGGTTTATAAACAATTTCAACTAATTCTATTGGTTTTATGAAAATGGAACCAAATTTTTAAAATAATAATTTTAAAACTTAGTTAAACTATTTATGACATTTTTTCTTGCTGTATAGCCTAGTAGACCGTATTAATTTTATATATTCTATATTTTAAATATTGTTGCATTATTAGTAAACTAGGTTTATAAATAATTTTAACCAATTCATATTGTTATATGAAAAGTGGAACCCTACTACTAAAATAGCAAACATTTTAAAACTCTCTTAAACTATTTATACTAGATACCGTCAAAGACGGGTAGAGCGAAGCTGATCATGTTAGAAAAAAGCAAGAAAAGAGTTTCAGTAATTTTTTAATTTAGGGATTTTAAAAGCTTTGATTAGATTGAGTTCAATAATAATGTTTAAATAAGACGTAAAAAAATGTTAAGCATAGTTAAAATTTTTAAGTATTGGCCAAAAAGTACACGAAAAATCCGCCCCTTATTTTGAAACCTTATTATTTGTTTGCTGAAAAGATTTCAACCAAACTTTTGTTGGCGGAACTTTGTTATTACGTCCTTTTTCTATAATTCACCAACAACAAAAAAGTTACTCTGAACTCTAATACCCCTCAATTAACATAATTACCAAAAGTAATATTATACACAAGTCAGAATAAAGTGTAACGGTTTCGGAATTCGTCAACCAGAGAAAGAAAAAGTCTTCTGTAGGTTTTGTATGTCGCTGAATCCGAATTAGGGGTCCTACTGGGTTAGAAAATAGGAAAATACAGCAGAAACATTCCATCTTATGAGTTTTTTCACAATATTTTGGAACTAATGATCAAATTAATAGTGCCACATTTTAAGAGTAATTAACTAAATATTGAATTTATTCTTTTATTCTGTATCAATAAAGGAATATTAGAGCTAACTATTGGTGTTGAAAAATATCTCCAGGGTAAGATAAAATCGGAAAAATACAATGTGAGTTTTTTTCTTATTTTTCTTTTAATCTTGCATTTGAAAAAGTTTTATCCTATTTTAACTTTTTTTTAATTTACTGACTCCTATACGGGGGCAAAAATGGATAAAACTACCCCTGAATTTAACAAAAAATGAAAAAAACTTATAACTGGTTTGTGTTTTCACACAACCAACGATCATGAATCATGTTCACTTATAACGTTTTAACGTATATTCCCTAATTATTATAAGTCCTAAGATCGAAATTACAATAAATCCCAAAATATAAATTATCCTAAGTCCGTAAACCTAAAGTATTCTAAGTTCTTGTGCTTACTTTAAATTATTCTTGTGCCCATTTTAAATTATTCTAAGTCCCTTAATCGGAAATATTCTAAGTCCATTTCATACCCCTCTCCCCTAAAAACGTCGTTAATATTTCAACCCCTCCCCCCCTAAAACGTCAATACACTGTGATCCCGGGTGGGACGTGAATTTTATTTTATTAGGTGCATCGCTAGTTGTTGATGCTTGTAATCTTAGCTGCGATTGGTTAACTAATAAACAAACAATGCATCCGCTCTGGATCGCCCTCTATTTATTACCCCCCCCCCTCCTAAAACATCACTTTTTTACCCACCCCTGCCCGGAATTAACACACACTAACACTATTATATCGTAGTATAAGTGAACGCAACGTACGGAGGTCCCATTGATACCAACCTATGAATTTAATTTTGTCATATGACTTTAAAAATACCATGTCCAGCACGGGAAGATCATGTAATAAAAAAGATTTTGCAAGAAAAAATTTTGCTTAAGTTCCCTTATGCAAAAAGTTGACAAAGATGCAATAAGAGGGCAGATTTTTCGGAGTCTTTACTTTGCTTTCGCTAACAAGAGACCGCTAACTTTAGGAAACCATATCACAAATTACTTTCATTAATAATTGAAAAAAACCTCCGATAACCTCCGTTTATTCCAACGGGCCTTCTAGGCACAAGAATATGTGCATAATACTATGCACAAGGCTTTTAAATGTAGTTTTTTGGTAATATTGCTTTTTAGTTAGTTAGTTAACAAAAACACTTCTTGTTGGTCACAATTTTTCGGTATTAAAGTCATTTTTCAAGCCTTGGATACCGCAATTTTTCTCAATGTTATAGCAATTTAACCAAATGGTCATTTTTGTCCCGAAATGATTAATTTTTAAATTATCTAAAAAATTGCAATTTTAGACAAAAATGGGTTTTATAGGTCTCAACAATTTTCTAAAAGCTTTTTTCTAAAAATTCTTTATTTGTCCTTTAGAATTATTTGTTTGCAAAACATTATTACCTTTCTAATTTTTTATATTAAATTCTCTTCTTTACAGTCAGTTAATTGAATGCCCATTTTTGTCCCAAAATGATCAATTTTTCAATTTGCTGCAAAAATCGTAGTTTTAACATTGAACATGTTTCTAAGGAGGGGTAACCTGTGAATCTGAAAATCAAGTGGGGTCAAATGTCAAAAATCATGTGGGGTTAGGAACTTAAAATATTTTATATTTAGGAACTTTGACTAATTTACTTTGAGAGGCTTAGAAAAATTCAAGTTTAGGGACTTAAAATATTCCGTTTCTAATAATTTGAGTTGAAGGACTTAGAATATTTTCAATTTAAGGACTTAAAATAATACAGGTTTACAGAATCTAAATAATTTGGGTTTAGAGTCTTAAAATCTAGTTAATATGACAATTACACATTATAAGAATAGCGATTTTATTGTAATGTTGCTTAGCATTTATGTATTATAACTAGTCCTTTTTAGAGGTTTAGTTTTCACGTCCTATAATTAGTCTTATAGCCCAATTAGAGCTTGTAATTATTGAATCCAAATATTTTCTTAACCTTTCTTCAAAAAACGCAGTTAATTAGATAATTTTAGCTCTGCTTTCAAAATATTGCAAAAAAACTAAAATGGGGTAGTTTTTGCTGATTTCATGTCCTCTACTTCTCAGCCAGTTGTACCCCAGATTGCGTATTTCAGAATCAAAGCATACCTACTTTCGTATTCTAATTTTTTTGATCGCATGTTCTAGAAAAAGTTAACCAATTTTTGGAAAAAAAACTGAAATTTTGACACCCCGGATTAGACTAGATTTTTATATTAGGCCAAAACATACTGAATTTATATTTTAAATTTTTTGGTATTTTGGCTCTGGAAGGAAATGTCGGGCTATTGAAGACCCGCCGTTTATTCGCGCTCTTAGTTTATAGTTTACATGATTTTGAGCTCGGATAAAGGTCTTCAATGGCCCGACATGTCTCTCCAGAATTAATATACCGAAAAATGTCAAATATAAACTTATTATGTTTTGGTCTTTTAGTTAAAAAACTAGCCTATTCCGGGGTTTCATACTTACTTTTAGTTTTTTTTTTAAATTGGCCATTTTCGTGTACTCATAACTTTTTCCAAAACACGTGGCCGAAAAAATTAGAATACGAAAGTGTATGTATTTAGGTCTTGAATATCTCTGTGCCAAAATATAGCTGTGTAATACTTACACGCACTTATTACCATACCATTATTATTACCAGGTTCCTAATATCTTTTTTATTTAATAAAATTACGCTATTTAAAAAAATCAGTTTTTAAACAACCGGTTTTATTTCAATGAAGTAACCTTCAGAAGAATTAAAAACTTATTAGTTATTAGTTTCAAATCAATTTTTCAAACTGATCCATGTGTAAGAATAAAAAAATTCAATGATAATGGAATTATACATAGAATGCATATGGATGGAGTTGCATATTCTTTGAACTAGGTTTAGTCCAAAAATATATATCTAATATTAATATTTGAAATTTTACGTTTAGATTTCTTTTTGAATACTAAATTAATTTTAAAACCAATATTTATGTGAAATTCCAAAAAATATTCCTAAAAACAAATAATCTAATGCAACTTATTTTTAGTAATTTTTTATGCAATTCTCCATCCGCCATTTTAAAATTAAAAAAAAATCATGCAAAGAAATATGTCCTAAAACACACGAAAAATGAAAATTTTATTATTCTTCATTAAATATACCTTTTTTTGATGCTATTTACAATACTGATAAGCAGCGTGTCGATTTTTTTTAGTATCCAACTTTTACCCTAAATAATGAGTTTCCGGTTAATTTTATAGAAAGTTTGAAATCAAATTCTGAGAATAGAGACTTTTTAACATATGGATACATTTTTAGAAAAATAGATTTTGGTTTTAAAATTAATTTAGAACTCGTAGATAGGCTCTTGGGCGTTAAAAGTTTAATTGAATAAAATTTGGATTAATTAATAAATAATAAAAATCGTAAAGAATTATAAAAAAGCTGAGGCTTTTTTATTTCAGGCACGATCACATATTTATTGAGTATTTTCTCTTTAATAACGTTGATGGGATCCACGCCCTCATAAATTGAAAACTATTATTTACTATCACACTCCAAGGCAATATAAGCATGTAGAGGCATCGGAATGACCTGGGGACCAAATTCCTCCATAAATTGAAGAATTTGAAGACTTTTTAGTTTTTTAACCTGATGAACTTTTAAGGCACGATTTCATCTATGTATTACATACACAGGGTTATCGTGCCTAAAAAATAAATTTTAATTAATTTAGTTATTTTTTGGTTATTTTAGATCATTAACCACATTTTGGATGTATTAAATTCAAAACCAATTCATTTTTTACCATTTTTATTATTTTTTAATAATTTTTTTTGATATCTGAAATCAGTTTTTAGGACATTTCTCTGCAAGTAATTGATGAAATTACTTGAAATTGAAAACCCTACAACTAGATCTTATTTCAAAAAATTTGGTTTAAGGGATTTTTGATTCATCGAGTAGGTTCTGTGATCTTTAGGATACACTTTCTCGAACGTACATCCCTACACACAACAAGGCAATATAAGCATTTAGAGGCATCGGAATGACCTGGGGACCAAATTTCTCCACGAATTGTACAATTTAGAAAATTTTCCGTTTTTTGACCTGACAAACTTATAAGGCACGATTTCATCTATGTATTGCATACACAGGGTTATCGTGCCTAAAAAATAAATTTCAATTAATTTAGTTATTTTCTGGTTTTTTTAGATCATTAACCACATTTTGGGTGTATTAAATTCAAAACCAATTCATTTTTTACCATTTTTATTATTTTTTAATAATTTTTTTTGATATCTGAAATCAGTTTTTAGGACATTTCTCTGCAAGTATTTGATGAAATCACTTGAAATTGAAAATATAAGCATTTAGAGGCATCGGAATGACCTGGGGATCAAATTTCTCCACGAATTGTACAATTTAGAAATTTTTCCGTTTTTTGACCTGACAAACTTATAAGGCACGATTTCATCTATGTATTGCATACATAGGGTGATCGTGCCTAAAAATATAATAATCTTGTGTTATTTTGTATTTTTATGATATTTCGCTGATGCAAAGTTTATGCAAAAGCTATGAAATTTATCGCGCGGATAACATTTAGAAGGTTTTTCACCTGTATGAAGCAAAAGTACAAGAATAAACATGCCTTTAGAAATACCAGATTGGGCCCAAAAACAATAGGGGTCATTAACTCGATAAAATAAACTCAGTTTTAAAAAATGAAAGCATTCCGTTTGATCGTTTTGGCTATATCGTGTCCGAAAGGTGTCGATTTTTGCATCCATTAAGGTAGAGCTTCGCTCTATAATAATTTTTCTTAAGCTCTATTACTTTGTGGGCCGTATTAATTTAAGATTTTCTCTATTTTAAATATTTTTATATTATTAGTAAACTTGGTTTATAAATAATTTCAACTTATTCTATTGGTTTTATGAAAATGGAACCAACTTTTTAAAATAATAATGTTAAAACTTAGTTAAACTATTTATGACATTTTTTCTTGCTGTAAAGCCTGGTAAACCATTTTAATTTTAGATATTCTTTATTTTAAGTATTGTTGCATTATTAATAAACTTGGTTTATAAATAATTTTAACCAATTCAAATAGTTTTATGAAAGTGGAATCTTACTACTAAAATAGCAAAAATTTTAAAACTCTATTAAACTATTTATATAATTTTTATTAAGCTCTATCACTTGGTGGGCCGTATTAATTTGAGATTTTCTCTATTTAAAACAATTTTATATTATTAGTAAACTTGGTTTATAAACAATTTCAACTAATTCTATTGGTTTTATGAAAATGGAACCAAATTTTTAAAAAAATAATTTTAAAACTTAGTTAAACTATTTATGACATTTTTTCTTGCTGTATAGCCTAGTAGACCGTATTAATCTTAGATATTCTTTATTTTAAATATTTTTGGATTATTAATAAAATTGGTTCTGATCATTTCATCCCACCTGGCCGAGTTGAAAGCGTTTTTGACGTCCAGCGTTACTAGAAGGACGTCCTTGCGAATTGCAGGCCGCTTTTTCCTCTCAGCCTCTACGGTATCCGTGAAATGCCGAATGGCGTCTATCGTGGAATGCCCTTCACGAAAACCATGCTGCTCCTCAGAGAGACCACCGCCCTCCTCGATTGCCCATCTGAGCCTTGCCCGGAGCAAGCTCTCCAAAACGTTACCAATGGTGCGTGTCGCATGTTCCCTTGGAGAACCTTGAACATTTTCGATGACACCTGCTTCTCGCCACAGCCAGAGCCTCCCGATAACTGGGGCAGTTTACCTCTCCAGGATAAACCTCCGTGGAGCACTTATCCTTTCTGGTTTTTTTTAGAGGAAGCACTCAGGCTTATCCTTGCTGCACTTTATCCTCTTATGGCCATCTTCACCACACTTTAAACACGCCTTACTTCTGTCTGGGCCTTTGCAGACATATTGGCTATGTCCATAACCCAGACACTTGTAGCAGCGCCTCACGTCTGCACGGAGGCGCACTCTACTCGATGTCCAGCCGATCTGGATTTTGCCCTTTTTGGCCAGGCATAGAGCGTCGGCCTCAAGAAGGTCAACCACGGCCATCTGGCTTTTTGTGCCTTTGGTTTTGAAAATGGACACCTCGAATAGGTCTCCATTTTTGATACCTATGGCCTTGGCAAGAGCTGCCTGAATCTCCTGTTCTTTCGTGACCCCATCCAAATCTCAAATTTCGAGTTTTAGTGTCGGGATCAAGTCACGAACATTCGACTCAGGGCCCGTGACTGACTTCAAACTCTATTAAACTATTTATATAATTTTTCTTAAGCTCTATCACTTGGTGGGCCGTATTAATTTGAGATTTTATATATCTTTATATTATTAGTAAACTTGGTTTATAAACAATTTCAACTAATTCTATTGGTTTTATGAAAATGGAACCAAATTTATAAAATAATAATTTTAAAACTTAGTTAAACTATTTATGACATTTTTTCTTGCTCTATAGCCTAGTAGACCGTATTAATTTTAGATATTCTATATTTTAAATATTGTTGCATTATTAGTAAACTAGGTTTATAAATAATTTTAACCAATTCATATTGTTATATGAAAGTGGAACCCTACTACTAAAATAGCAAACATTTTAAAACTCTCTTAAACTATTTATATAATTTTTCTTAAGCTCTATCACTTTGTGGGCCGTATTAATTTAAGATTTTCTCTATTTTAAATATTTTTATATTATTAGTAAACTTGGTTTATAAATAATTTTAACCAATTCAAATGGTTTTATGAAAGTGGAACCAAATTTCTAAAAAAATAATAATTTTAAAACTTAGTTAAACTATTTATGACATTTTTTCTTGCTGTAAAGCCTGGTAAACCATTTTAATTTTAGATATTCTTTATTTTAAGTATTGTTGCATTATTAATAAACTTGGTTTATAAATGATTTTAACCAATTCAAATGGTTTTATGAAAGTGGAATCTTACTACTAAAATAGCAAAAATTTTAAAACTCTATTAAACTATTTATATAATTTTTATTAAGCTCTATCAATTGGTGGGCCGTATTAATTTGAGATTTTCTGTATTTAAAATAATTTTATATTATTTGTAAACTTGGTTTATAAACAATTTCAACTAATTCTATTGGTTTTATGAAAATGGAACCAAATTTTTAAAAAAATAATTTTAAAACTTAGTTAATCTATTTATGACATTTTTTCTTGCTGTATAGCCTAGTAGACCGTATTAATATTAGATATTCTTTATTTTAAATACTGTTGGATTATTAATAAAATTGGTTCTGATCATGTCATCCCACCTGGCCGAGTTGAAAACGTTTTTGACGTCCAGCGTTACTAGAAGGACGTCCTTGCGAATTGCAGGCCGCTTTTCCCTCTCAGCCTCTACGGTATCCACGACATGCCGAATGGCGTCTATCGTGGAATGCCCTTCACGAAAACCATGCTGCTCCTCAGAGAGACCACCGCCCTCCTTGATTGCCCTTTTGAGCCTTGCCCGGAGCAAGCTCTCCAAAACATTACCAATGGTGCGTGTCGCATGTTCCCTTGGAGAACCTTGAACATTTTCGATGACACCTGCTTCTCGCCACAGCCAGAGCCTCCCGATAACTGGGGCAGTTTACCTCTCCAGGATAAAGCTCCGTGGAGCACTTATCCTTTCTGGTTTTACAGAGGAAGCACTCAGGCTTATCCTTGCTGCACTCTATCCTCTTATGGCCATCTTCACCACACTTTAAACACGCCTTACTTCTGTCTGGGCCTTTGCAGACATATTGGCTATGTCCATAACCCAGACACTTGTAGCAGCGCCTCACGTCTGCACGGAGGCGCACTGAACTCGATGTCTAACCGATCTGGATTTTGCCCTTTTTGGCCAGGCGTAGAGCGTCGGCCTCAAGAAGGTCCACCACGGCCATCTGGCTTTTTGTGCCTTTGGTTTTGAAAATGGACACCTCGAATAGGTCTCCATTTTCGACACCTAGGGCCTTGGCAAGAGCTGCCTAAATCTCCTGTTATATCGTGACCCCATCCAAATCTCAAATTTCGAGTTTTAGTGTCGGTATCAAGTCACGAACATTCGACTCAGGGCCCGTGACTGACTTCAAACTCTATTAAACTATTTATATAATTTTTCTTAAGCTCTATCACTTGGTGGGCCGTATTAATTTGAGATTTTATATATCTTTATATTATTAGTAAACTTGGTTTATAAACAATTTCAACTAATTCTATTGGTTTTATGAAAATGGAACCAAATTTTTAAAATAATAATTTTAAAACTTAGTTGAACTATTTATGACATTTTTTCTTGCTGCATAGCCTGGTAAACCGTTTTAATTTTAGATATTCTTTATTTTAAATATTGTTGCATTATTAGTAAACTTGGTTTATAAATAATTTTAACCAATTCATATTGTTATATGAAAGTGGAACCCTACTACTAAAATAGCAAAAATTTTAAAACTCTCTTTAACTATTTATATAATTTTTATTAAGCTCTATCACTTGTTGGACCGTATTAATTTGAGATTTTCTCTATTTAAAATATTATTATATTATTAGTAAACTTGGTTTATAAAGAATTTCAACTAATTCTATTGGTTTTATGAAAATGGAACCAAATTTTTAAAATAATAATTTTAAAACTTAGTTAAACTATTTATGACATTTTTTCTTGCTCTATAGCCTAGTAGACCGTATTAATTTTAGATATTCTATATTTTAAATATTGTTGCATTATTAGTAAACTAGGTTTATAAATAATTTTAACCAATTAATATTGTTATATGAAAGTGGAACCCTACTACTAAAATAGCAAACATTTTAAAACTCTCTTAAACTATTTATATAATTTTTCTTAAGCTCTATCACTTTGTGGGCCGTATTAATTTAAGATTTTCTCTATTTTAAATATTTTTATATTATTAGTAAACTTGGTTTATAAACAATTTTAACTTATTCTATTGGTTTTATGAAAATGGAACCAAACTTTTAAAACAATAATGTCAAAACTTAGTTAAACTATTTATGATATTTTTTCTTGCTGTATAGCCTAATAGACCGTATTAATTTTAGATATTCTTTATTTTAAATATTATTTCATAATTAGTAAACTTGGTTTATAAATAATTTTAACCAATTCAAATGGTTTTATGAAAGTGGAACCAAATTTCTAAAAATATAATAATTTTAAAACTTAGTCAAACTATTTATGACATTTTTTCTTGCTGTAAGGCCTGGTAAACCATTTTAATTTTAGATATTCTTTATTTTAAGTATTGTTGCATTATTAATAAACTTGGTTTATAAATAATTTTAACCAATTCAAATGGTTTTATGAAAGTGGAATCTTACTACTAAAATAGCAAAAATTTTAAAACTCTATTAAACTATTTATATAATTTTTATTAAGCTCTATCACTTGGTGGGCCGTATTAATTTGAGATTTTCTCTATTTAAAATATTTTTATATTATTTGTAAACTTGGTTTATAAACAATTTCAACTAATTCTATTGGTTTTATGAAAATGGAACCAAATTTTAAAAAAAATAATTTTAAATTTAGTTAAACTATTTATGACATTTAATCTTGCTGTATAGCCTAGTAGACCGTATTAATCTTAGATATTCTTTATTTTAAATATTTTTGGATTATTAATAAAATTGGTTCTGATCATTTCATCCCACCTGGCCGAGTTGAAAGAGTTTTTGACGTCCAGCGTTACTAGAAGGACGTCCTTGCGAATTGCAGGCCGCTTTTCCCTCTCAGCCTCTACGGTATCCACGACATGCCGAATGGCGTCTATCGTGGAATGCCCTTCACGAAAACCATGCTGCTCCTCAGAGAGACCACCGCCCTCCTCGATTGCCCTTCTGAGCCTTGCCCGGAGCAAGCTCTCAAAACCTTACTAATGGTGCGTGTCGCATGTTCCCTTGGAGAACCTTGAACATTTTCGATGACACCTGCTTCTCGCCACAGCCAGAGCCTCCCGATAACTAGGGCAGTTTACCTCTCCAGGATAAAGCTCCGTGGAGCAGTTATCCTTTCTGGTTTTACAGAGGAAGCACTCAGGCTTATCCTTGCTGCACTCTATCCTCTTATGGCCATCTTCACCACACTTTAAACACGCCTTACTTCTGTCTGGGCCTTTGCAGACATATTGGCTATGTCCATAACCCAGACACTTGTAGCAGCGCCTCACGTCTGCACGGAGGCGCACTCTACTCGATGTCCACCCGATCTGGATTTTGCCCTTTTTGGCCAGGCATAGAGCGTCGGCCTCAAGAAGGTCCACCACGGCCATCTGGCTTTTTTTGCCTTTGGTTTTGAAAATGGACACCTCGAATAGGTCTCCATTTTCGACACCTATGGCCTTGGCAAGAGCTGCCTGAATCTCCTGTTCTTTCGTGACCCCATCCAAATCTCAAATTTCGAGTTTTAGTGTCGGGATCAAGTCACGAACATTCGACTCAGGGCCCGTGACTGACTTCAAACTCTATTAAACTATTTATATAATTTTTCTTAAGCTCTATCACTTGGTGGGCCGTATTAATTTGAGATTTTATATATTTTTATATTATTAGTAAACTTGGTTTATAAACAATTTCAACTAATTCTATTGGTTTTATGAAAATGGAACCAAATTTTTAAAATAATAATTTTAAAGCTTAGTTAAACTATTTATGACATTTTTTCTTGCTGTATAGCCTAGTAGACCGTATTAATTTTAAATATTCTATATTTTAAATATTGTTGCATTATTAGTAAACTAGGTTTATAAATAATTTTAAACAATTCATATTGTTATATGAAAGTGGAACCCTACTACTAAAATAGCAAACATTTTTAAACTCTCTTAAACTATTTATATAATTTTTCTTAAGCTCTATCACTTTGTGGGCCGTATTAATATAAGATTTTCTCTATTTTAAATATTTTTATATTATTAGTAAACTTGGTTTATAAACAATTTCAACTTATTCTATTGGTTTTATGAAAATGGAACCAAACTTTTAAAATAATAATGTCAAAACTTAGTTAAACTATTTATGATATTTTTTCTTGCTGTATAGCCTAATAGACCGTATTAATTTTAGATATTCTTTATTTTAAATATTATTTCATAATTAGTAAACTTGGTTTATAAATAATTTTAACCAATTCAAATGGTTTTATGAAAGTGGAACCAAATTTTAAAAAAAAAAATTTTGAAACTTAGTTAAACTATTTATGACATATTTTCTTGCTGTATAGCCTAGTAGACCGTATTAATCTTAGATATTCTTTATTTTAAATATTGTTGGATTATTAATAAAATTGGTTCTGATCATGTCATCCCACCTGGCCGAGTTGAAAGCGTTTTTGACGTCCAGCGTTACTAGAAGGACGTTCTTGCGAATTGCAGGCCGCTTTTCCCTCTCAGCCTCTACGGTATCTACGACATGCCGAATGGCGTCTATCGTGGAATGCCCTTCACGAAAACTATGCTGCTCCTCAGAGAGACCACCGCCCTCCTCGATTGCCCTTCTGAGCCTTGCCCGGAGCAAGCTCTCCAAAGCCTTACTAATGGTGCGTGTCGCATGTTCCCTTGGAGAACCTTGAACATTTTCGATGACACCTGCTTCTCGCCACAGCCAGAGCCTCCCGATAACTGGGGCAGTTTACCTCTCCAGGATAAAGCTCCGTGGAGCACTTATCCTTTCTGGTTTTACAGAGGAAGCACTCAGGCTTATCCTTGCTGCACTCTATCCTCTTATGGCCATCTTTACCACACTTTAAACACGCCTTACTTCTGTCTGGGCCTTTGCAGACATATTGGCTATGTCCATAACCCAGACACTTGTAGCAGCGCCTCACGTCTGCACGGAGGCGCACTCTGCTCGATGTCCAGCCGATCTGGATTTGAGCCTTTTTGGCCAGGCGTAGAGCGTCGGCCTCAAGAAGGTCCACCACGGCCATCTGGCTTTTTGTGCCTTTGGTTTTGAAAATGGACACCTCGAATAGGTCTCCATTTTCGACACCTATGGCCTTGGCAAGAGCTGCCTGAATCTTCTGTTCTTTCGTGACCCCATCCAAATCTCAAATTTCGAGTTTTAGTGTCGGGATTAAGTCACGAACATTCGACTCAGGGCCCGTGACTGACTTCAAACTCTATTAAACTATTTATATAATTTTTCTTAAGCTCTATCACTTGGTGGGCCGTATTAATTTGAGATTGTATATATTTTTATATTATTAGTAAACTTGGTTTATAAACAATTTCAACTAATTCTATTGGTTTTATGAAAATTGAACCAAATTTTTAAAATAATAATTTTAAAACTTAGTTAAACTATTTATGACATTTTTTCTTGCTGTATAGCCTAGTAGACCGTATTAATTTTAGATATTCTATATTTTAAATATTGTTGCATTATTAGTAAACTAGGTTTATAAATAATTTTAACCAATTCATATTGTTATATGAAAGTGGAACCCTACTACTAAAATAGCAAACATTTTAAAACTCTCTTAAACTATTTATATAATTTTTCTTAAGCTCTATCACTTTGTGGGCCGTATTAATTTAAGATTTTCTCTATTTTAAATATTTTTATATTATTAGTAAACTTGGTTTATAAATAATTTCAACTTATTCTATTGGTTTTATAATAATGGAACCAAATTTTTAAAATAATAAAATTAAAACTTAGTTAAACTATTTATGACATTTTTTCTTGCTGTATAGCCTAGTGGACCGTATTAATTTTAGATATTCTATATTTTAAATATTGTTGCATTATTAGTAAACTTGGTTTATAAATAATTTTAACCAATTCATATTGTTATATGAAAGTGGAACCCTACTACTAAAATAGCAAAAATTTTAAAACTCTCTTTAACTATTTATATAATTTTTATTAAGCTCTATCACTTTGTGGGCCGTATTAATTTAAGATTTTCTCTATTTTAAATATTTTTATATTATTAGTAAACTTGGTTTATAAATAATTTCAACTTATTCTATTGGTTTTATGAAAATGGAACCAAATTTTTAAAATAATAATGTTAAAACTTAGTTAAACTATTTATGACATTTTTTCTTGCTGTATAGCCTGGTAAACCGTTTTAATTTTAGATATTCTTTATTTTAAATATTGTTGCATTATTAATAAACTTGGTTTATAAATAATTTTAACCAATTCAAATGGTTTTATGAAAGTGGAATCTTACTACTAAAATGGCAAAAATTTTAAAACTCTATTAAACTATTTATATAATTTTTATTAAGCTCTATCACTTTGTGGGCCGTATTAATTTGAGATTTTCTCTATTTAAAATATTTTTATATTATTTGTAAACTTGGTTTATAAACAATTTCAACTAATTCTATTGGTTATATGAAAATGGAACCTAATTTCTAAAAAAATAATAATTTTAAAACTTAGTTAAACTATTTATGACATTTTTTCTTGCTGTATAGCCTAGTAGACCGTATTAATCTTAAATATTCTTTATTTTAAATATTGTTGGATTATTAATAAAATTGGTTCTGATCATGTCATCCCACCTGGCCGAGTTGAAAGCGTTTTTCACGTCCAGCGTTACTAGAAGGACGTTCTTGCGAATTGCAGGCCGCTTTTCCCTCTCAGCCTCTACGGTATCTACGACATGCCGAATGGCGTCTATCGTGGAATACCCTTCACGAAAACTATGCTGCTCCTCAGAGAGACCATTGCCCTCCTCGATTGCCCTTCTGAGCCTTGCCCGGAGCAAGCTCTCCAAAACCTTACTAATGGTGCGTGTCGCATGTTCCCTTGGAGAACCTTGAACATTTTCGATGACACCTGCTTCTCGCCACAGCCAGAGCCTCCCGATAACTGGGGCAGTTTACCTCTCCAGGATAAAGCTCCGTGGAGCACTTATCCTTTCTGGTTTTACAGAGGAAGCACTCAGGCTTATCCTTGCTGCACTCTATCCTCTTATGGCCATCTTCACCACACTTTAAACACGCCTTACTTCTGTCTGGGCCTTTGCAGACATATTGGCTATGACCATAACCCAGACACTTGTAGCAGCGCCTCACGTCTGCACGGAGGCGCACTCTACTCGATGTCCAGCCGATCTGGATTTTGCCCTTTTTGGCCAGGCGTAGAGCGTCGGCCTCAAGAAGGTCCACCACGGCCATCTGGCATTTTGTGCCTTTGGTTTTGAAAATCGACACCTCGAATAGGTCTCCATTTTCGACACCTATGGCCATGGCAAGAGCTGCCTGAATCTCCTGTTTTTTCGTGACCCCATCCAAATCTCAAATTTCGAGTTTTAGTGTCGGGATCAAGTCACGAACATTCGACTCAGGGCCCGTGACTGACTTCAAACTCTATTAAACTATTTATATAATTTTTCTTAAGCTCTATCACTTGGTGGGCCGTATTGATTTGAGATTTTATATATTTTTATATTATTAGTAAACTTGGTTTATAAACAATTTCAACTAATTCTATTGGTTTTATGAAAGTGGAACCAAATTTTTAAAATAATAATTTTAAAACTTAGTTAAACTATTTATGACATTTTTTCTTGCTCTATAGCCTAGTAGACCGTATTAATTTTAGATATTCTATATTTTAAATATTGTTGCATTATTAGTAAACTAAGTTTATAAATAATTTTAACCAATTCATATTGTTATATGAAAGTGGAACCCTACTACTAAAATAGCAAACATTTTAAAACTCTCTTAAACTATTTATATAATTTTTCTTAAGCTCTATCACTTTGTGGGCCGTATTAATTTAAGATTTTCTCTATTTTAAATATTTTTATATTATTAGTAAACTTGGTTTATAAATAATTTTAACCAATTCAAATGGTTTTATGAAAGTGGAACCAAATTTCTAAAAAAATAATAATTTTAAAACTTAGTTAAACTATTTATGACATTTTTTCTTGCTGTAAAGCCTGGTAAACCATTTTAATTTTAGATATTCTTTATTTTAAGTATTGTTGCATTATTAATAAACTTGGTTTATAAATGATTTTAACCAATTCAAATGGTTTTATGAAAGTGGAATCTTACTACTAAAATAGCAAAAATTTTAAAACTCTATTAAACTATTTATATAATTTTTATTAAGCTCTATCAATTGGTGGGCCGTATTAATTTGAGATTTTCTCTATTTAAAATAATTTTATATTATTTGTAAACTTGGTTTATAAACAATTTCAACTAATTCTATTGGTTTTATGAAAATGGAACCAAATTTTTAAAAAAATAATTTTAAAACTTAGTTAATCTATTTATGACATTTTTTCTTGCTGTATAGCCTAGTAGACCGTATTAATCTTAGATATTCTTTATTTTAAATATTGTTGGATTATTAATAAAATTGGTTCTGATCATGTCATCCCACCTGGCCGAGTTGAAAACGTTTTTGACGTCCAGCGTTACTAGAAGGACGTCCTTGCGAATTGCAGGCCGCTTTTCCCTCTCAGCCTCTACGGTATCCACGACATGCCGAATGGCGTCTATCGTGGAATGCCCTTCACGAAAACCATGCTGCTCCTCAGAGAGACCACCGCCCTCCTCGATTGCCCTTTTGAGCCTTGCCCGGAGCAAGTTCTCCAAAACCTTACCAATGGTGCGTGTCGCATGTTCCCTTGGAGAACCTTGAAAATTTCGATGACACCTGCTTCTCGCCACAGCCAGAGCCTCCCGATAACTGGGGCAGTTTACCTCTCCAGGATAAAGCTCCGTGGAGCACTTATCCTTTCTGGTTTTACAGAGGAAGCACTCAGGCTTATCCTTGCTGCACTCTATCCTCTTATGGCCATCTTCACCACACTTTAAACACGCCTTACTTTTGTCTGGGCTTTTGCAGACATATTGGCTATGTCCATAACCCAGACACTTGTAGCAGCGCCTCACGTCTGCACGGAGGCGCACTCAACTCGATGTCCAACCGATCTGGATTTTGCCCTTTTTGGCCAGGCGTAGAGCGTCGGCCTCAAGAAGGTCCACCACGGCCATCTGGCTTTTTGTGCCTTTGGTTTTGAAAATGGACACCTCGAATAGGTCTCCATTTTCGACACCTATGGCCTTGGCAAGAGCTGCCTGAATCTCCTGTTCTTTCGTGACCCCATCCAAATCTCAAATTTCGAGTTTTAGTGTCGGTATCAAGTCACGAACATTCGACTCAGGGCCCGTGACTGACTTCAAACTCTATTAAACTATTTATATAATTTTTCTTAAGCTCTATCACTTGGTGGGTCGTATTAATTTGAGATTTTATATATTTTTATATTATTAGTAAACTTGGTTTATAAACAATTTCAACTAATTCTATTGGTTTTATGAAAATGGAACCAAATTTTTAAAATAATAATTTTAAAACTTAGTTAAACTATTTATGACATTTTTTCTTGCTGTATAGCCTAGTAGACCGTATTAATTTTATATATTCTATATTTTAAATATTGTTGCATTATTAGTAAACTAGGTTTATAAATAATTTTAACCAATTCATATTGTTATATGAAAGTGGAACCCTACTAGTAAAATAGCAAACATTTTAAAACTCTCTTAAACTATTTATATAATTTTTCTTAAGCTCTATCACTTTGTGGGCCGTATTAATTTAAGATTTTCTCTATTTTAAATATTTTTATATTATTAGTAAACTTGGTTTATAAATAATTTCAACTTATTCTATTGGTTTTATGAAAATGGAACCAACTTTTTAAAATAATAATGTTAAAACTTAGTTAAACTATTTATGACATTTTTTCTTGCTGTAAAGCCTGGTAAACCATTTTAATTTTAGATATTCTTTATTTTAAGTATTGTTGCATTATTAATAAACTTGGTTTATAAATAATTTTAACCAATTCAAATAGTTTTATGAAAGTGGAATCTTACTACTAAAATAGCAAAAATTATAAAACTCTATTAAACTATTTATATAATTTTTATTAAGCTCTATCACTTGGTGGGCCGTATTAATTTGAGATTTTATATATTTTTATATTATTAGTAAACTTGGTTTATAAACAATTTCAACTAATTCTATTGGTTTTATGAAAATGAAACCAAATTTTTAAAAAAATAATTTTAAAACTTAGTTAAACTATTTATGACATTTTTTCTTGCTGTATAGCCTAGTAGACCGTATTAATCTTAGATATTCTTTATTTTAAATATTTTTGGATTATTAATAAAATTGGTTCTGATCATTTCATCCCACCTGGCCGAGTTGAAAGCGTTTTTGACGTCCAGCGTTACTAGAAGGACGTCCTTGCGAATTGCAGGCCGCTTTTCCCTCTCAGCCTCTACGGTATCCACGACATGCCGAATGGCGTCTATCGTGGAATGCCCTTCATGAAAACCATGCTGCTCTTCAGAGAGACCACCGCCCTCCTCGATTGCCCTTCTGAGCCTTGCCCGGAGCAAGCTCTCCAAAACCTTACTAATGGTGCGTGTCGCATGTTCCCTTGGAGAACCTTGAACATTTTCGATGACACCTGCTTCTCGCCAAAGCCAGAGCCTCCCGATAACTAGGGCAGTTTACCTCTCCAGGATAAAGCTCCGTGGAGCAGTTATCCTTTCTGGTTTTACAGAGGAAGCACTCAGGCTTATCCTTGCTGCACTCTATCCTCTTATGGCCATCTTTACCACACTTTAAACACGCCTTACTTCTGTCTGGGCCTTTGCAGACATATTGGCTATGTCCATAACCCAGACACTTGTAGCAGCGCCTCACGTCTGCACGGAGGCGCACTCTACTCGATGTCCAGCCGATCTGGATTTTGCCCTTTTTGGCCAGGCATAGAGCGTCGGCCTCAAGAAGGTCCAACATGGCCATCTGGCTTTTAGTGCCTTTGGTTTTGAAAATGGACACCTCGAATAGGTCTCCATTTTCGACACCTATGGCCTTGGCAAGAGCTGCCTGAATCTCCTGTTCTTTCGTGACCCCATCCAAATCTCAAATTTCGAAGTTTAGTGTCGGGATCAAGTCACGAACATTCGACTCAGGGCCCGTGACTGACTTCAAACTCTATTAAACTATTTATATAATTTTTCTTAAGCTCTATCACTTGGTGGGCCGTATTAATTTGAGATTTTATATATTTTTATATTTTTAGTAAACTTGGTTTATAAACAATTTTAACTAATTCTATTGGTTTTATGAAAATGGAACCAAATTTTTAAAATAATAATTTTAAAACTTAGTTAAACTATTTATGACATTTTTTCTTGCTGTATAGCCTAGTAGACCATATTAATTTTAGATATTCTATATTTTAAATATTGTTGCATTATTAGTAAACTAGGTTTATAAATAATTTTAACCAATTCATATTGTTATATGAAAGTGGAACCCTACTACTAAAATAGCAAACATTTTAAAACTCTCTTAAACTATTTATATAATTTTTCTTAAGCTCTATAACTTTTTGGGCCGTATTAATTTAAGATTTTCTCTATTTTAAATATTTTTATATTATTAGTAAACTTGGTTTATAAATAATTTCAACTTATTCTATTGGTTTTATGAAAATGGAACCAACTTTTTAAAATAATAATGTTAAAACTTAGTTAAACTATTTATGACATTTTTTCTTGCTGTAAAGCCTGGTAAACCATTTTAATTTTAGATATTCTTTATTTTAAGTATTGTTGCATTATTAATAAACTTGGTTTATAAATAATTTTAACCAATTCAAATAGTTTTATGAAAGTGGAATCTTACTACTAAAATAGCAAAAATTTTAAAACTCTATTAAAATATTTATATAATTTTTATTAAGCTCTATCACTTGGTGGGCCGTATTAATTTGAGATTTTCTCTATTTAAAATAATTTTATATTATTAGTAAACTTGGTTTATAAACAATTTCAACTAATTCTATTGGTTTTATGAAAATGGAACCAAATTTTTAAAAAAATAATTTTAAAACTTAGTCAAACTATTTATGACATTTTTTCTTGCTGTATAGCCTAGTAGACCGTATTAATCTTAGATATTCTTTATTTTAAATATTTTTGGATTATTAATAAAATTGATTCTGATCATTTCATCCCACCTGGCCGAGTTGAAAGCGTTTTTGACGTCCAGCGTTACTAGAAGGACGTCCTTGCGAATTGCAGGCCGCTTTTCCCTCTCAGCCTCTACGGTATCCACGACATGCCGAATGGCGTCTATCGTGGAATGCCCTTCACGAAAACCATGCTGCTCCTCAGAGAGACCACCGCCCTCCTCGATTGCCCTTCTGAGCCTTGCCCGGAGCAAGCTCTCCAAAACCTTACTAATGGTGCGTGTCGCATGTTCCCTTGGAGAACCTTGAACATTTTCGATGACTCCTGCTTCTCGCCACAGCCAGAGCCTCCCGATAACTAGGGCAGTTTACCTCTCCAGGATAAAGCTCCGTGGAGCAGTTATCCTTTCTGGTTTTACAGAGGAAGCACTCAGGCTTATCCTTGCTGCACTCTATCCTCTTATGGCCATCTTTACCACACTTTAAACACGCCTTACTTCTGTCTGGGCCTTTGCAGACATATTGGCTATGTCCATAACCCAGACACTTGTAGCAGCGCCTCACGTCTGCACGGAGGCGCACTCTACTCGATGTCCAGCCGATCTGGATTTTGCCCTTTTTGGCCAGGCATAGAGCGTCGGCCTCAAGAAGGTCCACCACGGCCATCTGGCTTTTTTTGCCTTTGGTTTTGAAAATGGACACCTCGAATAGGTCTCCTTTTTCGACAACTATGGACTTGGCAAGAGCTGCCTGAATCTCCTGTTCTTTCGTGACCCCATCCAAATCTCAAATTTCGAGTTTTAGTGTCGGGATCAAGTCACGAACATTCGACTCAGGGCCCGTGACTGACTTCAAACTCTATTAAACTATTTATATAATTTTTCTTAAGCTCTATCACTTGGTGGGCCGTATTAATTTGAGATTTTATATATTTTTATATTATTAGTAAACTTGGTTTATAAACAATTTCAACTAATTCTATTGGTTTTATGAAAATGGAACCAAATTTTTAAAATAATAATTTTAAAGCTTAGTTAAACTATTTATGACATTTTTTCTTGCTGTATAGCCTAGTAGACCGTATTAATTTTAAATATTCTATATTTTAAATATTGTTGCATTATTAGTAAACTAGGTTTATAAATAATTTTAACCAATTCATATTGTTATATGAAAGTGGAACCCTACTACTAAAATAGCATACATTTTTAAACTCTCTTAAACTATTTATATAATTTTTCTTAAGCTCTATCACTTTGTGGGCCGTATTAATTTAAGATTTTCTCTATTTTAAATATTTTTATATTATTAGTAAACTTGGTTTATAAACAATTTCAACTTATTCTATTGGTTTTATGAAAATGGAACCAAACTTTTAAAATAATAATGTCAAAACTTAGTTAAACTATTTATGATATTTTTTCTTGCTGTATAGCCTAATAGACCGTATTAATTTTAGATATTCTTTATTTTAAATATTATTTCATAATTAGTAAACTTGGTTTATAAATAATTTTAACCAATTCAAATGGTTTTATGAAAGTGGAACCAAATTTCTAAAAATATAATAATTTTAAAACTTAGTCAAACTATTTATGACATTTTTTCTTGCTGTAAGGCCTGGTAAACCATTTTAATTTTAGATATTCTTTATTTTAAGTATTGTTGCATTATTAATAAACTTGGTTTATAAATAATTTTAACCAATTCAAATGGTTTTATGAAAGTGGAATCTTACTACTAAAATAGCAAAAATTTTAAAACTCTATTAAACTATTTATATAATTTTTATTAAGCTCTATCACTTGGTGGGCCGTATTAATTTGAGATTTTCTCTATTTAAAATATTTTTATATTATTTGTAAACTTGGTTTATAAACAATTTCAACTAATTCTATTGGTTTTATGAAAATGGAACGAAATTTAAAAAAAAATAATTTTAAATTTAGTTAAACTATTTATGACATTTAATCTTGCTGTATAGCCTAGTAGACCGTATAAATCTTAGATATTCTTTATTTTAAATATTGTTGGATTATTAATAAAATTAGTTCTGATCATGTCATCCCACCTGGCCGAGTTGAAAGCGTTTTTGACGTCCAGCGTTACTAGAAGGACGTCCTTGCGAATTGCAGGCCGCTTTTCCCTCTCAGCCTCTACGGTATCCACGACATGCCGAATGGCGTCTATCGTGGAATGCCCTTCACGAAAACCATGCTGCTCCTCAGAGAGACCACCGCCCTCCTCGATTGCCCTTCTGAGCCTTGCCCGGAGCAACCTCTCCAAAACCTTACTAATGGTGCGTGTCGCATGTTCCCTTGGAGAACCTTAAACATTTTCGATGACAGCTGCTTCTCGCCACAGCCAGAGCCTCCCGATAACTGGGGCAGTTTACCTCTCCAGGATAAAGCTCCGTGGAGCACTTATCCTTTCTGGTTTTACAGAGGAAGCACTCAGGCTTATCCTTGCTGCACTCTATCCTCTTATGGCCATCTTCACCACACTTTAAACACGCCTTACTTCTGTCTGGGCCTTTGCAGACATATTGGCTATGTCCATAACCCAGACACTTGTAGCAGCGCCTCACGTCTGCACGGAAGCGCACTCTACTCGATGTCCAGCCGATCTGGATTTTGCCCTTTTTGGCCAGGCGTAGAGCGTCGGCCTCAAAAATGTCCACCACGGCCATCTGGCATTTTGTGCCTTTGGTTTTGAAAATGGACACCTCGAATAGGTCTCCATTTTCGACACCTATGGCCATGGCAAGAGCTGCCTGAATCTCCTGTTTTTTCGTGACCCCATCCAAATTTCAAATTTCGAGTTTTAGTGTCGGGATCAAGTCACGAACATTCGACTCAGGGCCCGTGACTGACTTCAAACTCTATTAAACTATTTATATAATATTTCTTAAGCTCTATCACTTGGTGGGCCGTATTGATTTGAGATTTTATATATTTTTATATTATTAGTAAACTTGGTATATAAACAATTTCAACTAATTCTATTGGTTTTATGAAAGTGGAAATAAATTTCTAAAAAAATAATAATTTTAAAACTTAGTCAAACTATTTATGACATTTTTTCTTGCTGTAAGGCCTGGTAAACCATTTTAATTTTAGATATTCTTTATTTTAAGTATTGTTGCATTATTAATAAACTTGGTTTATAAATAATTTTAACCAATTCAAATGGTTTTATGAAAGTGGAATCTTACTACTAAAATAGCAAAAATTTTAAAACTCTATTAAACTATTTATATAATTTTTATTAAGCTCTATCACTTGGTGGGCCGTATTAATTTGAGATTTTCTCTATTTAAAATATTTTTATATTATTTGTAAACTTGGTTTATAAACAATTTGAACTAATTCTATTGGTTTTATGAAAATGGAACCAAATTTAAAAAAAAATAATTTTAAATTTAGTTAAACTATTTATGACATTTAATCTTGCTGTATAGCCTAGTAGACCGTATTAATCTTAGATATTCTTTATTTTAAATATTGTTGGATTATTAATAAAATTGGTTCTGATCATGTCATCCCACCTGGCCGAGTTGAAAGCGTTTTTGACGTCCAGCGTTAATAGAAGGACGTCCTAGCGAATTGCAGGCCGCTTTTCCCTCTCAGCCTCTACGGTATCCACGACATGCCGAATGGCGTCTATCGTGGAATGCCCTTCACGAAAACCATGCTGCTCCTCAGAGAGACCACCGCCCTCCTCGATTGCCCTTCTAAGCCTTGCCCGGAGCAAGCTCTCCAAAACCTTACTAATGGTGCGTGTCGCATGTTCCCTTGGAGAACCTTAAACATTTTCGATGACAGCTGCTTCTCGCCACAACCAGAGCCTCCCGATAACTGGGGCAGTTTACCTCACCAGGATAAAGCTCCGTGGAGCACTTATCCTTTCTGGTTTTACAGAGGAAGCACTCAGGCTTATCCTTGCTGCACTCTATCCTCTTATGGCCATCTTCACCACACTTTAAACACGCCTTACTTCTGTCTGGGCCTTTGCAGACATATTGGCTATGTCCATAACCCAGACACTTGTAGCAGCGCCTCACGTCTGCACGGAGGCGCACTCTACTCGATGTCCAGCCGATCTGGATTTTGCCCTTTTTGGCCAGGCGTAGAGCGTCGGCCTCTAGAAGGTCCACCACGGCCACCTGGCATTTTGTGCCTTTGGTTTTGAAAATGGACACCTCGAATAGGTCTCCATTTTCGACACCTATGGCCTTGGCAAGAGCTGCCTGAATCTCCTGTTCTTTCGTGACCCCATCCAAATCTCAAATTCCGAGTTTTAGTGTCGGGATCAAGTCACGAACATTCGACTCAGGGCCCGTGACTTACTTCAAACTCTATTAAATTATTTATATAATTTTTCTTAAGCTCTATCACTTGGTGGGCCGTATTAATTTGAGATTTTCTCTATTTAAAATATTTTTACATTATTAGTAAACTTGGTTTATAAAGAATTTCAACTAATTCTATTGGTTTTATGAAAATGGAACCAAATTTTTAAAAAAATAATTTTAAAACTTAGTTAAACTATTTATGACATTTTTTCTTGCTGTATAGCCTAGTAGACCGTATTAATCTTAGATATTCTTTATTCTAAATATTGTTGGATTATTAATAAAATTGGTTCTGATCATGTCATCAAACCTGGCCGAGTTGAAAGCGTTTTTGACGTCCAGCGTTACTAGAAGGACGTCCTTGCGAATTGCAGGCCGCTTTTCTCTCTCAGCCTCTACGGTATCCACGACATGCCGAATGGCGTCTATCGTGGAATGCCCTTCACGAAAACCATGCTGCTCCTCAGAGAGACCACCGCCCTCCTCGATTGCCCTTCTGAGCCTTGCCCGGAGCAAGCTCTCCAAAACCTTACCAATGGTGCGTGTCGCATGTTCCCTTGGAGAACCTTGAACATTTTCGATGACACCTGCTACTCGCCACAGCCAGAGCCTCCCGATAACTGGGACAGTTTACCTCTCCAGGATAAAGCTCCGTGGAGCACTTATCCTTTCTGGTTTTACAGAGGAAGCACTCAGGCTTATCCTTGCTGTACTCTATCCTCTTATGGCCATCTTCACCACACTTTAAACACGCCTTACTTCTGTCTGGGCCTTTGCAGACATATTGGTTATGTCCATAACCCAGACACTTGTAGCAGAGCCTCACGTCTGCACGGAGGCGCACTCAACTCGATGTCCAGCCGATCTGGATTTTGCCCTTTTTGGCCAGGCGTAGAGCGTCGGGCCTCAAGAAGGTCCACCACGGCCATCTGGCTTTTTTGTGCCTTTGGTTTTGAAAATGGACACCTCGAATAGGTCTCCATTTTCGACACCTATGGCCTTGGCAAGAGCTGCCTGAATCTCCTGTTCTTTCGTGACCCCATCCAAATCTCAAATTTCGAGTTTTAGTGTCGAGATCAAGTCACGAACATTCGACTCAGGGCCCGTGACTTACTTCAAACTCTATTAAACTATTTATATAATTTTTCTTAAGCTCTATCACTTGGTAGGCCGTATTAATTTGAGATTTTATATATTTTTATATTATTAGTAAACTTGGTTTATAAACAATTTCAACTAATTCTATTGGTTTTATGAAAATGGAACCAAATTTTTAAAATAATAATTTTAAAACTTAGTTAAACTATTTATGACATTTTTTCTTGCTGTATAGCCTGGTAAACCGTTTTAATTTTAAAAATTCTTTATTTTAAATATTGTTGCATTATTAGTAAACTTGGTTTATAAATAATTTTAACCAATTCATATTGTTATATGAAAGTGGAACCCTACTACTAAAATAGCAAAAATTTTAAAACTCTCTTTAACTATTTATATAATTTTTATTAAGCTCTATCACTTGTTGGACCGTATTAATTTGAGATTTTCTCTAATTAAAATATTTTTATATTATTAGTAAACTTGGTTTATAAAGAATTTCGACTAATTCTATTGGTTTTATGGAAATGGAACCAAATTTTTAAAATAATAATTTTAAAACTTAGTTAAACTATTTATGACATTTTTTCTTGCTGTATAGCCTAGTAGACCGTATTAATTTTAGATATTCTATATTCTAAATATTGTTGCATTATTAGTAAACTAGGTTTATAAATAATTTTAACCAATTCATATTGTTATATGAAAGTGGAACCCTACTACTAAAATAGCAAACATTTTAAAACTCTCTTAAACTATTTATATAATTTTTCTTAAGCTCTATCACTTTGTGGGCCGTATTAATTTAAGATTTTCTCTATTTTAAATATTTTTATATTATTAGTAAACTTGGTTTATAAATAATTTCAACTTATTCTATTGGTTTTATGAAAATGGAACCAAATTTTTAAAATAATAATTTTAAAACTTAGTTAAACTATTTATGACATTTTTTCTTGCTGTATAGCCTGGTAAACCGTTTTAATTTTAGATATTCTTTATTTTAAATATTGTTGCATTATAAGTAAACTTGGTTTATAAATAATTTTAACCAATTCATATTGTTATATGAAAGTGGAACCCTACTACTAAAATAGCAAAAATTTTAAAAACTCTCTTTAACTATTTATATAATTTTTTTTAAGCTCTATCACTTGTTGGACCGTATTAATTTGAGATTTTCTCTATTTAAAATATTTTTATATTATTTCTAAACTTGGTTTATAAACAATTTCAACTAATTCTATGGGTTTTATGAAAATGGAACCAAATTTTTAAAAAAATAATTTTAAAACTTAGTTATACTATTTATGACATTTTTTTCTTGCTGTATAGCCTAGTAGACCGTATTAATCTTAGATATTCTTTATTTTAAATATTGTTGGATTATTAATAAAATTGGTTCTGATCATGTCATCCAACCTGGCCGAGTTGAAAGCGTTTTTGACGTCCAGCGTTACTAGAAGGACGTCCTTGCGAATTGCAGGCCGCTTTTCCCTCTCAGCCTCTACGGTATCCACGACATGCCGAATGGCGTCTATCGTGGAATGCACTTCACGAAAACCATGCTGCTCCTCAGAGACACCACCGCCCTCCTCGATTGCCCTTCTGAGCCTTGCCCGGAGCAAGCTCTCCAAAACCTTACCAATGGTGCGTGTCGCATGTTCCCTTGGAGAACCTTGAACATTTTCGATGACACCTGCTACTCGCCACAGCCAGAGCCTCCCGAAAACTGGGGCAGTTTACCTCTCCAGGATAAAGCTCCGTGGAGCACTTATCCTTTCTGGTTTTACAGAGGAAGCACTCAGGCTTATCCTTGCTGCACTCTATCCTCTTATGGCCATCTTCACCACACTTTCAACACGCCTTACTTCTGTCTGGGCCTTTGCAGACATATTGGCTATGTCCATAACCCAGACACTTGTAGCAGCGCCTCACGTCTGCACGGAGGCGCACTCAACTCGATGTCCAGCCGATCTGGATTTTGCCCTTTTTGGCCAGGCGTAGAGCGTCGGCCTCAAGAAGGTCCACCACGGCCATCTGGCTTTTTGTGCCTTTGGTTTTGAAAATGGACACCTCGAATAGGTCTCCATTTTCGACACCTATGGCCTTGGCAAGAGCTGCCTGAATCTCCTGTTCTTTCGTGACCCCATCCAAATCTCAAATTTCGAGTTTTAGTGTCGGGATCAAGTCACGAACATTCGACTCAGGGCCCGTGACTTACTTCAAACTCTATTAAATTATTTATATAATTTTTCTTAAGCTCTATCACTTGGTGGGCCGTATTAATTTGAGATTTTCTCTATTTAAAATATTTTTACATTATTAGTAAACTTGGTTTATAAAGAATTTCAACTAATTCTATTGGTTTTATGAAAATGGAACCAAATTTTTAAAAAAATAATTTTAAAACTTAGTTAAACTATTTATGACATTTTTTCTTGCTGTATAGCCTAGTAGACCGTATTAATCTTAGATATTCTTTATTTTAAATATTGTTGGATTATTAATAAAATTGGTTCTGATCATGTCATCCCACCTGGCCGAGTTGAAAGCGTTTTTGACGTCCAGCGTTACTAGAAGGACGTCCTTGCGAATTGCAGGCCGCTTTTCCCTGTCAGCCTTTACGGTATCCACGACATGCCGAATGGCGGCTATCGTGGAATGCCCTTCACGAAAACCATGCTGCTCCTCAGAGAGACCACCGCCCTCCTCGATTGCCCTTCTGAGCCTTGCCCGGAGCAAGCTCTCCAAAACCTTACCAATGGTGCGTGTCGCATGTTCCCTTGGAGAACCTTGAACATTTTCGATGACACCTGCTTCTCGCCACAGCCAGAGCCTCCCGATAACTGGGGCAGTTTACCTCTCCAGGATAAAACTCCGTGGAGCACTTATACTTTCTGGTTTTACAGAGGAAGCACTCAGGCTTATCCTTGCTGCACTCTATCCTCTTATGGCCATCTTCACCACACTTTAAACACGCCTTACTTCTGTCTGGGCCTTTGCAGACATATTGGCTATGTCCATAACCCAGACACTTGTAGCAGCGCCTCACGTCTGCACGGAGGCGCACTCTACTCGATGTCCAGCCGATCTGGATTTTGCCCTTTTTGGCCAGGCGTAGAGCGTCGGCCTCAAGAAGGTCCACCACGGCCATCTGGCTTTTTGTGCTTTTGAAAATGGACACCTCGAATAGGTCTCCATTTTCAACACCTATGGCCTTGGCAAGAGCTGCCTGAATCTCCTGTTCTTTCGTGACCCCATCCAAATCTCAAATTTCGAGTTTTAGTGTCTGGATCAAGTCACGAACATTCGACTCAGGGCCCGTGACTGACTTCAAACTCTATTAAACTATTTATATAATTTTTCTTAAGCTCTATCACTTGGTGGGCCGTATTAATTTGAGATTTTATATATTTTTATATTATTAGTAAACTAGGTTTATAAATAATTTTAACCAATTCATATTGTTATATGAAAGTGGAACCCTACTACTAAAATAGCAAACATTTTAAAACTCTCTTAAACTATTTATATAATTTTTCTTAAGCTCTATCACTTGTTGGACCGTATTAATTTGAGATTTTCTCTATTTAAAATATTTTTATATTATTTCTAAACTTGGTTTATAAACAATTTCAACTAATTCTATGGGTTTTATGAAAATGGAACCAAATTTTTAAAAAAATAATTTTAAAACTTAGTTATACTATTTATGACATTTTTTCTTGCTGTATAGCCTAGTAGACCGTATTAATCTTAGATATTCTTTATTTTAAATATTGTTGGATTATTAATAAAATTGGTTCTGATCATGTCATCCAACCTGGCCGAGTTGAAAGCGTTTTTGACGTCCAGCGTTACTAGAAGGACGTCCTTGCGAATTGCAGGCCGCTTTTCCCTCTCAGCCTCTACGGTATCCACGACATGCCGAATGGCGTCTATCGTGGAATGCACTTCACGAAAACCATGCTGCTCCTCAGAGACACCACCGCCCTCCTCGATTGCCCTTCTGAGCCTTGCCCGGAGCAAGCTCTCCAAAACCTTACCAATGGTGCGTGTCGCATGTTCCCTTGGAGAACCTTGAACATTTTCGATGACACCTGCTACTCGCCACAGCCAGAGCCTCCCGAAAACTGGGGCAGTTTACCTCTCCAGGATAAAGCTCCGTGGAGCACTTATCCTTTCTGGTTTTACAGAGGAAGCACTCAGGCTTATCCTTGCTGCACTCTATCCTCTTATGGCCATCTTCACCACACTTTCAACACGCCTTACTTCTGTCTGGGCCTTTGCAGACATATTGGCTATGTCCATAACCCAGACACTTGTAGCAGCGCCTCACGTCTGCACGGAGGCGCACTCAACTCGATGTCCAGCCGATCTGGATTTTGCCCTTTTTGGCCAGGCGTAGAGCGTCGGCCTCAAGAAGGTCCACCACGGCCATCTGGCTTTTTGTGCCTTTGGTTTTGAAAATGGACACCTCGAATAGGTCTCCATTTTCGACACCTATGGCCTTGGCAAGAGCTGCCTGAATCTCCTGTTCTTTCGTGACCCCATCCAAATCTCAAATTTCGAGTTTTAGTGTCGGGATCAAGTCACGAACATTCGACTCAGGGCCCGTGACTTACTTCAAACTCTATTAAATTATTTATATAATTTTTCTTAAGCTCTATCACTTGGTGGGCCGTATTAATTTGAGATTTTCTCTATTTAAAATATTTTTACATTATTAGTAAACTTGGTTTATAAAGAATTTCAACTAATTCTATTGGTTTTATGAAAATGGAACCAAATTTTTAAAAAAATAATTTTAAAACTTAGTTAAACTATTTATGACATTTTTTCTTGCTGTATAGCCTAGTAGACCGTATTAATCTTAGATATTCTTTATTTTAAATATTGTTGGATTATTAATAAAATTGGTTCTGATCATGTCATCCCACCTGGCCGAGTTGAAAGCGTTTTTGACGTCCAGCGTTACTAGAAGGACGTCCTTGCGAATTGCAGGCCGCTTTTCCCTGTCAGCCTTTACGGTATCCACGACATGCCGAATGGCGGCTATCGTGGAATGCCCTTCACGAAAACCATGCTGCTCCTCAGAGAGACCACCGCCCTCCTCGATTGCCCTTCTGAGCCTTGCCCGGAGCAAGCTCTCCAAAACCTTACCAATGGTGCGTGTCGCATGTTCCCTTGGAGAACCTTGAACATTTTCGATGACACCTGCTTCTCGCCACAGCCAGAGCCTCCCGATAACTGGGGCAGTTTACCTCTCCAGGATAAAACTCCGTGGAGCACTTATACTTTCTGGTTTTACAGAGGAAGCACTCAGGCTTATCCTTGCTGCACTCTATCCTCTTATGGCCATCTTCACCACACTTTAAACACGCCTTACTTCTGTCTGGGCCTTTGCAGACATATTGGCTATGTCCATAACCCAGACACTTGTAGCAGCGCCTCACGTCTGCACGGAGGCGCACTCTACTCGATGTCCAGCCGATCTGGATTTTGCCCTTTTTGGCCAGGCGTAGAGCGTCGGCCTCAAGAAGGTCCACCACGGCCATCTGGCTTTTTGTGCTTTTGAAAATGGACACCTCGAATAGGTCTCCATTTTCAACACCTATGGCCTTGGCAAGAGCTGCCTGAATCTCCTGTTCTTTCGTGACCCCATCCAAATCTCAAATTTCGAGTTTTAGTGTCTGGATCAAGTCACGAACATTCGACTCAGGGCCCGTGACTGACTTCAAACTCTATTAAACTATTTATATAATTTTTCTTAAGCTCTATCACTTGGTGGGCCGTATTAATTTGAGATTTTATATATTTTTATATTATTAGTAAACTAGGTTTATAAATAATTTTAACCAATTCATATTGTTATATGAAAGTGGAACCCTACTACTAAAATAGCAAACATTTTAAAACTCTCTTAAACTATTTATATAATTTTTCTTAAGCTCTATCACTTTGTGGGCCGTATTAATTTAAGATTTTCTCTATTTTAAATATTTTTATATTATTAGTAAACTTGGTTTATAAATAATTTCAACTTATTCTATTGGTTTTATGAAAATGGAACCAAATTTTTATAATAATAATGTTAAAACTTAGTTAAACTATTTATGATATTTTTTCTTGCTGTATAGCCTAGTAGACCGTATTAATTTTAGATATTCTTTATTTTAAGTATTGTTGCATTATTAATAAACTTGGCTTATAAATAAATTTAACCAATTCAAATGGTTTTATGAAAGTGGAACCAAATTTCTAAAAAAATAATTATTTTAAAACTTAGTTAAACTATTTATGACATTTTTTCTTGCTGTAAATCCTGGTAAACCATTTTAATTTTAGATATTCTTTATTTTAAGTATTGTTGCATTATTAATAAACTTGGCTTATAAATAAATTTAACCAATTCAAATGATTTTATGAAAGTGGAATCTTACTACTAAAATAGCAAAAATTTTAAAACTCTAATAAACTATTTATATATTTTTTATTAAGCTCTATCACTTGGTGGGCCGTATTAATTTGAGATTTTCTCTATTTAAAATATTTTTATATTATTTGTAAACTTGGTTTATAAACAATTTCAACTAATTCTATTGGTTTTATGAAAATGGAACCAAATTTTAAAAAAAATAATTTTAAATAATAAGAAGATAAATTTTCAATTTTTTTATAAACAAAAAATTATATGTTCTACAGACTGCGCTATATAGGTAAAGCCAGGCTAAGCTCCCTGAATCTTTAAGGTTTTAGGATAGTAAAAATTTATGATAACAGAAATGAATGAAACTTATAGAATATAAAGATAAAGTCTTTAAAAAATGAAATAAACTTTCTTTTACAACTTTGGTTGCCTAATTATTATTTAATCAAGATAAAGGTGTAGGTATAGTTTAACATTGCTCTTATGGAAAATCATCTTTGGAGCTTTTGAAAAGTATGATTGCGATAACACAGATTAATGAAACTTAAATATATGGTAAATAAAAGCTCAAAGATTATATTTCCAATTTGTTTTACTTGTTTCATTGCATAATTATTAAATAATTAAATAAAAAGTAAGTAAATAACCTAGTATTATACTAATACATATACGATTTTACATATGTATGTAGCGTCGATAATTCAGAAATCAAAAAAAATACCAACAAAATGGCGTATTACTATCCTAACACCTTAACTTAATGCTCCTCGCATTGCTCACATAAAGCCTTAAATATAGTTAACGTTAAAGTTGCTGCAGGCCTATTCTGTATTTAATTCACGTGAATTAGTGAAATATGAAAAAAATGAGTCGAAGGAAACAAAATAAATGTTTATTTCATTAATTTGTATAATCATTTATTATATAAATATATTTTTTTATTTAAGAAGTTCATTTATCAAACGCCGTAGCTTAAAATTAAGTTACGCAAAGAAAATCTTAATTTTTATTGTTTTATTAAACTTCTGTCCAAATGTCGTTATTGTGCTCTCAAAAATAAAATTTATTTTATAAAATTAGAAATATAACCACTTGGGGAGATATGCCCATATATGGAAAAATGTTCGATTTTTTGATCAACATGGATCACTGGGCCAAAGAGACAAAAAAAACCCGATCTAAATGGATTTAAGTGAGTTTAAAATTTTTTGGATTTTTTGAAATCTTGGCTTTATTCGTATAAAACCATTTGAATGGGTTAAAAACCCTTATTAATCAAGTTTTCTGATAAAAAAAGCTGTTGAAAGGAGCAAGTTGGATTTTTTGCAAAATTTTTATTTTTGCCAAAATCAAAAGGGGTGTATATGGAAAAATGTCCAATTTTTTTTAATTTAATTTTTCGCTTTTTCTTACTAAAAAAGGCTTCAAATAGTTAATAACTTAAATCAATATGGTTTACCGGATCACAGGGCTCAAAAAACCTTGTATAAATTGATTTCAGTGAGTTTAAAAATTTTTAGATTTTTGGATATTTTTACTTTATTTGCATAAAGCCAATTGAATTGTTTAAGATTCCTTATAAATCAAGTTTTCTATTGTCAAAGTGCTGATGAAATAGGGTTACTGCATTTTTTTGACAATTTTTATTTTACCCAAATTCGAAATATATTTTTCAATTGAATGAACCAGCGAGCAAAATAAATTTTTAAAAGTAGATAAATGCAGAATTTTTTAAGATACAGATAATCTGCATGTGATGCAGACACAAAATTTACATAAGATTAATAAAAAACTGTTAATTTCTTTATTAAAGGGACATAGGGTTTCAGAAAACCAAAATGAAAATTTAGACAACAATTATGCATTGAAAAATCATAAAAAACTAATACTTTACCTACCACAGTAATTTGGTACCGATTAAGCGATAGATTAATATTTATTATATAATCATTAAAATTTTAAAATATATTTTTCTTAAATAAACATAGAAATATAAATATGAATATTTAAATATAAAATCTGGTAAATTATAAAAAAAATTATATTATTTTAAACTTTGTTGTAAAACTAGAAGTTAAGTTCATTTATTTTTAATAAAACTAGAAGTTTTCTAGTAATGGTAATTACGATTCTGAATACTTATGAAAAAACATGAAAAGCAACTTTTATTTTTAATATTAATTTGTTAAAAAAATTTTGTTATTTACTAAATGTATTCAAGTGATTATGCTATTTATCATTTAAATTCCTATTGGTAACTATATGTGATATTATAGAAATTATTAAAATATTGTAAAAGTAAAAGGTTTTTATGATCAATAAATTAATTTATTATTGATTTTTTATCAGTCATATAATATATTACTAATAATTACTATTGCGCCTCTCTTTATCTATATTATCTATAAAAAATTACATTTATTTTTAAAAAACGCAGTTAAATTTTTCAATGATTCCTCAGAAAAATTTTGTTATGGAGAACAAAAAATGAGCAATTTTAATAAAATAGGCGCAGTTTTTAAAAAATTTAATATTAAGAATCGGTTTTCAAAATTTTCTGTATACCCACAGATTTTGCAAAAATTATACCATAGTACTATTTTATATGAAGCTATAATAAAAAATAATACTATATAAAATTTAACCGGATTTAAAATTTTCTTCATTATTTTACCTCGTATTTTACTCAAGATCCAAAGAGAAAATATACTTTTTACGTAAAAATAGTTTGGTGTAATTGATATCATAAATAAAGAAAAAATCACTAAAATATATTTATAAATATTATGAATTAATACTTTACTTATCATTTTGTCAGTATACAAAAATCATTTATATTTTTTGCGGTATCGAAATTTGAATGAAAGAATATGCTAAAATTTTCGGTAGGTACACTTATTTGCAGGGCTCAATAAATATTGAAAAAAATTAATTTTTTTGTTATTTTCTCTCACCTTAACTAGGCCCTTAACATATTTCTGCCTAAAGGCCCTCTAATTGTTTATTAGGCCCTGCATACTTGCGTGGTAGTTGTTATTAAGTAAAATTAGTATTAATGATTAAATTTTTAGTTTTTCATTTAATTTATTCAATATATATTTTCAAGTACAAGGTATGGAATAAGAAATTACTTTAAATGTTTGGAAACCTTTATTTTAAGTATCTTTTTCGAAAAATTAACTTCATAGTCTCATTTTTTATATTACTTGGTTTAAGTATTATTTTCTTATAATAACTGAATATTGAATTTAAAAAATTAGATTTTTTAAAAAATTTGGCACCAAGATTTTTTTTTTAAACCAAAAATTGAAATAACACAGGTTTTTTAATCAATTTGTTTTTTTTATCTTTCATGATTATTTAATTATTTTTCTCTTTGAAAATTCTGAAAGTACATAAATCATGATAAAAATTTATTACGAAGTACTGAAATAAGTATTATTTTTTTATAAATTTAATAAAAATTCAGAACATGTTTCAAAAACTTTCAGTCTTCATTTTCAAGGTTAAAAATTATATGAAATTAATAATTTAAGAAATCTTTTGCTTGTTAAAAAAGAGAACCATAATCTAGTTTGTATCAAAAACCAGCATAAAAAACTACTCATAGCTGTGGTATCCCGCTTGCTATCGCTTAATCGGTACCAAATTACTGTGGTAGGTAAAGTATTAGTTTTTTAAGATTTTTGAATGCATAATTGTTGTCTAAATTTTCATTTTGGTTTTCTGAAACCCTATGTCCCTTTAATAAAGAAATTAACAGTTTTTTATTAATCTTATGTAAATTTTGTGTCTGCATCACATGCAGATTATCTGTATCTTAAAAAATTCTGCATTTATATCTACTTTTAAAGTTTTATTTTGCTCGCTGGTTCATTCAATTGAAAAATATATTTCGAATTTGGGTAAAATAAAAATTGTCAAAAAAATGCAGTAACCCTATTTCATCAGCACTTTGACAATAGAAAACTTGATTTATAAGGAATCTTAAACAATTCAATTGGCTTTATGCGAATAAAGTAAAAATATCCAAAAATCTAAAAATTTTTAAACTCACTGAAATCAATTTATACAAGGTTTTTTGAGCCCTGTGATCCGGTAAACCATATTGATTTAAGTTATTAACTATTTGAAGCCTTTTTTAGTAACAAAAAGCGAAAAATTAAATTAAAAAAAATTGGACATTTTTCCATATACACCCCTTTTGATTTTGGCAAAAATAAAAATTTTGCAAAAAATCCAACTTGCTCCTTTCAACAGCTTTTTTTTATCAGAAATCTTGATTAATAAGGGTTTTTAACCCATTTAAATGGTTTTATGCGAATAAAGCCAAGATTTCAAAAAACCCAAAAAATTTTAAACTCACTTAAATCCATTTAGATCCATGTTGATTAAAGTTTTTAACTGTTTCAGACCATTTTCAGTATAAAACGACGAAAAATTTGAAGACAAAAAATCGAACATTTTTCCATATATACCCCTTAAGATTTTGGCCAAAATAAAATTTGTTAAATATATACGATTTGCTCTTTTCGCCATTGCTATATTTTTTTACAACTATATATTAAAATGGAAATCTTATTATTGCAGATTTTTGGGCCATAGTAAATTTCTAAAGATAAAATGTATTAATTTTATAAGCTGCATTAGAAAAATGTAGAAAATGGATTAACACTTAACTTTACTTATTAATTTCCTAAACTAGGTTTATGAAAGGTTTCATAAAGTTACTTGCAAGTATTTATGTTTACCTTCAGCTCAGTTATAGTGCCAACTGAAACTTCTGGATTTTCACCTCTTAATTATTCATATTATAATCAGATAATTTACTAAGTTCTAAATGTTTCAAAGTATTATTTTCACTTTTATTATGTGGCAGACCCAGAAACGTCCTTAGGACAGCACGGTTCATTGAAAACTCCAAGTTTTTATATAATGTTTTTAGTTTCCAAGTCAACGTTTTATATTCCATAAATATGTGTGCAAAAATATTTTTTTTTTTAAACTACTTACAAAGAAAGCAATTTTTTTTAATATTTTTTCACATGAATTCCAATTTTTTGGAAAAATTTTTACTAGTTGAAAACTAAGTAATTTTTGTAGAATTCTTAATGCTTTCAAGGTAAGCTTTTATAAATTTGAAAACTTTTTGAAAAATTATTTTTCACTCCATATAAAAATATTTCAATAGTTTTGATTTCAAAATGAAAAAAAAAATATCAATGTAAGATGATTTACAACTTTCAAAGCTGCAGATAAATGCATGAAAATTTTATCTTACACTCTTTCAAGTGTTATTTTTTTCGATGTTTCTTTAGTTATAAAGAAAATATTGAGCATTATTGATCAAATAGTCTCACCAAATGATTTTTTTAAAAATTAAATTAAAATTTAAAGTATGGTAGAATTGAAATTAATTTATGTATTTTTTTTACAAATAAAGATTTTCCTTAAAAATTTTATAAAAATTTCAAGTTTTTCGAAAATAAAAATTTTTTATAACTTTAGGAAGTATTTTTTTTGTCTTAGATATAAAAATTAAAAAAAAAAATTATCAATTCAACAGTATTTTGAGCTGTTAAGAACTAGAGTTCTTTTGTTAAAATTAAATTAGTTTTTAGCTATAAATAAATGCTACTAAAAAACAAATAACTTTTTAAAATTTATGAATTATTACTTAATTCTGATCTAATAATTAAGATCAATTAATATATATTTTTATTATTATATTATAAAAAATAAAATGCTTCTTATACTACAGTTTCTGCTATAGCATATAATTTAGAATATAGTATAGTATATTACCTTTATTCGCAGGGTTTACAGTCAGTAAACTGAATGCCCATCACTTTTTTAATTTTCATTTTTTTGAAAAACAAAAAAATACGTGTCTAATATTTTTTTATCTATATTCAAATTATACAAAAAAATCATTAAAATTCCGATCCATGCAAGCCCCCTATTAAGTATACTAGATAAATTTTTTTTAGTTAAAGTGAATTATTTCGTGATTTTTTTTATGATTATTATAATATTGCTGTATTATTATTATCATTTATTTGAAAAAAAATATTTTATGCAAATTATAAAAGTATTTATACACATGCATAAATTATTATAATTTATATATAAATTATTTAAAATTTCAACTAAAAATTATATAATGAAACAAAAAATTAAAAAAAACTTCATGTTATGATAAAACACAGATAATAATGACAAAAGTAATTAAATTGTCAAACTACACATTTTTTATAAACAAAATAAATCAAAAGATTGTGCTACGCATAATTGACAAAAAAAAAAGTTTATTATATGACTATAAAGTTCTATATTTTGAATAAAAATAATAATATATATAAATGGATGATGGATCAATTTGATGGGATATTGAATTATTTTTAAGAATTTAAAACGAAATAAACAACAGTAAAAATATGCATTTTTAACGAGCAATTTGTTTTATTATGGTCCTGTTTTTTCTTTTTTGACAACTTTTGTTATAGAGATAACATAACAAATATTTGCATATACATGTCTTATATTTAATATTTATTTATTTATTTATTTATTTTTTTTAAGTTTTTATTGGCTTCTTTTACTTTTGTATTTTCATAAATGAAAATAGTTAATTATTTATTACATATATATATCTGTATATATTTCTGATTGTAAATTTGTAAATAAAAATTATTAAAAAATAAACAAAACAGTATTTTATAGTAATCTTATATTAGATAATTTTTAAAGGCATTTCTGTTTTTTCTTATTTATATATATCAACAATAAAATTCATCACAAAATGAAGTGAACATAATTATTCTTTATAAATAATTTACCATTAATGAAAAGAAAAATGTATTCTGGTTTTTATTGCATCGATTATAAGTTAAAATGAAGCATGTATGTTTGTGTGAGTTTGTATTTTAGAGCAATTTACACCCATAACTGTAAACAAATAAACTAAGTAACAATAATATGTAAATAAATTGTACCGTTTCGTTAATTCATTAATACCGGGGCCGAGAGTTTTGGAAGTGAGCAAAAATAAATACATTCTTTTATAGATACGTGGCTAAAAGTTCATCCTTGTAGTAAAATTTCACACTCTTTCAGAATCTGACATTAGTTTTGATCTACAACCCTTAAATATACCCTAAAAAGAGGGGTGAAAGGGATAGATCAGGCTTTATTAGGAAATGTTTGGAAAAATCAATGAAAAAAGTATCAAAAATTATTGAAAAATGCTTGAGCATAATATTTTTTATGTAAATTTAAGTAAACTTTGTATACATTGTGGTCTCATTCATTTTGGTTCTATTTAAAACCCTTAAAATGTACCATGTGGATAAGGGTAGTTACAAAAAAAATTAAAATAAAACTTATTTTTTATAAATAAAATTATATTCTTGAGTAAAATTGGCTGCTAATTTCAAATTCAACATCAGTTTTGTGCAAAAACTTTGAAGCATTCTCTAAAATAGAGGTGACTTTGACAAATTCGCCATAAAGCATAAACCTAATACGGCTGTTTTACCCCGTTCACCCCTATTTCAGAGGGTGTGTCAACAATTAAAATTTTTGCACAAAACTGATGTTGAATTTGAAATTAGCAGCCAATTTTACTTAAGAATATAATTTTAATTATAAAAAATAAGTTTTAATTTAATTTTTTTGTAACTACCCTTATCCACGTTGCACATTTTAAGGGTTGTAAATAGGACCAAAATGAATGAGACCACAATGTATACAAAGTTTACTTAAATTTACATATAAAATATTATGTTTAAACATTTTTCAATAAAATTTGATACTTTTGTAGGTCAAAACTAATGTCAGATTCTGAAAGAGCGTGAAATTTTACCATAGGGATGAATTTTTTAGCCACGTATCAGCAAGGAAATAAATTTATTTTTGCTTACTTCCAAAATTCTCCGCCCCGGCGTTAATGAGTTAATATTTTCTTTTCTTTAATTTACTTTCATTTAATTATATACATATATAGCATAAAAGATAATTTAATTAGGCACGTATTTCTTAAAAATTATATAAATAACATGTTAAATGAATAGTAATATTCTCATATTGCTTTTTCTTTTATAACTTTGACGAATAGCTAAAAAAGAATGTATGGTACAATCTTTTTAATAATCAAACTTCTTAAATTATTTTTAAAAAATTAATTTTTTGTTTTTGAACAATTTTTTTACTGGTTTGCAGCCAGCTGCTGTTATTAATTATTATTATTATTATTATAATAATTATTATTATTATTATTATTATTATTTCTATTGTAATATACAAATAATATATAACTACTGATTATATTTATTTATTTTTTTTTTTTTTTTTTCTTGTAATAAAATCAGTCATTATTCGGTGCTTTATTTATTTAACATTCTTCTTTTTTTTTTCTTTTTTCTTTTTTTCTAGACTTATTTCTTTTTCTTTTATTTTTTTTTCTTCTTCTTTAGTTGCTTTTGCTTTTTTCCTTCTATAATTTCTCTTTGAACGCTTGGTAACCTCCCTTATATCATTAATGACTTTGTCAAACTTTGGTTTCAGTTCTTCTTCTGATTTTTCCGACATAACTTCAGTTGCGTCCCCATAATGACAAAATATTACCGCAGCTATGATTTAGTAAAAAAATTAGATAATTATATTAGCCTAGCAGTTATTTTAAAAAGTTACATGGATTTCCGATTATTAGTTGAACTAAGTTGCAATTTGCTAAGAAAATAAGATTTCTGGAAGTATAGCCCATTTATTCACTCCTAAGCATTACCACTGGGTAAGTGAAAATAACATTGTTTCTTATGGGGCTTTAATAATCGTTTTATAAGAGCCCCATATTTTTGGAGCAATGTTTAGGAGTGTTGGTAATTGGCAATTTATTTTACCTGGTAATCAAAAATCCAAGCATCTTCTGAAAATAACTGCCAGGCTAATGTATATATATGTTACGCCCGAAACGAGGTAACGGCCGGTTCCGCGGAATCGGACAGTAAACCGGCCGGTTCCACGGAATGGGACATCAAACCGGCCGGTTCCGCGGAACGGGGCATCAAATTAAATAAATTAATACATTGAAAATAAGAAACATTTCCAAGAAAAAAAATTTTTGTTTAATTTTTTTTACATTTAAAATACATTTTTAAATGATACTGATTAATTATAAGATAAAAAATTTGTTTGACTTAGCAAATTTTATTCATAATTTCATCAAGCCGGCTGATGACTGCCCCGTTCCGCGGCCGTTACCTCGTTTCGGGCGTAACATATATATATAAGGGTCAATATTTGTGAACTTGACTTTGCATAGTCGGGTCTCGAAATGTACTCCAAAGTATGTTTGGTCGAAAGTATGTATATAAAAAAAATAATTTTCCCCAATTTTTAGCTTTTTAAATCCCATCCTCTATTTTTTACAGCGATTTTTGTTTTTTTTTAATTTTTTTCAATTTTTAATTTTTGAGAAATTTAAGTTTATTAATTTTTCTCGGAAACGCGCTCTTTACAGTAAAATTTTTTTTCCTTATAGTACCCCATAGAAAATTTCCCGTGGAATTCGATTCTGGGGTCCAAATTTTTTTTTGAACTGCACATGCACAAGAAAATCAACTTTCTTGCTTTGCCTTTTCTAGCTTATATACCTCAGCTGCAGACAGCTCAATTCTCATCCTGTTGGTCTAAAATTTTATTTTTTTTCATATACTTTCAGCATATAAAATCATTTTTTTGGGTAAATTTATTTTAAAAGCACTAAAATTGAAAAATATCGATTTTTAAAAAATCATTTTTCACAAATTTTTAATTTCCTGCTAAGTCACGTGACCAAATGCAAATCTGACTAAAAATTAGGATTTAGCGGAAAATTTTACATATCTGTTAAACAAATAATTATAAAAAAACGAGTAAAAATTTTTTGGAAACTTAGGGCTTGTAAAAAATTTTTGAGGTCTATAGAACTCGTTTCTTTTAAAAATTATAATTTTGGCAGCAATTTCAAAATTGGTCATTTTTGGGGTAAGAATAGGCATTTGGATTATTGACTATCGCCATGAGAGAATTAACGACAAATAAATGCGGTGTACGGTAACTAAATGGTGACACTTATACCAAAAAAATGAGACCAATTGGAAGTTTTTTGGTTAACTGGCAAGGTTGCAGCTTTGTATTAAAGATAACGAAAATATCCTATTATATCCCTCAAAAAAGGGGGTCTTTGGTAAAATTTCTCGAGGAAACCGAAAATTTGGTAAAAATTTTCATTAGGTGACTAGGAAATTCGGAAAATTGAAAATAAGATAGAATAGCTACAAAATACGAAAATGTTATAAATAGGATTTTTTCGTAATCTTTAATACAAAGCTGCAACATCGCGAGTTAACCAAAATACTTCTAATTAGTCTCATTTTTTTGGTATAAGTGTCATCATTTAGTTACCGTACACCGCAATTATTTGTCGTTAATTCTCTCATGGCGATAGTCAATAAACCAAATGCCTATTCTTACCCCAAAATGACCAATTTTGAAATTGCTGGAAAGACTTGGCAGAAGATTTAAAATTTGTAAAAAATGATTTTTTTAAAATAGCTATTTTTCAATTTTAGTGCTTTTAAAATAAATTTACCCAAAAAAATGATTTCATATGCTGAAAGTATATGAAAAAACATAAAATTTTAGACCAACAGGATGAGAATTGAGCTGTCTGCAGCTGAGATATATATGCTAGAAAAGGCAAAGCAAGAAAGTTGATTTTCTCACGCATGCGCAGTTCAAAAACAAATTTGAACCCCAGAATCGAATTTTACGGGAAATTTTCTATGGGGTACTATACGGAAAAAAAATTTACTGTAAAGAGCGTGTTTGCGAGAAAAATTAATAAACTTAAATTTCTCAAAAATTAAAAATTAAAAAAAATTAAAAAAAACAAAAATCGCTGTAAAAAATAGAGGATTGGCTCTAAAAAACTAAAAATTGGGGAAAATTATTTTTTTTATATAATATATTTTTATAAATATAACAAATATGAATATTTGTATATGAATATTTGAATATGAATATTGAATATTGAATATGAATATTGAATATGAATATTTGTTATGTTCCAAATAAATAAGATTTTTTAATAGAAATTATTATTATAAATAATAATAAAAAATGATCAAAAGGAACAATTTAGTTTAGAAAGTTTTTTTATTTCATCAACGTTTCAGGGGTTTGTACCCCCTTCTTCAGGATCTACAAAAATTTTTAACAATATTACAAAAACACATACATAATTTTTATATATAAAATTTTTAACTTACATAAAAATAATAATTTATTTAAATAAAAATATTTTATAAAGATGTGGAAATTTGAGCGTAACCAAACTGTAAAAACGTTTTATTTATGTTTTATAAAAATTTAAATTATTTTTAAGCACATATTAAAAAATAAGAACTCACTGCACATAATATATTTTAGTCATATTTAGGCGTAAACGCATGTCAAATTATTAGTTTTTAATTTAAAAATTAGTTTTTTACTAATAAGTTATGAATAAATTTTAGAAAATTTGATAAAGATTTTTGTTGTTTTCTTGATACGCTGAACCTGATGTACAAGTTGATTATAGGGTGGGGATAGAGAAAAAAAAGTATTATGAAATGTAAAGATAAGAGTATGTAAGGATGAAACTCGGAAATATAGAGATAGAAAACTTTGAGATTTATATGCTAGAATTTATAATGTATTTTTTGGAAATTAAAAATTGAAAAATTCAGGAAAATTAAAAATTAAAAAAACTTATGAATTCTTTTTTATGAAAACAATACTATTTTTATAAAAATATTTAAAATTTTTTGTATCGTACATGCGGTTCAGTGCACAATCTATAAATTGTATATGGAGCATTTCACTAAACGTTCGTCTATGATAATTTCTTTCATTGTCTACTATAGAGGTTTTTGAAAAATGAAAAGAATGGTAAGTGTTTTTTTGATGTTGATAGAAAACCGAATTTATATCTTTATTATCATATGCTTTTTCATGTTCCTCAACTTGTTTTTTTAATTTTCTACGAGTTTGACCGACATATGTATAATCGCAGTCATTGCATTTTATTTTATAAACAACGTTGTTTTTATCAAATTTTTCAATTTTGTCTTTTCCCAAAATAATTATTGTATTGAGTTTGATTGTAGTTTTGTTTATGATAGAAATATTCATATTACTGAGAGCGCATATTATTTTTTTGTTTAAATATTTGTAAAAGGGCAAAACTAATCTGATTTTTGAGTTATTGTTTTTATTGGTGTTTGGAAACATTGCAACAACATCCAAGTAGTAGAGTTCATAATCATCAGGTATAATATTGTTTTTCAATAAATCTAAAATTTCATGACTGTTTTTTATCGAAGAATCAGGTTTTTTTAGATGTTTTTTAAGAAACTTAGTTAGACATTTATTAAAGATTTATAACGGACTATCTACAAACGAAACTATAATTCTGATAGGAAAACCATCTTTGTGAATTTTAACCAAAGCATATAATGTAGGAAGATTAGTATTTTTTACATTTAATTTGATGTTTTTAAAGGCGATGTCGCCAAAAAAACTCCACAATGATACCAAAAATTTAGAAAGTTTTCAGTGGCGTTAATTAAGCTATTTAGAGGATTTTTTTCAACAGGGGTATATGAACTAGAGTTTTTTAACTCATGTTCGACTTTGATGTTATATTCTTGGTGTGTTATAACGACTGTGACATTGCCTTTGTCTGCTTTTGTAATCAACAGGTCTTTATTTCTTTTTATAAATTGTCTTGTCTTTTTAATTTTAATTTCAAATTGTTTGTCAACAAAACTTATATGTTTTTTGTTGTGTAAATGTTGGTTTACCGTGCCAATCACTTTCCTACGAATTTTATCAACATTATTTTCAACGTAATTGTTGTTATAAATAGAATGTTGAATACATTTTAAAATTTCAAAAAAGTCTGATTTTTTAAGGCGTGTATTGAAATTAAAATTTTCACCTATAGACAAAACATCTATAACGTCTTGGGAAATTTGTATGTTAGTCAGATTTTTCAGCCATTTTTTTCTGATCTCAGTAGTTTCAGGGTCATTATTATTGTAATTATTGTTAATATTATTATTTTGATTGTTATTTTGATTGTTATTTTGATTGTTTTTTTGATTGTTATTATTATTATCATTATTGTTAATGAGGTTGTTGATAATTTGCTTATTAGTATTATCGTCATTGTTATTATTATTATTGTCAATTAGGTTTTTATTGATTTTATTATTGCAGTTAAAATTAAGTGTGTGTAATTTTTTTGTGTGAATTCGGGTTATTTTATTTTTTAGTTCAAGATTTATTTTAATTTAAATTTTGTAAAATTTGTGTAAAGCAGGCGGTTCTATATTGTCATTTAAAAATAATTTAAGTTTTTTAATTTTATTATTGAGAAATATGTTATGTGAGTGTGAATCTGAAATTAAAAAGTTTAAAATTTTTGAGCCAATTGTCAGAGAAAAACGGTTGACATTATGTTTTATTTTATAATTATGTACAGAAAGACTTTTAAATTTCATGATTATATTGAAAATGTGCTTGGGAAAAAAAAATCAAAAGTTCGGCAATTAATTAAAAACTTTTTTTGTAAAGAGTTAGAAAGTAGTTTTTTTGGTTACCTGTACACAAGCCTCTAAGATTTCAGTATTAGAATTCATTCTTATAAATTTGTAAAATTCATTAATATTGTTAAAATTATTATTATTAAAATCTGTTACTGATGTTGAATTATTTGTTTGGTGATCCAGTTGGATTGGATGAAAGTTGACTTGCGTAGGCTCATTTGTTTCATTGGTTCTAAACTAAATTGTTCCTTTTGATCATTTTTTATTATTATTTATAATAATAATTTCTATTAAGAAATTTTATATAATATACTTTCGACCAAACATACTTTGGAGTACATTCTGAGACTCGAAAATCCAAACTATATACACTTCACAAATATTGACCCATATATATTACGAGATATATTATAAATATACTATCAAAAATAAATTTTCCTTTCTAAATTAATCTTGTGCAATTTACCTATAAGGAGTTGGATACAGGGTGATTCACCTATTCGAATTGTATCTCCTCCTTGGCCGGTAAGTGAAAGTTCTCTTGAGGCTTCACATGTTAACGTTCGGTTTACGAAATCCATTGCATTTTTTCTTCTACTATTATTTATATTATACATATTGAAGTACTCTTTTACCTACATAGAAAATTATAAATTAAAATAAAACCTTGCAAATCATTATTAACATAATCAGGCTTTTTTTTAAATAGCTTTAAAATAGAAATATATAGTTTGAATTAATATAAATTTTGACATTTATAATTTACACTAATCAAATATATATATATATGACCTAAAATTCTATGTTGGGAAATCACATTGGGGTTTTCATAATATTTGGTCATATTTTTTACATGCTCATATATTGTGATTCCTACTTCTAGTTTAGTTAACTTTAACATATGATGCTTCACATGAAGTACAATTTATTTTTTAAACTAAATTAGTTCTTTTTAAAGGTTGTAGTTCAGGTTTGGGAATTATAAATACATTGTACGGTTTTAAGCATATTTTTATTCTGTGAAAGAGTTCTTTATTATAAGAAATAATCTTCATAGCACGTTTGTATACATTTTCCCTAATATCAATGCTCTCCTCTAGACAATGTTCTTTTCTATAACGTAGATTATCCGAGGGGCCGCTCACTCGCAATACTTTACGGACTCTCCCAGCCTCGCAAGGTCTTGCAGGATTTCTCCCGGACTGGCAAGGTCTCGCACGACCTAAAAAGTCTTTAAAACTAAAAGTCTCAAAATGCTTAAAAAGGTCTTAGAAGAACTTACAGGGACTCTTACAAATTCAATGTAATTATTTTATTTATTTTTTTTTTGAATTTCGATATCAAGTTGCCAAATTTTAGTCATTTTCTCTTAAGGTGAAAAAAATAATAATTGCATAGTTTTTTACATTTTATTTACATACATTGAAGCCAAATGGCAGTTATTTTCAAAACGTTGAAAAACTGACTTCGTTGATTTACTATTGAAATTAAAATTATTTCTAATAAAAGCAAATCGTAATATTTAGTGGTTTCATAATAAAAATTTTATAGTATAAAATTAATGAAAAAATAAATGTCTCATCAGATGCCAATGAGAATCGAACTCGTGATCTTCTACTTGCCGGGTAGACGCTTTAACGAATAAGTGTCTCGTTGGTATCATTGAGTGTCGTCTCGTGCCGTAGCTTAGTTGGTTAAAGCGTCTACCCGGCAAGTAGAAGATCGCGAGTTCGATTCTCGTTGGCACCTGATGAGACATTTATTTTTTCTCAAAGATTTTTTCTTAACATCAAGAAACAAAAAATAAAATATTAAAATTAAAAATTTATTTTTAATTTAAAAAAGTTATTGAACTGCTGTTAATGCGATACACGCTATGGGCGACTCATTTAGGCCATTCTTTACTTTTCTGGATATAAGCCGTAAATGTACCATTACTGACTTGTTAAGGAAAGTATACCCAACCAAAAAATTAATACTCTAAGATTTTTTCAATCAAAATCAAAGATTTTTTCTTAACATCAAGAAACAAAAAATTAAAAATTAAAATTAAAAATTTATTTTTAAATAAATAAAATAAAATTAAAAATTTATTTTTAATTTAAAAAATTATTGAACTGCTGTTCATGCGATACACGCTATGGGCGACTCATTAACAATAAAGCATTTTAATCATTAATTTACATTAATTTGTATTGGTGAATAATAATATTAGTCCGTAAATACCGATAAATAAAATTTATCATATTTATTTCAATTAATATCGGACGATAAAAAAATATTATTCTAAATGTATGCCCGAAAATTATTTTACTGACCCGGTAAACTTTTTGATAAAGTTAAAATACCATTTTCCGGTATCTTGATGATTTAGTGTCAGGACCTTAAATTCCCGAAAATTTATTTCAAGATTAGAAAACCTCTATTTTGTTTTGATATTTATTGTAAGAAATAGCTTTGTCATTTCTTACATATTTATATATGTATTTGAATATACAGTTTTGTATATAAATATAAGAGATGTCACTAGGGTGTTGAATTAGATGAGAATCTAAAGTAACCATCCCCTCTTAGGGGATTAGGCCCTCGGGCCTCTCTCTATGTATATAAGTTAGTCGTCGATGTAGTGACCGTATACTGTCGCAATGTATTGTGTGTATGATGAGAGTAGATAATATATGAAATAAATAAAGAGTTGGGATGTTTAAAAGAACATAATGAGTGTTATTATTGTAATCAACCACCAACCCTCAACCTATATATTCTAAATCCTTTATGGTAGCAGAGCGTGGTTTCAATTCATGGAAAAGTTGGTGGTTGAAAAAAAAGGCATGGATGGTTGATTTGAATATAATATGTATGTATTTGTATTTATTACGTTTAAAATTAATAACAAAAATAGTATGCGTTCTTTTCTCTAATTAAATAATTACTAAAAATTATTAATTATAATTTAAAAATAAAAATAAGAGAAATGACACAACGATAAATAGATCAGAATATGTTATAAAAGAAGAATTAGAAAAAGAACGCATAAAATAAGATGGCCGAGGACCTATTGTTATGAGACAGCATTTTTAAGTAAAAATCAAAAATGGGCTTTACAGTCACTATCGGCAAAGAGAAGGAAAGAAGTATTCTTCTCCTTTTTCTGTCCGGTGTTCCTAATCTCTCTCCCGCGCTTAGAGAATCCCTGACTCTCTGGGCCGCGTATTTGTACGGTCACTTTCTAAAAGTGACGGAGGGAGTTTCTATGTATATTTCGGGGGCCTAGTGTAAAATACGCTGCCCCTTGCATACTATATTGTGTCTCTCTCGCACTTATATAATAAAAAAAGGAGTTCGTTTTTCGAATATGTATATAAATATCAGAAGTTTGAAAATCAAATATTATTCTCTCAAATATATTATTAACATTTAAAAATATAAATATGATGAAATTCACATAAATTTTTAGACTTTTTCTGAAAAATACTTTCAGATAAATTTTCCGTAAATTTTCTTCAGATGAATTTTTGCAAAAATATTTTCAGATGAATTTTTCCGAATAACAAGTTTTAATAAATAATAACAATTTTTCCAAAAACGTGTTTTCAGATTAGAAAATATTGTCAGATGAATTATGGATAAAATATTTTCAGATGAATTTTCCGAATAACAAAACATGTTTAAAGATTAGTAAAATATTTTCAGATGAATTTTCCGAATAACCAAACATATTTAAAGATAAATAAAATATTTTCAGATGAATTTTCCGAATAACAAAACGTGTTTTCAGATTAGAAAATATTTTCAGATGAATTATCGATAAAATATTTTCAAATGAATTTTCCGAATAACAAAACATTTATAAAGTTTTGTAAAATATTTTCCGATGAATTTTCCGAATAAGAAAACATGTTTTCTAATTAATAAAAAAATATTTTCAGATGAATTTTCGAGAAAAATTATAAGTTGAATTTTCCGATAAAAATATGTATTTGGATAAGTTATCAAAAAATATTTTCATATGAATTTTCGAAAATTATAAGTTTAATTTTCCGCTAAACAAAACAAGTTTTAGGATAAATTTCTCAAAAAAAACTTGCTCAGATAAAAATAAAAAATTTCAGATAAATTTAAATTTTTTTTCGGGTTGAAACTATAGAAAAATACTGTATGACGATTTTTCAAAAAAATTTTTTTTTTTAGCAAAATATTTTCAGATGAATTTTCACTAAAAACATATGTTTGTAGATGCATTATTCATAAAGAATATTTTCATTCGCAATTTTCGAGGAATCTTTTTCAGAGCTGAAGTTAAAAATTACGAATTTTTATGAAATCTTCGAAAATGGGATAGTTTCAAGAATCTTAAATAAATGTATAAAAATCTTCATATTGATTGATTTTCTAAAAATTGAAAAACAATTTTCGTTAAATTAAAATTTAAGTTTCAAAAATTAAGGAAATAAAAATTATAAATAAAAATTATAAATTTGAATTAAGAAAAATCTTTTGAATAAGATATTTTTATATAAATTATATTAAAAAAAAAAAAAAAAAAAAAAAAAAAAAAAAATTTTAAATGAATTTTTCAGATGCATTTTCTTTGAAGTAAAATATTCTAATTCACTGCTTTTGAGAAAATTTTGAAGAAGTTTATAAAGGAAAAATAATTTAAGATTTAGACGTTGAAATATGAGAGAATATATTTGAAAACTTAGAGATATAAATATAAGAAAATGGTGTTATAATTAATTCAGTCAAAATAAAATAATATAAACATTATAATTTGCTCAATAAAATTTAAAAGTTAAATTTTCTTAACTTTAAAATAAATTTTATATTGTGGGAATTGTCTCTGAGTTTAGTGGTTCGTTCATGCTTGCCCTGCGGTTTGAATCATTCTGCTGGATTCGGAGGGAGTTCTTTTCAATATTAAAATAAAACTTCATAAAATAAAATTTTTCAGAAAGATGCTTTGATCTTGAATGTATTTGAAAATAAACAGATGTTCCAAGGCATACATAATCAAAATTTTTTGAGCAAATTATATTAATGCTGGGGTCAATAATAAGAGGAAACTTGTGTTCAGTGTACTCTTTTTATTGATTAATGGAATCAGCAGGATCTTAATTGAGACCCATGCATGTGCGTGCGCAACCCAAAGCTGACTGATTTCTGTGATAAAATCAGAGAATCAAATGTCTGTGAGTGGTGTGCATGTGTGGTGTTCACAATGAGAAAATCTGATTTCCCTTTCTATTTAGCGCAGCTTTATGTTCGGTTGCCCTAAATCAGAAATTGGAAATATTACTCTATTAAATCTAAAAGAAGAAAATTATCTGGTACTTAAGAGGTAAGCTAAAAATAGCATTTATTGATGTAATTTGCCTTAGGACGATGTTATAGGCTTCTAAAATAAAATAAAATAAAATATCAAAACAAAGAACATATTTAATAGAGAATATTTCCAAAAACCAGAACAGATGGCTAAGTAATTAAAATTTTGATGCTTTTCAGATGCATATAAATAATTGTAAATGACAATTTAAGATGAAAAAGGGTTGATCCAGAAGATGGTGACCTTAATGATAAATGTAAAAATATTATTAAAATTATATTTAAGTTAGACCATCTAAATTTGACTGAAAAATAAATTAATAAATTGTTAATGAATCAAAATATATTTGAAAGAGGTGATTTGAGTTAGGATCTCAAATCAAATAAAGAAGTTATTCAGTTGATACTTACTGGGATAGAGTTCCAGGTGGTAATAAGAGGTAAAATATTCAGATGAAAAATTCAGAAGTAAAATATTTAGAAGGAACACATTGGGTTAGAAACCTAGATTGTGTAAAGATGAAGAGTGTTTAACGGAAGAGTAATAGACGTCAGATCTGAAATAAGAGGATATGTAAGACGAAAAAGATGAGAAAGCCAGATAATTATTCATACCTAAAATTAAAAATTTATTTTGATTCACAAACAAATAAACTTGAAATACAATTTAACCATTTTACAAAAGAGAGAGATACAAATAGAATTTAGACTGTACATAAATAAATAAATAAAAAAATACGATTGTGAAAATATAATGGGTCTATGTAACTGACGTATAAGTAGCCCATAAATAAGACGTAAAACAGGTCCATATATAGGAGGTAAAATAATGCCCATAAAAATCAGAGGTAAAATAAAATTCTATAAATCTAATGCGCAATCAGATTCATAAATCAGAGGTAAAATAATGTGCATAAATTAGACTTCAAATTTGGCCTATTAATCAGACGTAAAAATATATAACAAGAGGTTAAGAGATATAAAAATTACATTATAATTAATGTTACATTCAATTAAATTTTAGTATAATCCACCATGCCTAACTTAATTAAAATAAGATTCAAGATGTCATAAACTTGAAAATTAGAACATCCAGAGAAGATTGAAGTTTCAAAAAATATAGTAAGTAGACTGAAAATTAGAAGTATGAAGAAGTTTTAGAATTAAGATTTGAATGAAAAATAGAAAAACAGAAATTTTAAGACTAGTAATCTTGAAAAATAACAAAATTATCCTCATACACATAAATCTAAATATGCAGATCTAAGTCTAAATATAAAGAATAGCATTAAAGAGGTTTAATAAAAAAAAAAAACAGAGAGGTAACAAAGTTGAATGGGTACAATTATTAAAAGGTACCATAAAAAAAAAAAAGGTTTATAAGAAGTAAAAATTGAAAGATTTTTACGAGTAATATCAGAGGTAGCCTAGAAAAGTTGAAACTATCAGGTTACTGTGATTTGGTGAAAAGATGATTTTAAATGTAATTATCATTATGCTAAAAGATTATTAAGGTTTATGAGAAAGTTTTATTAATATGATGATGCATTCTTGAAGGCAATTAAGAAAACATAATAACATGTATTATAAAGTATTAATATGAAAAAATGAGTCAGATTTAAAATAAAAATTAAATATATAAAATAAATGTATATTAGTACAATGCAATGAGTTTTCAAGGCAATCGCAGAAAAGGATGTGGTTCTGCGATTGGGAGGGAGAAATTGGAATAACTCATTGGTTAAAAGTATTGATTAGAAAAGTAAGACTTAATTAAAAGATGAAAAATAATACGATTAAAGTTAAAAAGATGAAAAATAAAATTTCAAGGCTCAATTAGTTTAATAAAATAAACTGAATTTGCGATACAATATATTCACCTATAAATACCTAGAGGTTTTAAAAAGAATGACATTTTGTGATATATTGATAATTAGGATTGCCATAAAAGTATTAGAAGGTTAAGTTACCTAAAACTTTGCTATATTTACAAAGTTAAGCTGTAAGTAAAATTAAAGTAAAGTTCCAAAGCAACAAAGGTTAAGTTTTCTATTTATGATATCTGCTCTTTAAGCTTGATTGTCAGAAAATCAAAAACAGCTTATATTCGATTACATTAACTCAGGTCTTCAATATTTAAGCGAGAAAAATAAGAATTATGTGTAAACGACTTCAATGTAGTACAAAAAGCCTGGCTCCTAAGAAAACTATGATGATAAAGTAACCAAAACAATTTAAAGATGCAGTTTGAAGTTTTAGGAAAATAAAGGTTTGTTTAAAAGATTATATTTAAAATTGGTAGAGGTTATATTAATTTGTCGAATTTCAAAAATGTAATAAATATACCTAAAGAATAAGCTAACAATTTAAAAATCTCCTAATAAACAAATACAACATGTATAAATAAAAAATCAAGAAAACACATGTATAAAAATTAAATTAAAAATCTGATTTAAAGTTGAAGTATAAATTAGATTTAGAAATTTTCAGATGGTTGTTAAAATAATATTTCTAAATAATGATATTTAAAGAAAAGTATCTCTTAAATTTAAAATGCAAAAATGAAAGGATTAATTCTGTATTCTCTAAAATAAATAAATAAATAAATAAAATTTATAGAGTTGACTAAGATGGTTGTTGAAAGAATAATCCTGAGTTTTCTTTGAAATACGTAAGTAAAAATGTCAAAGTTAAAATAGGAATCTAAAGCAGCAATATAGGTAATAGATAGAAAGAAGTATCAAAGATGTTTTAAATAATTACTAAATCATCAAAAATATGTAAATAAAATTAGTGTACGTAATTAAATTTAAACGAGGTAATAAATTTAGAAGATTTAGAGACTTTGAATTTTTAAGAATTAGACAGTTTTCTAAATACAAAAGTCTAAATGAAATAATTAGAAGGATCTGAATATAAAATTAAATGCAGAAAGTTTAGAAATAAGTTATGATAATTTAGAAATACTCTTGACAGAATATTAAAAGAGATTTAATAATAAAAGAAGTTATATAGTTAAAATATTAAAGAGCATTCTAGAAATTAAAATTCATGAGTAAATAAAAATTATAAGCTAATATATTTGTTTGTAAATATTATTAAAAGTTCATTATATGAAGCTATTATATCTATAAACAAAAAGTTATAGTTATAGAGTTAAGATATTTTTCTTTCAGAAGTAGTAAGAATTTATAGGATGATAAATTATAAAAATTTAACTTGCTGTAAATGATTTCAATCATATGTTAGATATATAAATTGGTTCAGGTGAAAATTTAAACAGAGTCTATATATAGAGAAAGTGCAATGAAAAGAAGAAAAAGTTGAAAACAATTAGCAGAAGAAGAAAAATATACATGAAACTTACAAACATAATTTTCATCTAATGAAAACTAAGATAATAAGAAGATTACAAAATGGCAGAAATTCTAGTACAGTATCTGTAGAAGAATTTCAAAAGAAATAGTAGCCTTACAGTAATAGTTGTTTTGTCAGAGTGAGAAGGTGTCTTGAAAGCATTAATAAAATGTTTTAATTATTTGAAAAAGGCTTCTAATCAATAGAAAGAGTTTTGAAAAAGTTTAAAGAATTGAAAACAGCTGCAAGACTTATAACTAAAAGTTACTTAAAGAAACCTATTTTTAATTGAAAATGGAACTAATATTAAAATGAATCTCTGTCACAAATAAGCTAATATTAGTTTAAGAAATAATATGGGCTCCAGTATGTTAAGTCAGTAATATGGACTTCAGTAACTTAAGTCAAAAATCATCTAGTCAACTTGTAAAGAAGTTATAAATGAATATAGTCATATAATTTGTTTTACTTGCAATTAATTTTTATTATTATTTTGACTTTATATAATTTGTTATATAATTTAAATTTTAAAGATGTTTATGTATTTGTCTGTAAATAAAAGATACCTCTCATATACCTAATAAAACTAATATGAACGTAAAAGAAATTTTCAGATGTATAAATTTCAGATGCATAAATTTCAGACGTACAAATTTCAGATGTATTAATATCAGATGTATCAATTTATAACTAAATGATTAATTTATAATCAATATAAATTTCAGATGTACAAATTTCAGATGTATTAATATCAGATGTATCAATTTATAAATAAATGATCAATTTATAATCAATATCAATTTCAGATGTGTAAATTTTAAGATATATAAATTTCAGATGTATAAAATTTAAGACGCATATAAAATATAAGACGTATAAAATTTCAGACGAATAAAATTCAGTCATGTAATAATTAAGATGTATTATAAATAAAAATTAATCTTATAATATGTCAAAACTAGTATATTCAGAATTGACAAAGGGAGGGAGTGTAAGAAATAGCTTTGTCATTTCTTACATATTTATATATGTATTTGAATATACAGTTTTGTATATAAATATAAGAGATGTCACTAGGGTGTTGAATTAGATGAGAATCTAAAGTAACCATCCCCTCTTAGGGGATTAGGCCCTCGGGCCTCTCTCTATGTATATAAGTTAGTCGTCGATGTAGTGACCGTATACTGTCGCAATGTATTGTGTGTATGATGAGAGTAGATAATATATGAAATAAATAAAGAGTTGGGATGTTTAAAAGAACATAATGAGTGTTATTATTGTAATCAACCACCAACCCTCAACCTATATATTCTAAATCCTTTATTTATTTTTACCGAGATTTTTAGTGATCTCAAAAACTGCTTGGCAGAGTAAAATTACTCCTATATTACAATTTTTAATTTTTTAGTTCACCACCATCTTGTCTGCCCGAAAAATTATTTCGATATTTTAAAATGAAAATTTAGGCCCTTAAATCATTTTATCGACTTAGTAAATAAATTTTTTAAGTTATTATTCTACGGTAAATTTTACAGTCTGCCACCTTGAATTCCCGAAATTTTATTGTTAGGACAAAAATTTCGAATCATAAAATCTACAATTCCTAAAAATTAAAAAGAGATTTTTATAAAATTATATGTAGCTGAAAGAAACTAAAAAGTATTTATAATTTATAAAAAGAGTAAATAACTTCAATATAACAAATAAAATACTGATGAAAACAGATTGACCAATAAATTGATCCAAAATGTAAATTAAAAATTCGTATTTGACTTTCAAAGAATTTTGAGAACTTTGGCAGGGTGTTACTTCAAAATTTACTTTTTCATATTAATTTTATCATATGCCCAGACACCCAAAAAGAATTTGAACCAATTGTAGGAAGTGAAGTGGGTCAAAATTAAACGGTAATCAATGAAAGAGTGTTCATTTTGAAGAAAAAAAAATAATTCAAAATTTCAAGGGATCTTGACCCACCTAATTTTTTCATAAATTGATTAAAATATATATTCAACTATGTACTCAGAAATATTTTGGACAACAATAGGTGGGATAAAAACCCGCGAAATTCTAAATAATCTGTTTTTCCTAAAATGAAAACTCGTTTCATTTTGACCAATTTTACCCCCTTGAAATGATCCCAAATACTTTTTAGGAGTCTCGACACGTGTTAAAATTAATACTAAGAAATAAAATTACACCCTCAATGTGTACAATTACAATCTAAAACCCTGTCAATGATCTCAAAATGCTTTGAAATTCAAACACAAATATTTTATTTATATTTTGATCAAAAAATAAATAAATCATAAAACCTTCAAAACTATGGGCGAAAAAGCCAACATCAGTAGTCATAAGACCTTCAATTCCTAAGAGTAATAATGAAACAACCAATAAACAAAATTAATTTTATGCTGTAAAATTTGAATTCTACTTAATATTACGATTTGCTTTTATTAGAAATAATTTGAATTTCTAATGAATAGTAAATGAACGAAGTCAGTTATATCCAACATTTTGAAAATAACTGCCACTCAGCTTAAATGTATGTAAAAATAATGTAAGAAACTATGCATGAAATTATTATTTTTTTCATCTTAAGAGAAAATGACTAAAATTTGGCAACTTGATATCGACGTTCAAAAAAATAAAAATAAAAAAATTACATTGAGCTTGTAAGAGGTCCTGTAAGTTTGCCCTCCAGCTTGCGATCCCGAAAACGAAGATTGTACTGCTGCCCCGTCGAATGGTTTTCACCGAAATCGATGTAAATGTCGACGCGTCATCGCGATGGTGGAAATCCTCACACAATCCAAGCCAAAACATCAGTTAAGTACCCAGGAGTTCAGCTTGACATCAACTTGACCTTCCGGGAATAATTTCAAAGGACGAGTGAAAAGGCCACGTTAGTCGCATCCTTCCTGTCAAGGCACATGGCCAACATAGGGGAACCTAAACCAGGGAAGCGAAGATGTGGTGAACTCTATTCTGCTTTACGGATCGAAAATTTGGGTGGAAGCCACCCATATCAAGAAGAACAGATATAAGATCTGCTCTATACAAAGGCAGGTGACACTTAGGATCGCCAGCGCTCACCAAACGGTATCACTGGAGGCTATCCAGGTGATAGCTAGTGTCCTATCCATTGACCTGCTAGCGTTGGAGCGAAAATACATCTACGACAGTATAGATGAGCGCGAAGTGGCTTCCACTCGTGCCCGCTCCAATACTATGATTGAAGGGCAGAGACACTGCAATATTGACAAAAACGGTCGGTGGACGAACAGACTAATTCAAGATCTGGAGGCCTGGACGAGACGCAGATATGGGGAGGTGGACTTCCATCTTTGGATGAATTTGACACCGTACAGCATACATTTTTTGGATGTATGCGCTACTCAGAGGGGTGCCCACCCTTCCCAAATTGAAGGCCGGAGAAAGTGGTCCCGGAAATGCTACGGAGTCGTGTAAATTGGAACAAAGTAGCAGAGTACGTGAGGGCCGCCTTGCTTAAGAAAAAGGAGGAGGGCTTCTATTGTAGAGAGCTCTCCAGACCCTGGGCAGGGGGCAGACAGCAGACATTTGCCTAGGCTGCGCGTCCCAAACCGAAGTTAATACCTGAAAAGAGAGTCCTGGTATGGGGCAGAAAGCGCAGGGGGAAGGTTTTTAAATTGTGTAGTCAGTACGAATCTGACCCAAGTTTCCTAGTTATAATGTGTACTCCGCAGTTAGGCGGTCATAAAAATTTGCGGGTCTTTAAGGCCCGCAAGCACTCAATGATTGATGCAAGACTCATATATTTTCTCCCTTAAAAAAAAGGGATGACACTAATAATCTACATAGCTCATATCAAAAGTTGATCAATGTTCTTTAATTTTATAGTAGAAAATATTTTTATCCACAAAATAACTTGTTAATATTGGTAAAATATATAAACAATCATTATTGAGTGCGGGCTTTATGGAAGGTTCCCCTTCTCTCAATGCTAATCTTTAGAAAAAATTAGCGCCTCTGGTGGTCATGCTTGTAACGTCGTGTGCAAGCGCGTATATTCCCGTTTTCTTATTGGTTAACTAAATTTTTAGAGTTTAAATTAGGGGTCTTCCATAAATGACGTCCAGGGTTTGGGGGTAGGTAGGTTCATCTTAAAACGTGACGATTTGGACAAAGGAGAAGGTACGATAAATGATGAATCAGACGTCCATGAATTTTTTTATGAAAAATTTTTTTTTTTTTAATTTACAGTTGATCAATAATAAAAACAGAAAGAAACAAGTAAAAAAAAAAAAGTTCTCCAAATTTATTGCAATAAAAATTTTTTTTTTCTTTGATATCTTAATTTTTTTTATTATGGATAATAAAAGAGATCAATTGAAAAAATTATTCCGAAATTAAATATTTTAATATGCTTATGGAAATATAATACATCATAAAAAAACCTTTTTTTTTATATCAAGTATTTTTAAATTAAAAATAAACAATTACGAAATAAAAATTCTTTCTTTTTATAAAGCCTCTTTTTTTCTTTGAAATTCGATTATGTACACTATTAAATAGTGTACATAATCAAAAATTTTTTTCTTGGGGTCAAATATTTTTAATTTATAATTATATTTTTATTACTACATAGAATTAACAAAGTTTTAAAATTTTATTATACTTTATAATATATACATATGGGTATACCTATATATAATTCAGATTTCTATTTAAATCATAAAATTTTTTTTTAACTTATAAAACTTGTATAAAAAAATTCATTTTTTTTTTCTAGGGGGGTGATAAAATAAATTTGTGACGTCCGAAAGGGGAGGGGGTTCAACTTTTGTGTGACAAATCAGACAAGGGGTAGGAAGGTCTCAAAAACCTTGGACAAAAAATCGTGGACGTCATTTATGGAAGACCCCTTAGCGCGACCACCAGAGGCACCGTTTTTTTACATTCAGAGAAAGGGAAATATGAGAAGGCCCGCACTCAATAGATATCACATAAATGAAGTATTGATTTCATATCGATTTATAAGAGTAGTACACTCGGCTCAATTGATGGCTTCCTATAAATTTTAAAGCAAATTACACGCTTTAATAAGGTTTGACACTTTTGAAGTATTTTTTTTTTTATTTTTATTCTAAAAACATGTGTAAATTTTAAAATTTTCATATAAAATAATTTTTTAAGTTTATTTATTGAAAGTAGGCTTGAACGAGAGAGAAAAATTTGCCGATTAAAAGAAAATTTGATTTTGAAAATCGATCAAGTATATCAAGAGCTATACGCAATTAAAGATTATCAAATTGAAATTTTTTTCGAATATAAAAACAATAATTTAAAATATATTCTATTCAAAAAAAAAAGTGAAATAATATATTTAGGTAACCTGTATACGGGCGATAATTAAAGTGAAAATTGATAAATGATAATTTTTAATTGCGTATAGCTCCTGATATACTTGATCGATTTTCAAAAATCAAATTTTCTTTTAATGAGCAAATTTTTCTCTTTCATTCAAGCCTACTTTCAATACATAAACTTACAAAAATTATTTTATATGAAAATTAAAAAATTTACACATGTTTCAAGAATAAAAATAAAAAAAAAAAAATAACTAAAAAGTGTCAAACCTTATTAAAGCGTGTAATTTGTTTAAAATTTTTAGGAAGCCATCAATTGAGCCGAGTGTACAAGTACAATTACTCACACTACACAAATTAATATATGAAACACTATTGTAATAATACGCACAGAATGTGACAGGGGCCTGATTCCGTATTTACATCTATCTATCGCTGCGATAAATATAACGCGCGAAAATAACGATAGGATTTTATCAAATTGAAAAAGCACAAAAATTACTAACTTTCCAAAAAACATTATATTCCTTTAGTAGTGCTGCCAACTTATGTCAATTAAACATTTATTTGCTTTACGTTGCATGTACAGTTACAGTTTTTTTGGTCTACCTTATTTGAAAAAGTTTATTACACTATTTTTTATTACTAAAAAAAGAATAATTTAAAATTTTATTTAAGTATATTAATTGTAATAATATAAAAAAGATAATTTTAAATAAATATTTATTAGGAGACAAATCTATTTTAAAAAAAATATTTTTTAATTTATTTGAAAATTTATAAAATTTTGATTCATAACTGAACAGTGGATGATTATAAATTCTAAATACTTATTTATTGCTCTTTTATATATGTCTAGATAATCAAGGGAAAATTTAAATAAAGTTGCTAATCTTTTGTTTTAAGTGAATATGTGACTAAATAAATAGGATAGTTAAAGATACGCTTAGAAAATATGAATAGTCATTTTTTGAACGAGGGAAAAAATGAAGATTTGGCTTTCAATGTTGTACGCGAGAGAGCGTAGCGAATGAGTATAGACAGTATTGAAAGTAAAATTTCCTTTATTTTTTCCCGTTGTTTAAGGTAGCTCTCGCATAAAGACTGTAGTTATAAGACTTAGTAGTTATTCTCGTAACGTAATATAAATTTTACTATGAACATTTTTTTTACTAACTTTTTTAAATATGTTTATTAGAAATATAGTATTTTTGTAACGCTATCTTCATATGTATAGCATATCGACGAGTTTATGTGAATGAAATAGTGGTCTTTTATTGATGTGAGATAAAATTTTTCTTGGTAATGTAAGATGATACAGCATTTATTGCACTAGTACATTTTAAATTACTACAAATTTTTGACCTTGCACATGATAATGATAAAAAGATATTATCAAAGAACGTATTTTAATCAAATAAATTATAATTAAAAGCTAAAATAAATCATGGTATAAAAGTAAATTGATTAATTTTAAAAAAGTAAATCGATTAGTATGGAATAAATTTTTTTGTTTTTTTAAGTATTATACTTATTAGTCATGGTCGTAAATGCAATACACAATATTAAGATGTTGTTACAAAAAATATACTATGCTGCACATAAGTGGAAATGTCCACTCTTAAAATAAAATAGCGCCAAATCTATCTCTCTCTAAACTTCTTAATTCAGACGACACCGCTAGAGTGTTGTCGCCTGAACTAAGCAGTTTAGAGAGAGATAGATATTGCACTATAGCACCTTTCTCTCTCTTAAAAAGACCCACGTAATTATAATGGGATGTTCTTATACAATATCTCGATTGTAACGCGTTACTATAGAACGCTGAAGACGCATGGTTCAGAGGAAAGATAAAAAAACGAAAGACAAAGCGCTGACGCTCTCAACCATGCTTCTCAACCATGCCTATATCAGCATACAATAGTATCTAATTACTATATTTACTATATTTTTTCAACAATTAACATATAGTATGTATCACTTTTATGATTTCTGGTATAAAAATGTAAATAAAAAATCATTCCAAATCTCCGATTAAAAAAATTGTATAATCAAAATCATTTTATATAAAAAAAAATTATGGTAAGGAAAGAAATGTTTGTTGGATAATTGGATTGTCCTATAAAAGAGTGTCGGATAATAGCGACTTTACTAATATCGCTGAAGTTTCATACGCTTTACTATATAAATTTTATAAAATTTTTCTATTTTTATAATTATTATACAGACAAATATTTATGTAAATATCCAGTAACAATAATTAGAAAGGTAACATAATAATAACTAATATTAATAGTATGCTGTTTTTAATATGTGTAAATTTGTAGATTTTGGTAATCTTCATTATAAGAACTAACCGTCAACAAGTATTTAATAAATAATTATTTTTTTTCTGGATTTAATCGTTTGTTCATTAAATAATTTCATAATTCATAATGTCCAGCATATATCTTAAAACTATTTTATCAGATTTAAATTTTGCTAAAAAATTTAAAAGCAGCCCAAAGTATCGAATATTCAAAGTAACTTGGGTGTATTTTAAAAGTTTATACTCTAACTATCAGGAACCTGATTAACTATAAAGTTATAGAAATTTGAAAATTATTTTAGAAATTTTATTAAATTTTATAACTACTCAAGATTTCTATATTTATTCAGAATGTTTAATAAGATGTGTAAGATTTATTTACTTAATGGAATGGAAAGATTTTTGAAATGTATTTCTAAAGAAATTAATTTTTATACAATAAGAAGAATTTAAAAAATGTCAGAGCAAAAAATTTTAAACAACTCATCTATATATCAAAATCCGGTTTTTACTTCCAGATGTGACTTTTCTAAGACTATTGATGATTTTTTTTTTTATTTTATAAGTTAAATGAATAAATATGTATAATATGTGATTATTTATTTTGTGACTTATATCATAATACTTCCCCTAACTAAAATTTGGTTACACGGTTTAAAATTGTAAAGTTTATTTACCAATGTCTTTCTTTTAGGTATATCGTCTTCCAAACTCTCATTGAATTTTAGAAATTCTTCTGGATTAGTGATTATATTTTCAGCAGTAATTAGTATGTTCTCCTCAGAGATTGCAGCTTCTCTATTATACTCTTCTAGTATGGCTAAAAAAAAAATTCATATTATTAATAATTCCACTTGAATACCATATTTTTATTCCATTAATACAAGAATAATATTATCTCGGATAAAACGAAGGAGGATTTATTATATACGAAAATATTTTATAGTTTATACCCGAGATATTTTTGACTGAAAATGAAATTGAATTAACACACATAAAAAGTCTCTAAAAAAATGCACTAAAATCTTTACTAACTTTATCTTTTAAGAGTCAAAACAAGTTTCTTAACTGTAACTAGCAGTCTATAGATTATTTCCAAAAAATCTTTGTTCTTTGTGAAACTTTATTAATATTTTTTTGAAACGCGCTCTTTCAAGTCCCACTGCTAGAATGGCTTAAGTTTGTAAAGTTTTATATTTAATAATAAATTTTCATTTAATAATAAATAATTTTTTTTGAAAATTTGAGCGATCCTGTAGGAAAATTGAAGCAGGTTATCTATGAAGTGTACATAATTCATAAATAAATCCTTTTGAACTTTGGCAAATATTAATTTCTATGCAAATAAACAATTTATTATTTTGTATTTTAGTTGCTTTTTAGATTAAAATTAGATTTTCACAAATCAAAGAAAAAGCACAATTGATTAATTATGAATTTACATTGTGTTAAAGATTATTGATGCAAAACCAGAAAAGGAAGGTACGAGATAGGGCCAAAATTTTTTTTTTAATTTTGCCAAAAATAAATCGTAAACAAAAAATTACTACATTCTTATTTACACATTATAGTCAAAATCATATGATAAAAAATTAGTGCAAGCATCCCTTAATGTCCGCGGCTTTATAGTATCCGCGGTAAGCATATATTGCAACATCCCTTAATATATACACGAACTCATCTCTTATTATACGCAGTTATATTATTTATTTTGTTTTCAAAACATTGTAAAATTTTTATTTTAACTTTCTCAATCTCAATTGTTTTCTAATTAAAATTATTATGTTTAAATTTTGTGTGTAATGTTTTTTTAATAAGTTGAATGGGATGGTTTAACTTGTCCGAATCCGTAGAATCGGATAGCTTACAAATCTTTAATTTGAAGTTTTGATATCAATTGTGCATTTATATATTAACATGGAAAATTTTCATTGGATGGGGTATTTGAAAAAGTTTGGCTCGCAGGGGGGTTGAACAAGTGACGTTTTTAGGGGGTTTTGAGTCAGGACCTGATTAGGACCTGATAACAACAATAACTTAGAATACTTTAAGTTTATGGACTTAGGATAGTATATATTTCAGAATTTATTGTAATTTCGGTTTTTGGATTTATTACTGTTATGAGTAAACATGTTCCATGCTCGTTGGTTGTGTAGTTACACAAACCGAGTATAAATTTTCTGATACAAGACATGAAAATTTTATTATTTTAAAGTTAGCCTTGATTTAATTTGAAATCGGTTTGAGTAAAATTAATTGAGATTAGTTTATAAATGTTTCATCATGCATATCTAACATAAGTATGTTATTCCCTTACAAGGTAAATAGAATTTGTGAACCATTAATTATTTAACTCAAACCGACTCCAAATAAAATAAAGGATGTTTCTGAATAAAATTTTCATGACATTCTGCAGTACATTTTATAACAGAAATATTACTAAAACTTCAAAATCATCGTTGCAAAAGATATCTCAATCCGCGAAACGCAAACTTCTCTTGTTTCGGCGTAACATATATTTGATAATGATCAAATAAATTTCATACTTTTTGGAAAAAATCTTTGTTCTTCAGAAACCTAACCCCCAATTTTTCATAAAGATACCTTAACATATCATGTGTTATTATCCGCGGTTTTAATTTCCGTGGCAGTTATTTGGGAGATAACCTCCGTGGATATCAAGGGATCCCTGTACTATTTAACTTCCAGGAAATAATGCAGCTATTTAATAATGATCGTTTAAAAGCAAAAAAAAAAGTACTCAAAATCATTTTATGTGTAAATCTACTCTTCAAACATTAGCAACTTGATTTGACTCTAAGCATTTCAAAAATTATTAGTATTAAATTCAAAGCAATATACCTAATCCCTCAATAAGGTAGTCAGTTACTCTGTTTTGAGTTGATGTATGGTCTGTTGTAAAAAATTAAATTTTTTTTAGCTTAAATAATATCATTTTATCGAATTTTGATAGAAAGTTTGAGAAAAAAATGCTCGTTGGTTGTGTGAAACTGTGTACACCGTTTATTTAAATATAATAATTTACTAAAATAATTAATACAATATCGTATACAATTCATGGCAATAGGGGACTTGCATCAAAAATTTCATGTATATTTTTAAAAAATTTGATATTTATAAAAACTTTTTATTTTTTTATTTTTTCAAAATTTTGTTTATTTAATTTTTTATTAATTATTAAAAACTAAACAAAAATTTGAAATTTTATCATGTGACTTAAAAAAACTGTTACGTCACAACACCTCTTGTATTGCTTTGTCTCTTTTTCACTTATTTATGTTTTGAAAAGTGTTAGTAAATAAACGTAACCTGTACCTAATTACATTAATTTTATTTTGGACTTGTTTATAAAAAGATTTTAATCTAAAAAGTTATTAAAATTATTAGCTATTGAATGCAATAATATTAAAAACACAAAATTTTTCCGAGTAAGTGCATTTACAGTAAGGAAATTACTTACAATAATAGTATTCTTACATGTGTGCGTTAGAAACTGTGTATTTCTTAAAGGGTGTTATGACGTCATATCACGTGACTACGCTTGTGAATTCATTTCGAATTTGCGTTTTTTTTCGAGTTTTTAATTAAAATTTATGAAAAAAATATATTACTTGCAACAATTGCAAATGACTTGAAACGTAAAGAAAATTTAAAAAAAACCATTTTTTCTTTTCTTTTTCCAAAATTTTCTCAAATTTCATCATACCGATGTACGCATACCCCAAGTAAGCGGGAAAAAAATTTTTTTTAAATTTTCTTTACGTTTCAAGTCATTTGCAATCGTTTGACGAGAAAAAAAATTCCGTTAGTTACAAGCGGAATTCCGCTTGCCGCAAGCGGATTTTTTTTTCAGTGCAGATAAAACTTTTCTCCCATTTATTATCTAATTTGTAATAGTACATTACGCAATTACGGAGGAAAAACGAACTTCCGCCCCTGCGTGGATAACCCCCGAGGCGCAGCCGAGGGAGTTATACCACTCAGGAACTGGCGTTCATTTTTTCTCCCGTGATGCGTATACTATTTTTCTTTCTATCTATCCGAAAGTGCGTTTATTTTAAATTATTTTTTTGATTTTTCAGGTATACATAAACTTCTTTTTCAATGGCTGCTGGCATTTGGAGCCCGAGTGAAACGAGGGCTCTTGGCCGACGGCAGCCATTGAAAATTGAATAATAATTATATTATATAGTTGAATATAATTTTCAAAATTTAAAGTATTAAAATTAGAATTATACACAATTATTAATAAAAGTACACAAATATTAAATATAAACAAAAGCGCAAATATTATATGATTGTGTTAAAAACGGAGTCTCGACGGCACATACAGTGCACATACAATACACTTATATTATTATATTATTTTATCTGATTTTATACACATTCATTATGTTTATAAATTTTATTAATAAAAGAAATAAAAAAAAACACAATTTATTCCCCACATACATTTTATTAATAAAAATATTCAAAATAAAATTTATCATTAACGATATTTTCTTTAAATTTTTTAAAACTATTCACCACATGGCATACTAAAATATACTACATACATAAATACCTAGCACTTATAAAATATTATATTTTATAGTAGTTATAATTTTATAATAATATATGTTAATAAAATAGATTTTAAAATAAGAAAATTTATCTCGAAAATGCATGCATTTTAAAGTCGAAGACAGAGATTATAGGTTATACATATATTATTTATTTGTTTACAAAAATATTTTCTTGTCAGCGGCCAGAAATCACGTATTTCCCACCACTGACGAAGAAAAATCGTATACGACTTTAGTCCATAAATAAAGTATGGCCCAAATCGCAGTTTACCAACATCGGATTCACCTCGGATGGTAATTTACGTGCGATTTGGGCAATTCTTTACTTTTCTGGATACGGGATCGGAATATACTATTACGGCTCTGTCTCCTTTGCTTTCTGCTTGCTTTTTTTGCTTCCCTTTCTGTAATACTACTAGCGCGCTCTACATTTTAACGGGGAGTAAAAAGATACGCTTCCGACCTTGATATCAGGCTAGGAAGTAAGCACTTTCGGGTAAGATAGGAAGAAAAATAATTAAAACTAGCATTGATAGGGCTTCGCGACGTACAATAAAAATATCAATTATCGTATACCATGGACGCTAGATGAAAGGACCCCAAGTACCGTGTTAGTTAAGTGAGGCTAAATCAAATTCTTATACATGTAAAATAGGGTCTGGAAAATTGGGTCTGGCTCAATTATTTAGCCTCAGTAATTAATATAGGCATTTTTTTATTAAATTATCGTAAAAAATTAAATTTCAAACTACATGCACTCAAAATTTTTTATCTAAGGCAAAAATATAATTTATAATATTAATTTCAAATTTTCCTCAATTTATAACCTGAAATCATATTATGCTTGGGGTCCTTTCATCTAGCGTCCATGATCGTATACTATCGTACCGATTTTTGATACGATATCGATGCGATATTCCTTTTTTAGAATTTGTGGATATTTTGTTTAGCCGATAATATTCAAAATATTACATTGACTTAAAAAAAAATCCAATAATATTAGCTAAAATCCACCATTATAAAAACAAAATTAAAAAAGAATTTCATTGAGCTCAAACAGAACTTTGTTTCTGATAAAATAAAAAAGAAATAAGTAACTGAGAAAGCGAAAAATTTTAAAACATGAATTAATTTAAAAAAGGCTGGATTTAATTTGTTTGAGTCTTCTTGTTTGTTAAGACTATTTTTTTGGCTTTTTATGTAGAAAGATTCTGAAAAAATGCGTTTATGATAATGCTGTTCAGTATCTAGAACCTTAACACCTTTCCAATTAAATTTATGACCTAATTTTCTATGTTCAGTAACAACACTGTGTTTATCATCATCTAAGCTGTAATTGTCAAAATGTTCTTTTAATCTTACACCTAATTCACGTTTGCTTTCACCTACGTATGAGGCATCACAATTCCTACATTCAATATTGTACACTTTATTAGGTTGTTGAAATTTATTTAATTTGTCTTTGTCTCTAACAATTACTTGACTAAACATCAATTTCTTAGAATTAACCTTAATAAATAATAATAGCAAAATTTTATATAATTGGTATAGGAAAGGCACATCTTCTAATAGATTTGTTTAATTATCATGCAATAAATAAATTACGACACAATAATTAACTTTTATATTTAAATAATTATGAATCTTTATTAAAGTGAATACAATATATACAGTGAATCATAATGTCTTCACGTGTGACCGGCCGTAACAAAGTATAAAACAGAAGCGAGAGGAGCTAAAAGACATCGATAAATCGTGGGTCCTTTTAGTCCCTCTCTATAATATTAATTACTAATAACGTGCGTGAAGCGCTATCTCTTAGTATAAAAATTAAGGTGCATAATAACTGAACATACCGCACCCCTTGCAGAACTATGATCTGCAATGTATTGACTTATATGCAGCTATTACAAAGAAAGTTTGAAAAAAAACTTTATCGTATCAACATGTTTGACTAAACGTTAGTGGTTTATGAATGCAGAAAATTAAAACATAATAAATTAATCAAATATTTTGTTACGATTTACAAATAAAAATAATTTAAATTTAACGTTTTGCTATTCAGTTTTACTATAGTTATTTTTCTATAGTTTGCATTGAACAAGAGTGGAATAATATTTTTGTTATATTAAAGTTTTTCTGTTATTTATAAATAGTGTACAATATTTTCTTGTAAGTTACATATGTTGTTATTGTGTATTTGCCTTAGCAAAGGTAATTATTACATACAAAAAAAGAATAAATAAAATAAAATATTGCTCCCTTATACGTCGAAAAATTATAAATTAAAAAATTGAAATAAATAATGAAAGAATCAATTTTTGAATCACATTAATAGGGTCATGATTTTGACCCCCTCCTGGGTCGAAGTCAGAGCTAGCTGTGAAGGTATGCGAGTTTCCAGAGTGTATTGTAGTGTGATGCTTGCCCTTACATTCAAAACATCTAGAACTACTAGTACAGTGCAAAACTGTGTGATCACCTGATAAGCAGTTACAGCATCGATTTTTCTTGAGAATTAGCTTTTTGCGATCCTTGATATCCAAATTTAAGTATTTACTACATTTTTTAGTTAGGTGGTTTCCGTCACAACACCAGCACTGAGTAAAGATTTCTTTTTCTTTAGCATTCTGTGAGTCGTGAGTAACTATTTTCAATTTGTTTTGTTTATTTTTGTTGGAGATTTTTGATGGATCGTCAACTTTAGCATCTTCTAAACTGTGGGTTCTAATTTCCAAGAAAGAGGTCAAGTTTTCATACGTTGGAAACTTCTTTTCCTTTTCTTGTTGAATGGCCCAGCTTTCTCTTGTGTCGCTGTCTAAGCTCTTGGCCAGTAAATGTACAAGCCAAAGGTCATAGCGATCAACAGGACACTCAAGTTCTTTTAGTCCTTTAACTGCTTCTTCAATCTTATCGACTAAGTTACTTAATTGTGCGGCTGACTTCTGGGGCACTTTGGGAAGATTTATCATGGATTCAAAATGCGTGTGTAGCCTAACCTTCTTATTGTCATATCTGCGTTCCAATTTTTCCCAAGCTACTTGGTATTTGCACCTATCACTTTTGTACCTTTAAGTGCTTGTGCTGCTGGACCCTCTACATTATTAAGTAGATGCTGGAGTTTAATAATGTCTGTGGCTCTTGGATCAGCAGCCATGGCTGCAGTGAACAACTCTCTAAAGCTTTCCCAATTGGTTTGCTCACCATCAAATTTCGGTATTGGTAATTTTGGAAGAGAATGACCGTAAGAGGAATTTATGCGTCTCTGAATATCACTACGATCCTGAACTGAGTTGTGTGTAGATGCGTAATCGTCATTCACTTTTAACAAATTAATTTCTTGGGATAACCTAGCTTTAGCGGCAATATAATCTATTTCTCCCGCTATGTAACTATCCGCTTTAAAATATTCATGATCCGCGAATTCTTCGCTGAAGATTATTAAATTATCATCATTGTTAGAAAATTTTCGCCAATAATCCTCCAATAATATTAATCTTGCCTCAAAATGCTCAATCGTACGATTGGTTGTCGGAATATTATCTATAGAGTTTACTATAAAATTGTGTATATGTTTACGCAATCGCATTTGCTTATTTAAGTCTTTTAATGTTTGCGAAGTCATATTGGAAAATTTAAATCGAAGAGTAGTAATTAGAGAAAAGATTTCGATAGATCAAAGTGTATTATTATTTTGTCCTGCTCAGTAATAAGCAGGTTTTATTTTATATACGTTTAACTATGACAGAAATTATGTTTGCTATATGGGTTTACAATATAAAATCTTTAAAATGGTTATGGTAAGAAAGTTATATTGCTTGTAAGAAAGTGAATAAGGTACTCCCATATGCTAATGTTATACTGTATAGTCGCGATGCATATGTATTATTGTGATAAAAAAGATTTATAAATAGTACAGTAATAATTTGCTATATAGTAAGAAAGAAAGTATAACTGCTACAACGTTTGCTGTAAACGAGATTATACTACATTAATAATTAGCTTACTATGCATGTGGTAGAACTGTATATTATAAAGGTTAACATTTGTAAAATAAGTACAGTAAGTATTTGCTATGTAGTAAGAAAAGAAGTGTAACTGCTACAATGTTTGCTGTAGACGAGTTTATACTGTATTAAAAAATTGCTTACTACATACGTGACTAAACTGTATGTTTATAAAAAGTGAAAGAAAGAAGGGGAAAAATCTAACTTTCTTGTGTAATTGAATTTTCGGAGCAATATTTTGTTTTATTTTTACAATTAACTTTTGGAAAACTTTTACATTTGTTATTCTAATAATAATCTGCTTATTTGTTTAATTGCAAAAATATAAAGAATAAAAATTTAGTTAATTTGAGATGAGAAAATTGCATTTCTAACATTAAATAAATACAAGATTTGTGAAAATTATTAATAATTTATTTTAATTGTTAAACAAAATTTAAATAATTCAAATTGTTAAATAAAAAATAATTAAATTATCAAAATAAATAAAATAGAATGTTGAAACATACTTGTTAGAAAAAATAACTAGAAATTATTGATACACATGTGCGTGTGTGTACATTATAGAATTTAACGATACTCGATTTCACCGACCTTGACTTCTACAAAAAAGAATGCTTCCGTTGACTGGTCTATACTTGTCAAAATTCTTATCGATTTCTACGCAGATGAGTGAGTGAAAGGTTTACGCAGCCTCTTCTCTCCCTCTTGAAATGACAAAGATGCTTGAAGGTTTTTTTTTATGTAGAGTTTGAAATATGTAATGCGTACAAGTATGTTGAAATCCTATGTTTTCTATATATTATGATAATGATAAATGCATATAAAATGTCACAAAAACTTGCCCCAAAAAATTTGCATTTGTTTTATAAAAGTCACTGAACACTAAATATTTTCCAATTTCTTGTTAAAAAAAAATATTGCGAAGATTAAACTTAAACTTGTTCTCCACGTGGTTCAGTTTGCGGCACTCGGTACACGTTAACCAAAAACAATTCATTAATATTTTTTGTTCACTTTTTAATTGTTCCTGCTCTGCTACCATGTTTAATTATCATGCAATAAATAAATTACGACACAATAATTAACTTTTATATTTAAATAATTATGAATCTTTATTAAAGTGAATACAATATATACAGTGAATCATAATGTCTTCACGTGTGACTGGCCGTACCAAAGTATATAACAGAAGCGAGAGGAGCTAAAAGACATCGATAAATCGTGGGTCCTTTTAGTCCCTCTCTATAATATTAATAACTAATAACGTGCGTGAAGCGCTGTCTCTTAGTATAAAAATTAAGGTGCATAATAACTGAACAAGATTCTTAAATTTTAATTCATGTCACACAAAATCACAAAAAATATAGGTATGGTGCACACATTGGTTGACAAAGTATACAAATTATCTGATAAAATCTTTTATAATGATAATCTAATCAAGATAAAATCTTTCTTAAGTAACTAATGCATATCCAAATAAATTTATTGAATATTGTTAGGGATTTAAAAATAATAATTTATTAAAAATATAACATAAATAATCAAAAAATGGCATTATGTCTTCCTCATAATAATAGTTTATTTTACAGAGTAAAAAATGCTGTAGAACCCTATAATATTCAAGTTTTAGCTAAACCTAACTATATGTTTAGTCAAGTAATTGTCAGAGGCAAAGACAAATTAAATAAATTTCAACAACCTAATAAAGTGTACAAAATTGAATGTATGAATTGTGATGCCTCATACGTAGGTGAAAGTAAACGTTAATTAGGTGTAAGATTAAAAGAACATTTTGACAATTACAGCTTAGATGATGATAAACACAGTGTTGTTACTGAGAATAGAAAATTAGGTCATAAATTTAATTGGAAAGGTCTTAAGGTTCTAGATACTGAACAGCATTATCATAAAGGCATTTTTTCAGAATCATTCCACATAAAAAGCCAAAAAAATAGTCTTAACAAACAAGAAGACTCAAACAAATTAAATCCAGCCTTTTTTAAATTAATTCATGTTTTACAATGTAAAAATATCATATGATAACACAGAATTCTATTGTTATCTTATTTGCATATGCTAATAATATTGGATGATAATGTAATGACATAATAATACTAGTATAGACAATTGTATTAATTGATACAGATGTCTTTACTAGTGTTATTATATGTTATTTTTCTTTTAAATATTGACAAATAGATATTTTAGTCTACACATACACAAGGAATAATCAGTATTATGTATACTTATATACAATATGAGCTTGTTAAAATAAAACGAAAAGTTTATTCTCAAATAATTATGTAAAAATTTTTATTATATACTAAATTAGGTAAGATTTATGTAAATATTGTTTTTATATTTGAGTCTTTCTTAGCCAAAACAGCAATGGTTGGCAGGTGGGGTCGTCGGATCGGCCTCAAAATTTTCCCATGTTTTTATAACACTAAGATAGGAAAATCCTGAAATTTTTAGCCCTCTAGGTCTTAAACAGCCCGAGTTATGGCCAATCAAACTCATTGGGTGGCTCTCAACCAGCGTTAGTGCTTTTTGGGAAAATACTAAAAAATGATAAACAATAGCTTCAAAACATATTCTGAAAGACTATCTATGTTAGGAAACCTTCAGTAAATCCATTTCTGCCATTAGTTTTTCGGAAAAACCCCCGGAAAACTCCGGAAAATGGGGAAAACGTGTTTTTGGAAAAACCGAAATAACTCTTTTGCCGCCATTTTTTTTTTTTGAAAATTTTTTTTTGAAAATTTTCTTCAACCGAAATCCCATCGAACTAGCCATAAAATATTTTCTATTTCGGCCAATAAGGATCGATTTTAGTCTGTTTTAGATTATTTTTACATTTTTGATACTTACATATGTAATAAACCATAAAGGGTTACATAAATTGACTTTTTTTCTTTCAGAATCGAATAGCCAGGGAAAAAGTAGTTGAAAATAAAAAAAAAATTTGCCTTTTTCGATGAAAATTAACCGAGTTATGGTCAAGTAATGATACTGTCACAAATTACCATGTTTATACTGATTCCAATTTTATGGTCCATAACGAGATTATAACTTGAAAACTGCATAAGTCGCTTATATTTTATCGTAAAAAGAAAAGTTTTGGATTATTATCGAATATTTTTTCCTTGGCTATTCTTTTATGGAAGAAAAAAATTAGTTTAGCCAATAAAAAGTTTTTTTTTTGGTCTAAAACTAATGTAACATGTTAAAAACTGTTTTTGATTATTATCATTATTTAACAATAAAAATAAATTTCTGTTAATAAAATTAATTTTTTTCTTGCATAAAAGAATAGCCAAGGAAAAAATATTCGATAATAATTCAAAACTTTTCTTTTTACGATAAAATATAAGCGAGTTATGCAGTTTTCAAGTTATAATCTCGTTATGGACCATAAAATTGTTATCAGTATAAACATGGTAATTTGTGACAGTATCTTTACTTGACCATAACTCGGTTAATTTTCATCGAAAAAGGCAAATTTTTTTTTATTTTCAACTACTTTTTCCCTGGCTATTCGATTCTGAAAGAAAAAAAGTCAATTTATGTAACCCTTTATGGTTTATTACATATGTAAGTATCAAAAATGTAAAAATAATCTAAAACAGACTAAAATCGATCCTTATTGGCCGAAATAGAAAATATTTTATGGCTAGTTCGATGGGATTTCGGTTGAAGAAAATTTTCAAAAAAAAATTTTCAAAAAAAAAAAATGGCGGCAAAAGAGTTATTTCGGTTTTTCCAAAAACACGTTTTCCCATTTTCCGGAGTTTTCCGGGGGTTTTTCCGAAAAACTAATGGCAGAAATGGATTTACTGAAGGTTTCCTAACATAGATAGTCTTTCAGAATATGTTTTGAAGCTATTGTTTATCATTTTTTAGTATTTTCCCAAAAAGCACTAACGCTGGTTGAGAGCCACCCAATGAGTTTGATTGGCCATAACTCGGGCTGTTTAAGACCTAGAGGGCTAAAAATTTCAGGATTTTCCTATCTTAGTGTTATAAAAACATGGGAAAATTTTGAGGCCGATCCGACGACCCCACCTGCCAACCATTGCTGTTTTGGCTAAGAAAGACTCATTTGTAATTATAAAAAAATTTATTTAATTTTAGTCCTGAAGGAGTTAAACGCCTCCGAAATTTATACAAAATATTTTTGTTTTTTCTAAAATTAAAATAATATATAGCTGGAAATCATCGTAGAATTTGTTTATTTATTTAACCATGAATAATATTTTTTAATAAAAAATTTACTAATTCTCTCACCACCTGTAACCAATTAATTGTCATTTTTAGCCAAAGATTACCAATTTTGAAATTGCTGCAAAACTTGTAATTTCTGACGAAAATGGATTTTATGAGTTTTGAAAATTTCCACAAGCTTTAAGTTTGAGAACTGTTTTACAGAATGACTTCAGATGGTAAATATTCACATCTGAGAAATTATTATGAAAATCGTATTTTTTTTCAAACCCTAGCAAACGTCATGAAAAAAATGTAAACACGTTAGTTGTTATAAATGAACGTTAAAAACAAAACTGTAAGAGTGAGTAAAAAATTATTGAAAAAATGAATTTCAAAAAAGGATTTTGGTTGATTTTTAATGCGAAATTACCTCGACTATGAGTACTAGTACCAGAAGCAGTTCCTTCCATGCTTGCATCACTGCTTTCCTCACCTGCAATGTCTTTTGGATTCAGGAAATGTATCCCAGATATTTTTTCTCTTTCTTCATTTCCTGTTTCTGCAATTTTTATTAATATTATTAATTATTAAATCAGGCAAATGATTTGATATTTTTATAACGTTAGTATTTTATGTTATAGAGTTTGTAAAATTTTTTTTTGCGTAAATAACTGATGCGTGATTTTCAAACATTTTTGCCCTTCAATTTTTATGGCTTTAAAAAGAAAATTAATTTCTTTGATATAAACAGATCTGGATAAAAATAGTTTTTTTTTTAAATAAATATTTTTTTTTTAATTTTGTCGTCAAAGCTTGCCTTTGCAAACCAAATTCACGAGACAAAGTGATACATTCCTTTACACTTTACTTTGCGCACTGTTTGGGCGTTCGCCCCCTCCTGGGAACCAAAAATGTGCATGTTATTTAATAAAATTTTGTGTAATTTAAAAAATTTAATAAAAACTCGCAAATTTTTACTGATATCGCCCCTCCCTGAGAAAATTTCTGGATCTGCCGCTGCCGGTTTGTGTAAGCACAAACTAAATGCATGGAACACATTTACTGCAGCTAAGTGCTAAGTATAATTGCCAAACCTCACTTCGTTTCTTTCTCGGTAAAATAGTTAATCTATAAAAATATTTGTGGCGTTTTAGTTACGCAGTTGAAAAAACAGAATAGTTGATCGGCTTCTAACCAGTTAACTGTAATAAAAGATGATTTTCTCTACTCCAAAAGTAAACACCAGAAGATCAGTTTAATTTTTGAATCCAAAAGAATAAATAAAATAATTTTTTTTCACCCGGATATCAGACAATATTTACCAGAATTTATTTTTTGGTAACTTTAAAGTAAAATATCCCGAAAACTTTTTTTGAGTTTCTGGTCCAAATTATGATATCCACAGGATTTTTTTATTCTGCCCATGATGCCGTAAAGCGCTTCTGGATATCAGATTAAATAAATTCAGGAAATTTTTTGAAGATACAACACTATGAGCATACCCGATAATAATTAATATAAGGCCGTATTCGAGTTCCGCTAATCCCCTAAAATTATCTTCAAAATCTTTACGAATTCCGCTAACTTTTATCCACACCATCTTTACGAATTCCGCTAATACTTAAGCCGATCATCCGATTATTTTTAAGGGATTATTTTTGATATCTTAATCTCCAGGCATTTCGAGTTCCGCAAAAAACGAAAAGATACCATTCTTTAAAGAAAAAGTATACATATTTTTGGTAAAAAGAAAAACAATATTCCCTCACACTTTTAAACAGACTTGGGATTGATAATATTTGGTTCAATGCCAAATATTAGTGGTTTAAAAATAGTTTTTTTTTTAAATGTTATATTAATCCTTTAATTTATTATTAACTATTAATTTTTTATTAACTATTAATTATCATTGTTTTCTGGTATGTATATCTTACAGTAGGTGGAAACATTTTTTACAAAATCACATCTCGTTATAAGACGTTGGTCGTGCTCAAATTTGTGTAAATGAATAACTGCTAGTTAATTTAAAGACCTTTGGTCAGTTATTTTCCTTGGAAAATCATTAGCTGATCGAATCTTATAAAAATTTCTTCTTGCTATTCCAAAAGTATTTCTACTACGTCATAAATACTAGGACTACCAGATCCAAAATATGAGTTATACTTTGAGTAAAAAGATTCACACACATTAGTCGTCCGATCCTTGTTACTACAGGAAAGGAGGTAAAATCTGGTAGCAGTAATTACTGGCAAGTAGTAGATACTTGATGTAACTTGAACTTTGTTAAGAAAGGTGCCCAGTACCGAAGTAAACAACTTCCGTTAGTTGCCAAAAGGGCGGGGGAAGGGGTGGAACTCAATGGGGGAAGGTTATAAAAAAAATAACGTAACCAATCGATAAATTATCATTTTTTAACATAAAAACATTCTTTGCAATTTTTCCTAAAAATGCACCCATTCCGAGTTGTAACGCATTGAAAAGTGTGATTTTTGCCAAAAAAATTTTAAATTTTTTAAAGTTTTTTTAATTTTACTTAAAATCTGGTAATAATAAAAAAAAAAATTATACATTACTAATATGAAGTATTTTCGTTGACAAATAAAGCGATTTTTTTTTTCGTACGATTAATATTAAAGGAGATATGACATGGCAAAAATGGCTGTTGAACGAAAAATTAACAAACCGGATCGTACTCCCATAATATTCTTGTAAGTATATTCAAAATAATTTTTTTTTTTTTAATTTACGCAATTCGTAAAATCTTATAAAGTGATTAAGCGATAATCTGTATTAAAATTTAAAAAATACGGATAATCTTTTTGCCGAATTCGTAAAAAAATCGGAAATTAAGTAGCTTAAAACTTGCGGAACTCATATATTTTTTAATCCGATTTGCGGAACTCAGATACAGCCGATAAAATATCTTAACACTTCGACATGACGACGCAATGTATCTAATAACGCTTTACGGAAAAAATTAAATCCTTATTTCGTAGTTAAAAAAGAATCTTTAAGATTAGTGTGCCAATATTTTTTAGTTTAAATTTAAAAAATGTGATACTAATGGATGGCCTGGAGTTTAAAAGGGTTAGTTAGTTGTAAATAAAATAGCAAGCAAAAAACGTTAACTAGAGCAAAATTAGGGTAAAACCAAATGGAACATACGTTATTTTTCATGTCGGTTTTATTCAAAAAACAAAACATTTTTTTGGAATAAAACTTTTTAGAATAAAATTTATTGTTAAATCGTATTTAATAAAGCTTTTTTTCGATAGCATAAAATAATCTAGTATTAAAAACTAAAAAATTGAATCAACATTTAATCAATTTTTGAAAATTATACAACTTAATCTTTTTCAAGGTTCTCTATATTTACAAATTAGCAATCATTTGCTATTTTGGTATACATTTATAAATATTACAAGTTCTGATTGAAATCCGAAAAACTGTATAAATTTTTTAGATTGAAAAAACAAAACAAAATTATGAAAAAAACACAGAAATTATACCTATTTAAGGTGTCTCGATGCGTAAGGCATTTTTTAATTCGATTCCTATATTATCGACTCTACATTTGAACTCGAATTTATAAGTGTATAGTGTCATTTCCAATGATTTCAGGTTATTTCATAATTTTCCATTAAATTATTACTTATTGAAGTAGGTAAAAGTAAAAAACAAATTGGAAAATTTTAGATAATTACTTATTATATTATAAAATTTCATCAACTTGGGTCGGCAGGCATTCATTATTCATAAGCATTGATGGAAATCCGTGCTAATATATCAAACTAAGAAAATTCGAACTCCATGGTTTAATGTTAAGAATTAAGAATTTAAAATATGTGTCGTTTTTTTATTATAGTCTACTTCCTTAGGCTACGTAGGTGTAAGGCTTGACATGTCGTTTTTTTTATAAAAGACCACTTCCTTAGGTTATGTGAGTGTAATGCTTGAGTTTTTTTTTTTTTTTTAGACAGTAGTCCACTTTCTTAGGTTACCCAGGTGTATAGCTTGACGTGTCGTTTTTTTTTTTTATAACTATCCACTTCCTTACAGTAGTCTACTTCCTTAGGTTATATGGGTGCAATGCTTGACGTGTCGTTTTTAATAAAAAACCACTTCTTTAAGTTATGTGGGTGTAATACTTGAGGTGTCTATTTTTTTTTTCTATTTTTTTTTTATAAAATACTAATTTCTTAGGTAATGTGGGTGTATTGCTTGCGGTGTCGTTTTTTGAGTGTAAGCAAATTCCCTTGTAACGTATTATTTTGTTTTTACAATTTTCTTAGGTTACATAGGTGGAAAGTTAGTGGTACAGTTTTTTTCCAAATTATTTCCTTCAGCTGCATGGGAGTGACGACTGTTTTTATCGATTGAAAGTTTTAATAATTTTTTCTGGGCAAATTTATTTTTAATATTGCTTTCATATCTATATATATTTTTAATTTTCGAGAATTTGATAAATGCTCAAGAATTTTTTGGAAAATTTTTTGGAAAATTTTTTCTCAAACTTCGCTACATGACTACAAAACCATGTAAGAGGAAGGAAAAAAAAATTTTATTTAGGAGAATAACCCCCCTGCACGAAAATGGATCCACCTCAGTGAAACGCAGGTATTTTTTGGTTACTAAAACTGATTTTGATTTGACTAAAACTAACTTCATTTTCTGAACGTCTGTTTTAAATAATCAAATAAAAAATCGACAAAAATTGGTAATAAATGCTATTTTAAGCATTTTAGCGTGTTTCTTTTTAAGACAACAAAACATTTTAATGTAGGATACAATCATATTGATTTTAAAAAATCTTACATCAGACTCGTAAACAGAAGACTCAAAAACTTACTAGGAAACTATAAAATGTTTTAAAAAACTTATAACCGGTTTGTGTAAACACAACCAAAATGCATGGAACATGTTTACTTCCATATGAGGACTAGATATAATACAAATGTTACTCAACATTACAATACAATTTTCTATTGTTGTAATTTGTAATTATCACCTTACTAGTTTTTAAGATTTCAAACTATTTCGATTCCCTAAACCTGAATTATTATAAGTC